>CM044438.1:19335255-19407888 GCA_024363595.1 Xenopus borealis
TTTGGCTTGGTGATGTTTCACAATGTAGTAGATGATTTTGTAGAAATAGTCTTTGGTGGAAGTTTGACGTCTGCAACATGTAACCTAGTGCGCATCTGTCTGCCATGTAATAATTCAGCTGGAGATGATTGGGTCATTGCATGGCACATTGCTCTGTAGTTATGTACTGATTTTACATCTGATCTCAACTTAACTTTATGTACAAAGTTCTTTGCACAACCCAGTGATGTGTTGTTTTGTGGAGAAATTAGACACATTCGATCGAACTTCGATCATCGTACGTGAATTTTGTCAATCTGCCCCAAAGTGATCGATTTATACATTTTAAGAGGGGGTACATTATTCTTTATAATCCACAGCCAAAATTGGTAGGGTTGATGTGCTTGTCTTGACTTCATATTGTTTTAGCTCATGCTCCTGAACAAACCTTGCATTTCTCTCTTCCACCCACCCTTTAGTTCCACCACTGCTCTAGTCCATGCAACCTGTTCATTTAACCTTTGTTCCCTTCTGAGTGCCCATTCCCCTCTACTTACCCATCCCTTTCAGATATGCTTCCTCCAGTCCATCTGTTCCAAGTGTGTTCCTTCCCGTTGGCATATTTAGTCTCTGTTTTGTTTGAGTTTTCAATCTTAAGGCTCTCCAGCTCTTCTGTCAGTTCTCCCTGTGCTGCTACTAACACCTTACACTTTTAGGACCAAACAAGGAGTAGCTTCAATATCCAGGTAGCTGTATGCACAAAATGTCTCAATGTCTTAAATATATTGATAATGGGTTGAGTGCAGAGGACCTTTTGTAGTTGTCTATATGTATTTTGTGGTCTAGCCTCATTGCACCCCGCCTAATGGTTCTAAAAAATTAGTGGTGAGCACAACTTTCCCTTGTTTGTTATAGTTCATATAGGAGCAGTGACCAGCTCCTTGTTGTAACCCCCAGCCCTCCCAACCAGGGTCGGACTGGGAGGAAAGAGCAGCCCTGGCAAAAGTATCAAAGCAGCCCGTGTGTATTCACGCTTATGCAAAGCATGATATATATATCCAACCCCAAGGTTAACTAGAACTAGTGTTTATTAATATATTTATAATATAATATTAATTATAAATATATTTTAAGTCAGAGTCCATTACCATACCCCATACCCCAGCAATATAATACACCCTATGTACTGGAACTGGACCTTGCAACAATTATCTCACCCTAGTTTATATCACAACTATTGTATCAGATGGATTATGGACACTATACTTACAATATATTCAAAATTTTCCTTTGTGTGCCCCCAGCTATACTACACAGCCTGGCAGATAAGAGAACTTTAATTACCATGTGTATCACAGGGCCAAAGTGTGACATACTTGAAGAGATTAGTCTGTCTCATGTAATTAATGCTACATATCACAGTGTAACATATACAGGCTGAAGTGACTGTTCTGAGCATGGATCCTCCTGTTGCCAACATACCTATCATAATCATAAGTATTGGGTATATATTAAGCAACTCTAATATTACTAATTGAAGATGGTCAGAATTCCTGGTTCCTCCCATATGCCAGTACTGGCATGTGCACTAACAAATGTAGGCATTGGCTTGGCTGTGGCTAGCTATTATGGTTGGCTTATTTACATTTATAAAGTGACTAGTTAATTTACATATTAAAGACAGACCTGATTTGCATTTTTAGGTGAGCTTTTACATTTTAAATCAAGAGGCCCATCGGGCATTTGCCCAAACCCACAGATTGCCAGTCTGGGCCTGCTCTATATCCCACCCATGCCATACCACAGTTAATACACCACACAGATAGCGCTAAAAAACATAACCCCCCCACACACAAGTTATAAAAAGCCATTGATGGTCAGGGCTCCCTTACAAGTTATAGGAACACTGACATCATTTTTTTTTTTATTGTTTTTTTTAAACAAAAATAAATAAAAAAACAGAGATAAATCTTTAAAATCGGTAACTTTTTAATGAGAAATTACCGATACTCTGCATGTGCTCCCCTTCCAAGATGGCGACAATCCTCCACTCGATTTCTCCACCCTGCCTTCTATAGAAGATAGGCAGGGAGGAGAAATTGAGCGCCGCAAGTTGGATAGTCGCCATATCGCCATCTCAGAAGAGTAGCGCATGCAGAGAATCGGTAAGTCATTTCTTATTAAAAACTTACCAGTTTTAAAGATTAATTTCTGTTTTAGTCTATTTTCGGTTAAAAAAAAACTAAATTTTTTTTAAATTATGTTATTGTTCTTTAAAAAAAAAATTTGGGGCCCCAAAGAATATTTTTTTTTTTTTAAATCATTGGTGGAAGGGCCCCCTTACAAGTTAAAAAAAATTGGGCCTCACAAAATATTTTTTTTAAAAATCATTGGTGGCAGGGTCACCTTACAAGTTAAAAACAATTGGGGGCCCCATAAAAATTTTTTTTAATTGGTGGCAGGGGCTTATAGAGTATTAGAATAAAACATTGGTGGCCAGGAGATTAAAAAACAAAAAAACCCACATTGGTGTTGCTTCAGGATTTCCATTATAGCTTTTTTCGTGACATTGGGTATTTTCAGGTGCTTCAGGACTTCAGTGTTGGCTCCTTTTGTTTCTTTTCACCGCTTCAGGACTTCAATGTCGGCTTGTTCATGACTTTCCCACGCTTCAGGACTTTGACTGTTCGGCACTTCTGCATCGACTTTGGAAGGAGCAGCACGGCTTCGGTGGCAGCACTGATAAGGGGGGCCCAGCTCTTTGAAAAGTGCAGCACTGCTGGGCCCCCCTTCAGGCCCGGGCCACTCGTCCCCCCTGATGGCAGCCCTGTGTATATATATATATAGTGAATAAAGTACCCCCTCTTGTAAAATATAAGGATATTATAAGTTACCGAGGAGTTTCATGACCATATAAAAACACGAGGCCGAAGGCCGAGTGTTTTTATACAGGTCATGGAACTCCGAGGAAACTTCTAATATCCTCATATTTTGCAACTGGGGGTACTTTATTCATTATAATACACAAGTTTCAGTGAGTCATGTGACAGAAATTACATCAGAACTCACCGTTTATAACTGATGACATCAGAACTCACCGTTTATAAGGATATAATTTACAAGATATTTACGGCTTTTGTGTATTATAAATATATATATATATATAAAATAAGCTTAGTGTAGCTGGAATGCTTCTAGGCAGTTACTGGACCTACTGGAGCTCTGGTAGGCGGTTCATTCTGTGGAAGTGGCTCGCAGGCCCAAAACTAGTGGCAAGCACCAAAAAGCTGCAGAACAGCACGGGAGGCTGCAGAGTCCACTGGTTTCTCTGCTGGAGGGAAACCTGTCCCCTTGTCTCTGAAAATTGGGCACCTACATGAACAAGCAGGAACATCCTTCCAGGGGACAGACCTGCGTGTATTATTTTATATGTGGACAGTCACACTGCGGGCCCAGAGCTATCAGGGAGAAGCTGATTAGACCCAATCCCTTGGTCCCACACCTAAAAGGTGTCTGTCTCTCAAGTAAGCCCCCCTTGCGTGCTGTGTATTCGTGCCTCATATTCTCTCTGTTGGGGATGTTTATACTGGGAATTTTGCCTGTATTTCCATAGGCTGTGTGTGGCAAAGAGGGTGAGTTAGTGGCTGGAAATTAACCCTAGGACCTTATTTGCTATTGGCCAGTATCAATTACTGTCCAGTGTTCATAAATGAGCCCCTCGTAGCAAAATGACTACAGAGCTTGCAGTCGCCTGGCAATAATGTCCTGTGATTAAAGGAAACACGGGATGTTAACCATTAATTAACTTTTAGTCTGTTAACGGAACTCGTGTAATAAGCAAGTTTTTAGTTGGTTTACTTTGTCTTTTATGTCTTTTTTAAAAATTAGATTTCTTATTCTGCTTCATGTACTGTGAGTGTGTAAAAGTCTCCTCTTCCACTAAAAAGCTGAGTGTATCATTGGGGGGGGTGTTGACACTGGGGGCCTCATACACTGCTGGAATTTTGGCGGGGAAACACTGCATTGTGGGATATAGTCTTACTTAACATTCTTTGTCCCTTTGTTGGAAGATGCCTATATGGCTATAATTTGAATAAAGTGTACGTGGAGTTACCATGTGACCTCCTATTCCTGCTCATACCCAGCATGCCATTGTATGAATGCAAACAATGTAATTTAATGATTTATATTCCTTTTTGCAATGCTAATTTTTCTTTCCACAAATGAATAATTCACAACATGGACAAAGTAAAAAGTTTACAAATTTATTTACAATATATACAAAAATACAATATGTACAATCCATTTAGGGGAGCATAGACACTGCTTCCCCCACTCAGAGCTGTCAGCAATAGTCATTGGGCTCTGCACAACATTTGCGGGCGGCCTTCTTCCTTCTCTTCTGCAGCATGGCCGCCCACCACTCTTTAACCCTAGGCTCGGATTTGTGGAAAGGCCCGGGCCTAGGGAGGCAGGATAACATATTACGTGAGGTTGAAAAAAAGACACATCCATCAAGTTCAACCTTTTAACTCTGCCTAACTGCTAGTTGATCCAGAGGAACAAGGATCAACTTGACTGTAGCTGGAAATAACAAAGAAAATGTGTAAGGAAATGCATTTTTAAAAACTTTATTCATAAGAAACCTTATTGCCCCTGCTCCCTATTTAGTAATCAGCCGAAATACTAAAAATATGACTTGATCCCTACATTCTTAAATTTTTTCCCAATAATGATACTTGGACACAAGCTCTATTTCAAGTGAAAGCTTGGAAGGTGACTAAAGGCACATCTTTCAATCTTTCCAATTTCTTTGGATTTGAAACGAGACTTGATTGTCTGGTGCTATAATAGAAGGAGGCGATCAAAGAAACAGACCTTTATCTTCAATAACTGTATATTAAAATGTCATATTTCTAATGTTTCTAGTAAATTAAACAGTTGAATTATTCAGTGCTCTTACCAGCATTAACCAGATCAGCCTCTGGTTGTTCAGTTATAAAAGGGTGGTCAAGAAGTTGTCTGGCTGTCGGTCTTTGCTTGGGTGATTTAACCAGGCACTGGCCTAAGAAATCCACAAAATCTTTGTTCCTAAAATACAGTAAAAATGTTATCAAAAACAGATTCCCTGTATGATAGATTATAAGCATTGCCCCTGTGTGTGTAATACTTCTACATACTCTTGCCAATAGCAATCCTTTATGAGAATGATGGAATATAATATAATAAATTGGAAATTGTAGTTCAGTAATCTGTGTAGGGAAGCCAGTTGCAATTCAATTTTCTATATCCCCTTAGTAGGGACTGCCATACAGCTCTCCCTGAACATTTAAAGCTGGCAATCATATTTGTAAAATTAACATGGTAATTGGGGGTGTGGCCAAAATATTTTGCCGCACTATGCAAAGGAAAACAAAACTTTATGCACTCTGTCTCCTGTACTTTCCTAACAATCTGCTCTGGGCTAGCAACGAAAACATTTTAATATTTTATGGTTGGGGGTCACCACAACATGAGGAACAGTATTAAAGGGTGACAGCATTAGCAAGGTTGAGAACCACTGAACTAGTGTTAATTAATAGATATTGTAAGAGTCCATTACCATATAACCCCCAGCAATATTATACACCCTATGTGCTGGAACTGGTCCTTACAACAAATATCTCCCCCTAGTTTCTACCACAACTATTCTATCTGATCGATTAGTGACCCTATACTTACATTATATTCTAAATATGCCTTTGTGTGCCCCCAGTTAGACCATGTACCCTGGCAGATAGGAGGACTTTAATTACCATGTGTATCATAGGGCCAAAGTGTGACATACCTGAAGAGACTAGTGACTAGTCTGTCTCATGTAATTAATGCTACATATCACAGTGTTCCATATACAGGCTGAAGTGATTGTTCTGAGCATGGATCCTCCTGTTGCCAACATACCTATCATAATCATAAGAGATTGGATAGATAGCAAACAACTCTAATATTACTAACTGAAGTTGGTTAGAATTCCTGGTTCCTCCCATATCTCAGTACTGACATGAGTACTAACAAATGTAGGCACTGGCTTAGCCTTGGCTGGCTATTATGGACAGCTCATTTACACTTCTAAAGTGATTGGCTCATTTACGTATTAAAAATATCCCTAATTTGCATTTTTAAGTGAGCAGCGAATTTACATTTTAAAGCAAGCAGCCCATCGGGCATTTGCCCAATCCCCCCGATTGCCAGTCCGGGCCTGGACTGGCCAGATATGGGATGACTTTTATGTAGTTGGCCAGCTGAAATATATTGCAATATATGGACACATAATCCCTGTTTTGTTAAGGCTTTTTTAGTAGCTGTATGCACAAAATATTGATAATGGGTTGAGTGCAGAAGTCTTCTTGTATTTATCTTCAGTATCCAGGATAGCCTTGTTTTACACAAGAAATGACAAAAAACATAGATTGTCTTTGTTATTAAAACAATTGTCAATATGCGTGTTCTGCATAAGCCCTATACAATGCACTGTTGTTGAACAAGGGGGTATACTGCTTTTCAAGGTTGCTACAACTATAAAAAGCCACTTAAAGTGTTCAAATTTATATTTTATTTCTCTCATTGGGTCTTATGCCATAATTACTAAATTCAATCACCTTCAGTTAAAGGCTTGTTGTAGCCCTATTCTACTACTGCAAGAAATCTAGCACATGAGTCTCCACTGGAGGGCAGAGCAGGTACACTATGATTTGGCATGCCTCCATCCAGGGTCAGGACCCATAATGTTGGAGGAGGGATACAGGGGGGTCAGAGGCTAGGGCTCTCCAGTGTCGGACTGGCCCACCAGAATATCAGGAAAACTCCCGGTGGGCCAAGGTGTTAGTGGGCCCTCTTGCTACTAACCTATTTCATGGTCATTCCCTATTTCCTTATGGTATAATTGATTAGTAATTGAATAATATAGTAGGTACTGTAGATATAAAGGACTATGAAAATAAAGAGACTGAGTAAGTAGAGAAGGAATAAGAATTTCAAAAGTGGGTCCACGGTCTAAGATTTTCTGGTGGGCCCTTGGCATCCCAGTCCGACACTGGGGCTCTCTGTGCTAGAAAAGCCAAATTTCCGCATTGAAAACTGGAAATTTGACTCTTAAAGTTACAGGAGCAGCCCCTGGTATTGAGTTTCTCAATTCGCCTCATTGGCACCATGCCCTGACATATGCAAAAAAATCAAAGCAGCTCACATATAAATGGGCCACCTTGATGACCATGCCCCCCCTCCAACAAGTTAAAATGAAAATATTGGTGGTCAGGGCCCCTCAAGCAAACAAAAAAACCCATTGTTTATCAGGACCCCCCCCATAAAAATTTAAAAAAATTATTTGGTGGCCAGCCCCCACAATTAAAAAAAAAAGTGGTGGCCAGCCCCCCAAATTAAAAAAACATTGGTAGCCAGCCCCGCCCCAAGTTAAAAAAATTGGTGGTAAGGACTTTCCCCCTATAAGGGTAAAAAAAACTGTGGCCAGTGATTTAAAAACATATATAAAGGTTAAATCTTCAGCTTTTTTCTGAGGCTTCAGCTCCCATTTGGTTTTTTGGCCCCTCGTTCAGTTTTTCAGCATTGGCTCCAATTTGGCTTTTTGTCTTCAGTTCCCATTTGCGGCTCCATTTCCCTGACTCACTTAACCCCAAGCTGACAAGCCCACCAGGCATTTGCCCGAATGGCAAGATGGCCAGTTCAGGCCTGGATTTGCAAATAGTTAAATAGTGTGTCTGTTTGACAAATGTACAAAATTACATCAAATTTAAATCTGCCCAAAATGGCCAACAAGTTGATGCTGAGAAAGGGAAACACACTGTAAGGATGTAATTTGTGTGTCAGTTAGTCAGTCATTAAAGTATTGTTCTTTTGCAAAAAGACTGGTTTGCTTGTCTGGAATGCCATGTCAATTGCACAAGTGGAAGTACACTGTACACTGTTTATGTACAGTGCGTGTACCATTGGATAACCCCATATACAAAATACTGCAGAACCAGCCAAGAGCACACACTTAGATTCTAACTGAATCGGCCAATCAATTGATAGAGTTGTGTCTTTTACTCATACAGATCTTCCTGCTGAAGTTAGAACCTATTTTGTCAGGTTATTAATAAGTGAGAACACAGAATATAACACAATAGTGGGTCATGGTAAAAAAGTTTAAAGGACAAAATTTGTATTTGTCAGTTTGTCTTTGCTAATTTAGTAAGATTCATTTATTAAGGCATATGGTAGCAATTCTAAAGTTATAGTTTTCCTTTAAATGACTGTAGTGAATAAGCCACTGTTCGGTATTTCATGTCATGGACATTCCATAAAATAGACACACGTCAATCAGACATAATGTTTTCCTTTATGATTTCTAATTCTGTCTTCCTATTTATCATCAAATGTTGATATTTTTATTACTTTAATACTTTAGGTACACTTCAGTGACCCTGACAGAGAATGCTGTTTGTCTGTTCTTACCGACTGACTAAGCACCTTAATAGTGAATTAATTTTCTAATCATGTCACCTGATTCATATCTCAGTCATCAATGCCTCATGTTGCTTACATTTGCTGCAGGTAAGTGTTTGGAATGGTTGCCAAAGGGAATTGAACACACCATAAATCTGATGTTAAGGTATAAATAGTTACACTTATTTATATTAAATAACAATGCACTCTGTTGACAAATATTTTATTAAGCATTTTCTTAAGTTGATCTGAAGTCACGTAAAAAAGAGTGACCCAGTCACCCACTATAATTTCTCTGAGTAGAAGTAATTTCCCTGTGCCATAGACACCATACTTGTACCTATTTACACAGCATTACACATATATATTATGTGTATAAATACCTCAGAACTCAGAGCATGATGACAGGTCCGGACAGAGAAACAAAATAGGCCCTGGCATTTCAGGTTCATATAGGCCCAATCAGCCCACACAGAGGCCCAAACAACCCCCACCAGTCAACATAATACTGACTTTCTATGGGATCTTATAGAAGCCCCTCTGGCATTTGCCAGAACCCACAGATTGCCAGTCCGGGCCTGCATGATGACACAGAGGCAATTCCATTAATAGTCAAAAGGAAAGGACCCGCTCCAAACTCACCCCTCACTGTGCTAGTAATATCCACTCCAGAACCGGGTGCTCAGCCGACAGCGCCTCTGCTGAACCACAATCGGAGAAAAATACAGACCAGCGGCACTCCGCTGGATTTAGCAGGATGGCTAAATAATGGTGTACGGTCTGGCGTTCACACACTATCAATATTTATTTTACATAGCATAAACATGCCCCTATGTATACTGAATATTCTAAATCAGGCTCTACGCTTAGTAACTGATAACAGCACAGAGCATGGGCAGTGAATCAGCAGAAAATGATGGGGAACTACTGGGCCCAGGCCCGCCATCAGGGGGGGACTGGGGGGACAAGTGTCCCGGGCCCGGGGCTGAAGGGGGGCCCGGCAGTGCTGCATTTTCCCAAGAGCCGGGCCCCCCTTACCAGCGCTGAGCCTGTTCGGAAGCACGCCGATGCGGAAGTTCCGAACAAGACGCGAAGGCAGCCGAAGTCCTGAAGTCACGGAAATACCCGAAGTCACATGGAGCCAACACTGAAGTGGCGAAAATACCTAAAGTCAAGAAAGTATGCTGAAGTCCTGAAGCCACGAGTTCAATTCCACCAACACCCATGTGGGTTTTATTTTTATTTTTTTACTCCCCTGGCCTCAAATGTTTTGTCACCAATTTTTAAAAAAAAATATTTTATGGGGCTCCAATATTTTTTTTTTTTAACTTGTTAACGGGGGCCCTGTCACCAATGTTTTTCAAAAAATATATTTTTGGGGCCCCAATTTTTTTAACTTGTAAGGGGGGCCCTGTCGCCAATGTTTTATTAAAAAATATATTTTTGGGGCCCCAATTTTTTTAAACTTGTATGAGGGGCTCTGGCACCAATGCTTTAAAAATGCTTTAAAAATGCTTTTATGGGGGGCAGCCTTGCACCAATTTTTTTTTAACTTATAAGGGAGCCCTGGGTGTGGTTAACTTTTTTAGCGCTGATGTCTGTGTGGTCTTTTTAACTTTGATGTGGATTCGGCAGGGATTGGGGCGGGGCTTAGATGCCTGGGTGGGCGGAGCCAAGGGGGCCCCGACAATTTTGTTGTGCGGGGCCCCGTGATTTCTAATGGCGGCCCTGACTGGGCCATCTTTGGGGACACAGATCTTCCCTGCTAAAAGACTTTGGTTTTTCTTTTGGGCAGGACCAGAACTATGGGTAGGCAGAGGAGGCACATTCCTAGGGCGCACAGCTGGGGGTGTGCCAGATACATAGCTGCTCTATTGCCGCCCCATGTCCGGTCCCCTCTCTCCCCATCTTCTTATGCTTCCGCGCATGCGCACACGCTGAATTGTGCTTCTGCACATGCACCAGTGTCAATTCGCTCTTGTACTACATTTCTAGCCTACTTCTTAAGTTAAGCTTTAGTTCTTCTTTAAAAACACATTAGTAGTGAAATGACAAATCAGAATACAGAAAACAAAATAAAGATGGCTGCAACGCAAGCATAGAGCAAATACTGTACATCAGAAAGCTCCAAAATACCCTATATTTGATGGCACCTAAGCTGAGTGAATCCATATTGGCTGGCAAAGCAATGTTTATTTATCTGTATTTATTAATTGTATTTATTCTTTATTTAATGTTTTCATTTTTCTTAGCAGATATTTTACAGGTATGGTGATCCAAATTACTGAGAAACCATTTTCTGAAAGATTTTAGATTGTATTTAAAATAAAAAATGACAGGATTTAGCTTTCACGTATAGAATCACAAATGAAGTGCAAATTGCGCCTTGAGGTCAACTATATGCATCCAGTATCAGGGCTGGATTTATATAGCGGGTGCCCCTAGGCCTCACCACCCCCCGTCCCCTCCCCTATATTCGGGCAAATTTCTGTCATTGGGACTGGAGCAATGGGGATCGGTGCACGGCACATTTAAAAAACTATCATATCTCTTGTGCATCCCCGGTGTTTCTGAACAAATGTGGATGTGGTTGGGCAGCATGCCGCCCCCTAAAATCCTGCCACCCTAGGCCCGGGCCTAGGTGGCCTTTCCACAAATCCGGGCCTGTCCAGTATCACTGGTTTAATAGCACCAGGGTCGGACTGGGCATTAAAGATTAGAGTAAGCAGCCAGTCATTATGCGAAGCAGAATGTGTGCATGCATGTGCTTGGGGGGTACATTCATCGGGAGGTGGGCCACCACTTCTCCAGTCCAACAGCACACACATAAGGGCTAGTTACAAAAAGGTAAGTGTGTGTGAGGTGGGGGGTTGGCGACTTTGTGGCTGGAGGCCCCGGGGGAAGGTGTGGGGGGGGGCCCTGAGGCTGAAGGCCCATTGTGCCCTGGACCCCCCCAATCCAAAACTGTGCAGATTGCATTCACTCATAAATGAGCCATAAACCTTAAGATTTAAGCCATTCAACTCCAGACTCCAGATTATACATGAACAATGTTTGAAAGTGTTTTTCTCCTAAAACCAATCATGGCTACCCCCATTCATATGTAGAACTAAAGATACACATTTTAGCTGTCCAAAATAATCCACAAAGTGAACCTAAATCCTGTTTATAAAAACATATAATTTCCAGGCTGTTGGGTGGGGGAAAGGCAGGGGGTGATATCATTCCAACTTGCAGTACAGCAGTAAAGAGTGATTAAAGTTTTTCACATGACTTGGGGCAGCTGGGAAATTGACAAAATGTCAGATTTCAAAATGAAATATAAACAAATCAGTTTGCTCTCCTGGGAAATGGATTTAAATGCAGAATTCTTCTGGAACAGCACTATTAACTGAATTATTTTTTCCCATGACAAGTACAACTCAATAAACAGGGGCGCTCCGCCAATGAGGCGAGTTGAGGAACTCGCTTCAGACAGCAGCAAAACGTCCCCCTCCCCCCCCCCCCCCCCCCCCCATTACCAGGGGCGGCAAAAACCGGAAATTCAGGTCTTTTAGTGCAGAGCGCTCTGCATTAGCGCCGTGGACCCTACCCCTGTACCCCTGAAAAAGTGAGCGCTATGGGAAGAGGGGGAGGCAAACTGAAGACCGCCTCAGGCGGCAAAATGGGCTGGATTGCCCCTGTCAATAAATACCATGGGACAAATTCACTAAAGTGCGACGCATCTAACGCTAGTGCTTATTCGCAAGCGTGATGTCATTTTGCAACTTTGCCAATTCACTAACAGTGTCCCTGGCGAAAATTCGATATCGAAGTAGATAGACTAGTGCAACTTCGCACCCTTAAGCCAGGTGAAGTTGCGCACTGACAAAGGGACGTAACTAAGCTAATTCACTAAGATGACAATTTTACTGAACATTACCTCCTGCATAGGCAGAATTCACCCACAGCATTGTGCCCCCCCTCTAGTTGTTAGTGCTGTTTCAAGATCTCCATGGTTCATTTTAACCATGTCATTGAGTTCATAACAACAATATAACATTCTGGGAGCAGTTTCCTCTAAACCATGTATGATATGGCCATAAAGAGTCTATTAAAACTCTTTTATTTAGGCTTATGTCAAATAAACTTTACCTCTATAATTAATTTGGAACTCCTAAATGAAGCTGCTTTTTTATTTCATTTTCCTTTTGTAGAGGTAAAGCATTGGTAGGGAAAGTTATCCACAGAAGAAGGAGCAGGATTCATAGCAGACCAATATGATATGTAAATAATAATTTATGCTTCTGCATTTACAACAAACTTGTTCTGACAATTCTTTCCTAATGCTTCAGAATGAATTAGTTTAATGACAAACCTATGATAAATCATCCAAGGTGGCACATCCCAATATGTTTCTTGTGAAACCATTCAGACAATTCGTTCTTGTGTCATAACCAGAAAGTATGTAGCGTTTGTTTTTAATTATTGCTGCCGCCTAGATACACTCTTATGTATGGGGGCATGCACAAGAATGCAGAGGTGTGTGCTAGGGGGCACCTTCATTCTTCTTAAAGGAACAATAACACCAAAAAATTAATGTGTTTTAAAGGAATGACAATACAATATACAATTACCCAGCACTGGTGAAACTGGTGTGTTTGTGTGATGAAACAAGCTTTTAATCTGGGGGGGGGGGGGAAATATCAACTGTATGTTATTGCTTAATTGCTCCTAACTGCTTCAACAAATGGTGTGTGTATGATAACCTTTGTTCCCTTCCCTATGTGTTTTTGATGTTGGATAGCCAGACCTGCATTCTTTGGTAAGTGACCCCTACTGGGAGGGCAAACAAAGCAGAGTCCTCTGTAATTCAATACACATAGATGACCCAAGAGCTGTGTACTGTCTGGATCCTACATTCACACTAAACAGAGCAGGCTTCCCAAATGGCACCCCATTGGCCCAGCAGTATTAGTTGTGATTGGCACCATTACAACTCATGGTCAGATTGGTCCTTATAATGGCCCGCCTAGCCTATCATGTGATTGGCCCTACTGGAAGTTGCCTTTATGGTTGGCAGAAGGAATCAAACTCTGTTCTGCATTTACTACAGCGGCTGTTCCCTTTCTGGCTTACAAAGGTGGCTGTTAAGAATTGCCATTACTTAGTCTTTTTATATACATGGAGGACCACAGAGACTACCCAGCTGTAAGCCATCACAGCTGTACCTACATGCTCCAGTAACCAACATCCTCAAGCAGAACCACTGAATGCTGACTACCATCTACACCTGTAATTCGACATTGCCATGCTACAATAAAGAGCTGCATTCCCTGAAGGAGTTGTGTGGTGTGAGTCCTGCCCTATGTCCATGTGTTCTCGCGGCAAAGTGTTGCGACAGTTTACTTCAGAAACTGTATTATAGTTTATATAAACAAGCTGCTGTGTAGCCATGGGGGCAGCCATTCAAGCACAGGATACACAGTAGATAGCAGATACATTCTGAAGAATCTCATCATATGCTACAGAGCTTATCTGTTATCTGCTGTGAAACCTGAGCCTTTTCTCCTTTGAACGGCTGCCCCCATGGCTACACAGCAGCTTGTTTATATAAACTGTATATAAAAGTTGGGAAATGCACAAAAGATGAACTCAGCAGGTGTTTCCGCCAGGGGTGCCCCACTGGAATTACTAAAACTAAATTTAGTTTTTTCCAAAGCTCTCAATAAACGTATGGTTTTCCTGTTTCTAAAAAGCTCTAAAAACCATGAAAATCAGGTAAGAGTCCAGTTAAATTTGAACAGGTTCTACAGTCAAGGGAGCTACACTAATCTGATTGGACCACTTTTAATCAATTCGGATTTTTAGAGGTTTTTGGAATTTTATCTTGCTAGGAATTGTCCGAAAAACGAAAATTTTTGAGCTTTGCATTGTTGAGAGAATTTTTTCATTTGTTTGTTATATTCGGATCTTCAATTAAATCAATTGTGGTTTTAGAGTTTAGACAAGGTTTCAAAAACCTCTAAATCCACTAAAATCTGATCTATCTTAAATAAGCTTCCACATGTGGGACAAGGTGCAAAGTAGAACAAAAAATGACAGTTAGGCCAGTACCAGGTGGTACACAGTATCAGAAAGGAAGAATTTAGTCGGAATGTGTGGGAATGTGTGAGCGATATTTTTGACATTTTTTTTTTGTGGCACAAAAAAACACAGCAGATGTTTATTGTTTATTATGAATTTGTAATTGTAATTCAGTTTTTTTCTATTGTTTTCTTGATGCTATAAAACAAGTCAGTGACTAAGCAACTGTAGCAACGTTATAAATAAACTCATAAAAACACGGTTTATGCGTTAAGCAGTGTTGACTTAGTGTTACTTAGAAGCAGTGTTGACTATTAAAATTAAATAATTCCACAAAAAAAAAACAATTGGGAGCACCTTCTATTGTATGGAAATGAGAAAACAAATTACTGGTCAAAGTCAAGTAAAAATATTAATAAACCAACATAAAAGAAAAAGAATGGCCCATTTAGCTGCACCCCCCTCATTGTATTTGTCAGAGGTTCCCACCGAATCGAAAGTTATTTAAAATGTAACTTTTAATAATGAGTAGTAAAAAGGTATGTCCAGAAATTAACAAAAAAAGGTTAAAAGAGAAATTAGGAGGGAAATCTATATTGACTCTGAGGTCACTAGCTTGTTGACGGATTATTGATGGTTAAATGCCATTATATGACCAATCACAGTCAGTGCATTCACATCCTCTATTAAAAATTGCTCAGATGGATATAAGGTTATGGGGATTTGCAGAAAACCAGAGAATTCACCCCACTGCTAGTGAATATTTTCTCTGATTAGTCACTTAATGACATTTAGGGGCAGATTTTCTAAGGGTCGAATTTCGAATGGCAAAAAAATTTGAAATTCAACCAGGGAATAGTGGGGGAATAGTGGGAAATGAAAAAAATTCGAATTTCGAATTTTTTAGCACAATTCGACCGATCGAATGATCAAATAGGGAAATTCGATCGAATTCGAATCGAATTATTGAACGATTTTTTAACGATTACATTTTTCCTAATTTTGCCTAATTTGCATATTCGAAATTCAAATATTTTTGAACATTCAATTGAATATTCGAATCCTTCATGTGAATACATGTGAATTTAGTGAATCTGCCCCATAATCCACTATAATCTGTCTACAAGATAGTGACCTCAGAGTCCATAGAGCTTTCCCTCCTAATTTATCTTTTAATGCTTTTTTGTTCATTTCTGGACATACCTTTTTGCTACTTATTATTAAATTCTTCTTTGCTGGTTTATTAAAAATAAATAAATTACCTTAGATTCACAGGTCCAGTAATGACAAAAAAAGTTTTTACATTCAAAGTTGTCTTTTTTTTTTTTATTCTGTGGACCTGTAGAGAGCAATGAATGGAATTTGACTTGAGTTTATCTTCCTGTGTAAGAAGTAAAACCATTATATTCTACAGAACACACCAACTCATGTATATACATTGTAGTGGTGTTTCTAATGCAATCACAACATTATCAATACAGGGTAACAGATACATTATATTGAAATGCAAATAAAACACTTTTTGGTTTGGAATACCTGGTCCGTTAATCTAGCGTCTGTCAGGAAAATAGTAAATATGGAGTGAAATATAATTTTCACTAAAGAATTTTCATCTCTTTCATAAACTCTTTATGGATTTTAAATGTTTTCTTTTCTTTCTAAATTGAGAATGAACACTTTCTAATAGAAAATTAATCTGCAGAGAAAGTATTATGATACGTATTTAGAAATGTATTGTTGATGAAGGACCGTTTCCAAAAGATTTTTACAAAAACATCCGGCTTCCGCACACTATTGGTAGAACTACACGGCCGATTTTGCAGTGATTCTGCTGGATCCGACGCTGGGTGACAAAACGCCCACGTCAGATCAGATGTGACAGAAATAAGGTAAATAATATAAAGTTGGATGGTGGACCATCCGACTTTATATTACTTACATTATTTCAGTCGCTTATGAATTGATGCAGGTGTTTTTTCGCCCAACGTCGGATCCAGCAGAGTCGCGGCAGAATCAGTCATGTATTTCTACCCTATCTTGGAGGATAAGCTTTCCTAGTTCAATTCCAGCTGGCAGTTGCATGCAGTCTTGCTAATCAGGCAATGATTTTTATAAAGTAATTACATAATAACCATTGCTGCAAGTATGAGGAAATAAAACTTGCAATTTTTATGATGAGGCAGGCTAGAAATGACATGACAGTCCTGTGTATTCATGGGTTTCTGTATTAGACATACTTCTTTTAGCTTAAAACTCCAGGGCAAAGGCTTGAGCATGCCCAGTTTGCTTTTCTCTCCATCTCCCCCTTCTCCCTCCTCCCCTCCCTGCTATAATCTGAGCTCCAAGCTATAAGGCAAGATGGCAGATTAGATTGCAAGGGATGTGGGTGGTGATAAAAGATGGTGGCTCTAAGGGCTAGTCCAGACGGGGAGATTCGGGGGCGATCCGTCGCTGGGCGACTTTTCGCCGCAACGGATCGCCCCCGAATCTCCCCGAATAGGTAGGCATTGGCGCTGCTTCAAAGCGCCGGCGCGTGTTCACACGCGGTGGCGCGATTTTCAAAAGCGCTCCAAATTGCCTCGCCAGGCAATTTGGAGCGCTTTTGAAAATCGCGCCGCCGCGTGTGAACACGTGCCGGCGCTTTGAAGCAGCGCCAATGCCTACCTATTCGGGGAGATTCGGGGGCGATCCGTCGCGGCGAAAAGTCGCCCGGCGACGGATCGCCCCCGAATCTCCCCGTCTGGACTTAGCCTAAGAGGTAGAGTAAACACCCAAGAACATAAGGAGATACATCTGAAGAGATTACATTAGGTACAGAGGAGTGAAGGGTTTTTAAAGTTAGGAGAAAGATTTTGTAAGTTATCTGTTGCTTCAGAGAGAGCAATAATACATATTTTAACAGTGGGCAGTAGGTATTTCATTAGCTGGGAGAATTCGATCAGCAGAGTTTAAGAAAGACTGTAGAGGGAGAGGTACAATGGTTGCAGCAGTAGTTGATGGTGATAGGATAATGGCATGGATATGTATTTTAACAGTTGCATGAAAGAAAAAAGAAAATATACATATTTTGAAGTAAAGAAGTCCTTCTTTCTACACTTGTATTTTATGATTAAAGAAGTAAAGGTAAGATAAACCTCAGGCACCCTACTGAAGAAACATAGCTAATGAGCTTGCTATTAGCAGTAATCAAAAATTAATTCCTTTTCCTTTAATAGGACCTTTATCTTCTTTATCCGTCTTCTGCCTAAAACAAAATGTTTGCACTTCATCAAACCACTGACAAGTAGTTACAAGTGAATACATTAGTCGTTTATTGGAGCATGACTGCAAAAATGCTTTTCGTGCTTTGTACTTACTAGAGCCAATCAATTAGGCACATATTTTAAAGGAGAAGACCTGTAGTCCCTCCTTTTCCGGAGCTCAGGTAGATCACTTACACCTCAACTCTGTAAAACTCAAAATAGCAATGTTCCTTAAGATAGAAATCCATGAATATAATACATTCAACTAATTAATAAACAATTTATTCATATTGATACTACCCAAAACTAATGTATTCGATTACATATTTTATAAAGGTATATTTAATAATTTTAGTCTACTACCATAAAGCATCTCATACTTAATTTTCTATGCAAATTCCACAGCATGTGTTGATGGCTTATTACTTAAATGAAAATACCACATTTACAGAAGCCTTTTGTGGTTGTCAGTGGTACCAATGCAAATTTTCCTGCCCCCCTGGCCAAAATTGCAGTCACCTGCAATGCATAAATAATTTTGGGTCACCCAGAAGACCATACCTTATACTTGATCCAGACAATTAGCTAATTGGTGAGATGAATATAAACCTACAACAAAACTTTGGAAGCATAAGGAGATACTTTTTGTGTAAAGAAGAAATACAATGTATTCAATATATGGTCATATAAAATAAAGAAATGCATAAATTAATGTCTTTCTTTTGGCATTATGATAAACATCTTCATGAGTTGAAGTTCATGCAGGCATATATGAAATCTGGATAAAATTTGCCTTTAACCATTCAGTCAGTCTCACCCATAATTTCTACATTTTCAAATGGGGTATGCTGAAAAGGTGTACTGGAAGATTTAATCTTTCACCAACAGACTACAATATTGTAGCAAATGTTTAAAATGGGTGAAAGAGAAATTCCACTCAGTAAAACTGATATAATATAACTGTACAGTATAATAGTAAGTGGGTAAATGGGATGGTATGTAAATATGTTTCGCACATCATAAAAGGCTTTATCTAAATCTGAACTTGGGGGGCCTTGGAGTATTTAAATAAAAACAAGTCCAACCAAACTAGAATCCATGATTGGACCTTATTTATTATTAAAAAAACATGATTTAATTGGAGTGGGGACAAACTTGATAAAATCAAGCAAAAATCCACATTGCACAATTTGTTTGGATTTTTTTTTACCCAAATCTCTCTATTTTTTTGGCTTTTTCTCGAAAACCCCAAAATGGTAGTAGTATAAAATATAGCTTAAAAATATTACAAAAATGTTTAGAGCAAGTAAATATTAGATAGAGTCAATTGGACCCAAGGACTATGAGTTGGTAATACAGTTTTTTGTTCACAGCATATCTGAATGGAGTTTTCAGAAGACGTTTTTGGAGTTTGGTTCGGAAGAAGACTTTGCTTAGGCTCTAGGAACAAATTGACAACACATATACCAGGCATGGCCAATAGCAGCCTGGTTTCAAATTTACACCGGCCCACAGCCTCATATTTTGAAAGTGACAATCAGGACTGCCATTTAGGCTCTCAGTTGTGTCCTATCAGTATACACTGAGTATTGCGTCCATCTTTACATTTATGCGAAGTGCTGGCAATAGCTGGTAAATTAGAGAGGTAGAAGTCTATTAAACGGCACTGCTTGGGTCAGTCATTCCTTTGGGCTTCAACTGCCTGAGTAAATTGTTTGCAGTCACTGCGATTCTGGGTCCTACTAGGCTAAAGACATGCGAGAGCGGTGTGTCACTATGTGCCAGTATGTGTCTTTTGCTAACACCTTCAGCGCACAGGCAGCAGTACAGACCAAGTGGCAGGTGATATCACTTATGTGCCCAAATATGACTGCTACGGCTACGCTATTCCTGTAATTTAAAGGACCAGTAACAGCAAAAAATTAAAGTGTTTTAAAGTAAAGAAAATATCACGTAGTGTTGCCCTGCACTGTTAAAAATTATCTGTTTGCTTCAGAAACACTACTATAGTTCATATATACAAGCTGCTAAGTAGCAATGGCGGAAATTGAAAAATGGTAAAATCGCACAGGATAAGTAATGGAAAACAGATAACATTATGTTCTACAGAGCTTATCTGTTATCTGCTGTGTAACTTGAGCCTTTTCTCCTTTGAATGGCTGCCCCCATTGCAACACAGCAGCTTATTTATATAAACAATAGTAGTACTTCTGAAGCAAACACAGCAGTTTTACCAGTGCAGGGCAACACTGCATTATATTTTAATTACTTTAAAACAATTACATTTTTTGATGTTACTGGTCCTTTAATGTTAATGGTTCAATAAATGTCAGGCTGAATGGTAAGCCCACAAACAGCTTCACCTCACCAAATCTGGCCCTCATTGCAAAACGTTTGGACACACCTCACCTGACATATACATTAGAGGGAGGCACGCGCATATTCAGACCCTTGAGAAAATATACCATTTTACTGAATACAATGAAATGCTTGTCTTCAAAATTTCTATTTATGTCATCATTTTTAAATATATTAATCTAATCTAAAGAAAGTTTTTAAAAAGTAAAGAAATCGTTAATTTAATAAGAATGCTGTCCCCACAATTCACATTTTGTTTTGCAGTGCCATCTGTTGTATTTCCTGGAGTGATTTCAATTTCAAGGTCTTCCAGGAAGATTTGCTCCAGCTTATCTAGAGGACATGTGTGCATCAAACAGTGGAATAGACTCTCCACTACCAACTGACCATATTATTATTGAGCCACTTAAATGTTAGCATATAAAATTCAAAATCACTTCTGAAGGTGATGTCTAAGTCAGCTCTGTATAAAAGCAGGCACTTTGCTAGGCAACACTAGTGTGCAAATTTACAAAAATTCCCTTAAAGGACATGTAAAGCCTACATTTTCCTACCCTGTATATAAGTTGGGCATATCTTCTGCACCCAAACTGCATCATTTGTACTGCATATACACCCTCTGTTTGCCAGCACCATCACATTTTCCTAAAACAAATAGCAGCTTTCACCTGGCGGCCATTTTCCCTCTGATACATTATCATCTGAAATAACATGTATGCTGTAAAGTCCATGTAATGCAGAATACAGGTTTACACAGGCACAACATACATTGATAAAAAAAAAGTTCTGCTGGGTTTGAGCACTTTAATTATTACGCTGAGCTCAGGAGAGGTGGTTAGGAGAAAAAAATAGCATAAGACAGTTTCTATGGGAACCAGCGATTCTCTCTCTTCATTGGCTGTTAGTCTGGAGGGTGTGTTATGTAATCTGAGCTGAGACGAACTGAGCATGCTCACTGAGCCAAGAGCCAAAGGAAATTCCTGAGGGAGGGGGCAGAGTGGTTTAGTGTAGTAGAAGGATTTGTAGCTGATTAAGGGGATACTGCAGCCTTACTGTTAACCTTTTAACAACCAGAGTGGCAGTTATCTAAAGATTTCAGAGACGCTGTTGATTGATTACATTTTTGTGAAAAGGGTTGACATGTCCTTTAAAATCCTATGAATCAATTTGAAATTCGAGAAGCATTCGACTATCGAATGCTTATCGAATAGTTTTAGGCTATCTGTTTGCTCGATATTCGATTTCTCGATGAAATCATACGATCGGATACCGATCGTTCGATTTCTCGAAAAAATCGTACTTTTGCCTTCGAGCCTCCGAAAAATTTGTACGCTTCGAACAATCGAGGCGTTCGGTCGTACGAATGGTATTCGAGCAAATCTTAACAAAAGAAGCCTATGGGGGGGTTCCCATAGGCTTCTATTGGTATTCGGTAGGTTCAATCTGAAGAAGTAGGCATTCGAAGGGGTTTTAAAATTTTAAATCCTTTGATCATCGAATAATCGAGTTATCGAATATCCGATCATTCGATCTATGCGATAATTCGATAATTCGGTATTCGATGATCGAAGAGGCCAAATTTGCATATTCGAATATCTGAAAAGATGTGCGATCGGTATTCGATCAAATTCGATCGAACTTCGAATCCTTCACACAAATTTTGTAAATTTGTCAGCCCCTTTTAATTTTCAATCAGCACATGACCAGCTAAGGCTTTGCTCATGCACCAATTGGAAATGAGGGGTACCATCCTTCCCCTCAGCTCCACTGCCATATATAGAGGTGAGTGTCTGGGGTGGTGGCACCTTAGCGCCTACCATGAAATGCGTCAAGCAGTGTTGTGAAGTAATCTAACAGTCCTATATATTATGTCCTAGGATGCATTCATATAAGGCCTACCAAGACAGAGGACATGTGAACGCTTGTTCAGAGTTAGTCATTAAGAATGATAAATGCATATTTGTGATGTGGCATAAAGTCAGATGACCAAGGTAGAGATTTTTTGGACAAAGGTCAAAGCAATATGTTTGTACAAATGTAACACTTGACAAATACAAAAGGTAAGCTGCACTCAACCCATTATCAATATATTTAAAGGGAAACTGTCATGGGAAAACATGTTTATTTCAAAATGCATCAGTTAATAGTGCTGCTCCAGTAGACTTCTGCACTGAAATCCATTTCTCAAAAGAGCAAACAGTTTTTTATTTTTCATTTAAATTTCATTTTGAAATCTGACATGGGGCTAGCTATTTTCTCAATTTCCCAGATGCCCTGGTCATATGACTTGTGCCAGCACTTTAGGAGGGAACTGCTTCCTTCTCAATGTAACTGAATAGTACGCAGTGGGACATGGGTTTTTACTATTGAGTGTTGTTCTTAGATCTACCAGGCAGCTGTTACCTTGTGTTAGGGAGCTGTTATCTAGTTACCTTCTCATCCTCTTTTGTTAGGCTGCTGGGTGGGGGAAAGGGAGGGGGAGATATCACTCCAACTTGCAGTACAGCAGTAAAGAGTGATTGAAGTTTATCAGAGCACAAGTCACATGACTTGGGGCAACTAGGAAATTGACAAAATGTCTAGCCCCATGTTAGATTTCAAAATGAAATTAAAAAAAATCTGTTTGCTCTTTTGAGAAACGGATTTCAATGTAGAATTCTTCTGGAACAGCACTATTAACTGATGCATTTTGGAAAAAAACATTCAGACATTTTGTGCATACAGCTACTAAAAATGCCTTACCCTTTAAACAAAACAGGGATTGTTTGTCCATATATTGCAATATATTTAAGCTGGCCAATTACGTCAAAGTCATCCAATACCTGACCAGTCCAACTCTCAATTTTCCTCTGATTCATTAAAGGGGTGGTTCACCTTTACGGTAACTTTTATTATATTATAGAATGGCCAATTCTAAGCAACTTTTCAATTGGTTTTTATTATTTATTTGTTACAGTTTTATAGTTATTTGTCTTTTCGTCTGATTCTTTGCAACTTTCAAATGGGCGTCGCCATCCCCTTCTAAAAAAACAAATGCTCTGTAAGGCTACAAATGTATTGTTATTGCTACATTTTATTGCTGATCCTTCTATTCAGACTCTCTCCTATTCATATTCCAGTCTCTTATTCAAATCAATGCATGGTTGCTAGGGTAATTTGGGCCCTAGTTACAAGACTGCTTGAAATGCAAATTGAAGAGCTGCTGAATAAAAAGCAAAATAACTCAAAAACCGTAAATAATAAAAAATGAAAACCAATTGCAAATTATCTCAGAATATCACTCTCTACATTATATTAAAAGTTATCTCAAAGGTGAACAACCCCTTTAAGAATTCCATTGCTTCATTATACCTTTTACAAAGGGACTAAGTTTTACCTGCAACTTACTAGCTGCTTTTAAAGTAGAACTCCCAAACTTGGTTGCCCTTTTATTAGACACCAGTTGGACCACCTGACTATAGCTGGGAAGGGGTGGGAGCTACAACAGAGAGCTGGTCACTGCTCCTATATGAATCCCACTGGTGTCATATATGTATACATGGAATAGCCACTGTACCATCCTGATACAAGTTCTGGGGGTATTATACATGGCATTGCCTCTCTACCATCCTGATATGAGTTCTGCCATAATTATTCATGGAATTGCCACTGTACCATCGTGATATAAGTTCTGGGGGTACGTCAACTTGTGTATACTACACAGTTTTTAAAACGAGTATAGAGCGAGGTACAGTAACAATTAAAATATTTATTAAGAAAAAGAAGAAACACCCCGTTCTATCTCAAATAATTGTATTTCATAAAACCCCTCGGATCGCTATACTAATTATATCAATTGCTCACAAGTCGCTATCACTATATTAAATGATAACATTCAGGATAACCTTGGAACCCACCCAAATTGATTACATACATAAAGTGCCACGTGCTAAATTCAAGTTTCAAGTACAAGGTAATAACTTGTAATAAAACAAGGTGCTGTGTATTATAATTAATTAATTAATTAAAAGATTTTACCACAATTACTTGGTCTACTTGATTGATATTAAAAGGAATGAGCTTACTATATAACAAAGTGCTGCGTGCTGTAATTCATTAATAAAATTTACCACAATTACTTGGTCTACTTGATTGATGTTAAAAAATGAATTAATCTAAAAAATCAAAGGAACCTTTGCTTTTCCAATTGATTGAGGGACTGCACCCCCCTCCACCACAGTGATGGTTCCAAGGCGATAGCCTTATGATTAATAGGGATGTAGCGAACGTCGGAAAAAATGTTCACGAACATGTTCGCGAACTTCCGGACAAAAATGCGAACGGTTCGCGAACTTCGCGAACCCCATAGACTTCAAAGGGAAGGCGAATTTTAAAAGCTAGAAAAGACATTTCTGGCCAGAAAAATGATTTTAAAGTTGTTTAAAGGGTGCAACGACCTGGACAGTGGCATGCCAGAGGGGGATCAAGGGCAAAAATGTTTCTAAAAAATACATTGTTGACACAGCGCTGCGTTTTGTGCTGTAAAGGGCAGAAATCACACTACATCACTCAGGTGATGTTTCTGGACACGGAATGTGAAAAAGCTCACACAGCTACGTGGCACTTGGTTAAAGACTGGGCAAACAATGCCTACAAGGTCAACGTATACACTACTACAGCAGTGGATACGGATTACAGAAAATATTATTGCTGCTTGAAAAACGTCACTCAGGAATGGTGTTTCTGGAGACGGTATTATTATTGATATTTAGACAGAATGTGAACAAGCTCACACAGCTAGATGGCAGTTGTTTGAAGAACAGTAGATTACTAGCCAGCAAACTTACTATCAACTGTCCCTCAAATCACTAACAGCTCTCTCCCTACACTAGCTCTTCCAAGCACACACAGGCAGAATGAAAAAACGCTGCAGGGCTTCAGTTTATATATGGAAGGGGAGTGGTCCAGGGGGTGTGGGGGTGGTCCAGGAGGGAGAGCTTCCTGATTGGCTGCCATGTATCTGCTGGTCTGGGGGAGAAATGGCAAAAAAAAAGCGCCAGCTAAGGCGAACCCAAATTGGCGAACGTCGCGCGACGTTCGCGAACATTTGGCGAGCGCAAACAGCCGATGTTCGCGCGAACAAGTTCGCCGGCGAACAGTCCGCAACATCCCTAATGATTAAATAAATCGATCCAATTCCAAATCCCCCCAAACAAAAATTAATTAGAGTTGGAAAAGGAAAATAGTAAATAGTAATGGTGGAGTCGTCCCAATTGCTTCTGTCTCAACTTTGGCTATCTAGGCCCTGGGACTACCACAAGAGGAGAAGGCAGAGCGTGGGGAACTGTGGTCTCGTTGTATTACCTTTCCCTAATGCAGAGGAGTAGCTAACCTCAAAAACCACAAATTCCCCACGTCTTGTGATGTGAAAATAGATGGAGAATAATTAGAATTATAAAGGATTTAAAAGACTTGTATGCTAATATGTCCAGGAAAAGTTTAAAACAAGAGAGAAGGAGAACCGCCGACGTACATTTCGATAAATAGCTTTGTCAAGGCTGTCACAGCCTCAAATACAATTATTTGAGATAGAACGGGGTGTTTCTTTTTTTTCTTTTTTCAAAATAAATAAGTTCTGGGGGTATTATATATGGTATTGCCTCTGTGCCATCCTGCTGTGTTCTTCAGGTAAATCGAATGATGGCATCAGGTGAACAGTAAAATGAAAAAATTTAATTGTTTAAAAAAAATAAATAAACAAATAATGCAGTGTTGCCCTGCACTGGTAAAACTGCAGTGTTTGCTTCAGAAACTCTTTTATTGTTTATATAAATATGGTCTTGTGTAGCAATAGGGGCAGTCATTCAAAGGAGAAAGGCTTAGGTTGCACAGCAGATAGCAGATAAGCTCGGTAGAACATATTGGTGTTATCGGTTATCCACTATTTAACCTGTGCCATGTAGCCTTTTTCAATTTCCACCATTGCTACATAGCAGCTGGTTTATATGAATTATAAATATGTATATATATCTCTGTTTCTGAAGCAAACAAATCTGTTTTTACCAGTTAGCAAGTTAAATGGGACTGATAGTATAAACAGTCCATGCCAGAAAATCCTTAGAAATCTTTCCCAAAAAAGTGTGGTAAATGTCTTGTATTTCTGGGTTAGTTTCAGTTTCTGTTAACAGGCTGTATGTCTAATGAATCCCTAGACACACACTGGATTGTTCCTTAATAATGTTTAAAACATGATAAGTCAACTTGGCTAATTAATTGTTACTGTTCCTGATTTTTCCAGCTTCTTCCAGTTAAAAATTGGTTTCTTAAAGTCCCTCGCACCCAGAAGTGGAAGCAGTAATGGAACTAGTCCGTGATTGATTGACGCGCCACTGCAGCCGATTCCAGCTGGCTGCAGCGGTGCAAGACTGCCGGGGGGGGCCCTGTGGGGGTGCGGACCCTGGCGGCCTGGCCCAGTTGCACCCCCTGCTCCCCCGGTAGTTACGCCCCGAGTGGAAGCTCACTTCTCAGTAGGGTTGCCACCTTTTTAAAATTTTTATACCGGCCGGCCGGGGCGGGGCCAAAAGGGGGCGTGGTGTGACATCAAAAGGGGTGTGACGTTACATCAAAGGGGCGGAGCCACATGAAGGATCGGCTGAAGACACGAGAAAGGTAAGTTTTTATTAGATTTAGGCAAGGCAAGGGCCATTTTTAAAGAGGACCTGTCACCTTGAGACATGAGTAAAATATTTATTTTCCATCCTTAGTTAAACCCTTTAGTCAGCTGTTTTTGTCTATATCTGAAACGGATTAGAAAATATCCTTCATGTAAAAAGGGCTTCATAGACGCTGCCATGTTTAAACACCCTTTTGTTTTGCGTGTGTGGGCTGTGCCAAACTGCCAAATATCATTCATGCTTAGTCAGAGTAAACTCTATGATAAGACAGGCTCTGTATAACTCATGTCACACCAGGACTTGATATTCTATGGGAATTATCTGAAACACCTTCTATTGTTCTATTCAGATTGTGTGGGCTACTCCAGCCACTAACAACTGCACAAACTGGTGATATTGTGAGAGGAGTCTGCAGTACTGATTCTACCCATGATGCTTTGCTCTCCTGACTTTCTGGAAAGTCAGGGCTTCAGTTAGTGTCTCATGCACATTTTGAAAAGTAGTTAAAAATTGAGAATTAGTGAGATTTGAGCATAATAAATAGGGGTATGTGGTTTGTTTTAAAAGTTTTATTTTCTTCCTAGTGTTAACTCAATCATGACAGGTTTCCTTTAAGGGGTATTTCAAATTTACCGGCAGCTACATTGCCGGTAAATTTGTAATACCGGCCCGGCCTTGGCTGGTGTTTTACCGGCTAGGCCGGTAAAATACCGGCTGGGTGGCAACCCTACTTCTCAGTTTTCTTTTCACAATCACTACAGAATAAGAAGGAATATGAGAAAACAAAGGATCTTCTACAATGACATGATGCCATGGTCTTTCATAAAGTAAATTCAGGTGAGCTGTGCTGTTCATTTGAGATGGGAGTAAGAAGGGTGGAGTAAGGTAATATTATAAAATGAAGAGAAAATGCCTATATAAGGTTGAACCACCAAACCTACTCTGGACTTCGGCCTGAAAATTACGAAACATGAATTTATGGCCCCATGTTCACTGTGGCAAGTTAATGTCATTCATGTTCCTGCTTATTGGCCATTTGGGACATAAAAATTCTTAAAACCTGCATGAACAGAAGGTACCACATACATCAATTTTAATATGACTTTAAATTCAATTGTCATTTATGCTTAATCTGTTAGTTTAGGACTAATTCATAGGTCTGTTGTATTGATTCCATTGGACTGCAGCCCAGTAAAGATATATGCTAATGACCTTCAATTTATTATTTGGGTTGCTCTATTGAAAGAGGAAAGCTGCCACAAAAATGTAACTACAAATACGGGGGGTGAGTTTACATAAACACTGAAAGACCCTGGACTTTAGCAAGCTTTTAAAGGCAGATAATGTCAACATTTCAGAGGTTATTTAGTAAATCCAAACATTTCTCATTATTTTATCAAAACCACTTTGACCAATTCCCATTTGTTTTACCGTATTTAGCAATAAATGTACTTAAAAAAAGGCACATATTCTTCAGATAATTGTACAATCCCAACGCAGATCATATCTACCAATTGTAAATAGGACATCTGCCATTGACTTCTACATGACCTCTGTAGGTTTGAGATGGACCACTTTTTTATTTGGACTTCGGGGTTTAATAAATCATGAAAAATTAAATTTTTTTTGCCAAAATTTTTTTTTCCCCTTTAAAACTCTGACCAGAAAAAATCAAACTTTAATAGTACATCCTTCGTGTTCTGTTTCCTGATGGCACTTTGCACTTAAGTGTCATTGGCACTAAAAGGGTTAATTGAAAAAGTTTTTAAAATGTTATCATTGTTCCATTAATTATTCATTTTAATGTTGTTTTCGGTCTGTAAAATGCAGGTGGGCCCAATCAAGTCATAGTTAGTAAAATAAGAAAAATGATCACGTTCATGGCCAGATATGCAATATGGAATAGCTTACATCATATTGCAGATGACACAGGAGACTAGACTAGAAGCTGTCTGTCTTTCTATCTTTTACCATATCTATATATATTAATAATCTCCCTAAACGCCTTCCCATGTCTTCCTGTCCGCTACAATGAAAATTTGCCAGCGCTAAAGCACACCCAGCTCCGTGTGTGCTTTAGCGCTGGCAACTTTTCATTGTGGCAGATGGGAAGGCAGTTCGGGGAGATTGTTGCCCAGAAGAAGAGGTGACAAGCCTTACCTAATAAGTTTACTGCAATTTGTTTTTTGATCCTCTAATATCTAGGGAATATAGTTCCCCTGATCTCTCCTCATGTTCAAAAAACTTGGCAGTCAATTGTCTTTCTACAAATGGCAGTCTACACCCACCATGGTTTCAAAATGAATGTATTTGCACTATGGGTTGGGATTCTTCAAAGGGTGACAAACCCTTTTTGTAGAAGGAAAGAAGAAACATTGTTGTATATTTCTTACTTGTCTTGTATATTTTAATATTATTGATCCTCGTTTGAAAATCCTGTGCATATTTTCGTTTCAGGGGTTAAGTTTTTGCTAAAAGCCAGCCAGGTTTTAGGTAATGATTGCAGCATCCCTTAAAGCAATTGTCAGTAAAATTATATTATGTACTTCTTGCGGTCTGATGTGCTTTTTGGCAAAATCTTCTGTGGGAACACAGATGAGGCAGATCTAGGGTCCTCCCTCCTTCCTCTTGGAAAGTTGCAGTTGCATGCAATTCAGTAGAAGAGGTAGACAGACACAATGATGCTTAGCGTAACTATATGGAGGTAGGAGGAATGTGTTTGGACACAAGTACCTTTCATCAATGGTGTCACTTTGTCTTAGTCATGCCTTTATGCTCAGTCGTATAAGAATCATGAAAGCAGTAAAAAAAATTTGTTTCACTCCAGTTTAACAAACAACACATTGTTTGGCATTAGTCACAAGTTCTCTTCTGCTCCTTATTACTATGATATTATTCTGATAGTGCTAATCTCTGGGAGTTTTGCACTGTTGGTTCTGAGTGCTACTTACATCCAAGTACTTTTGTACATTTAAACATTTGCAAAACATTTTATTCTCAGGATTAATGGCCAACAGTACTTATAATAGTTCTTTTACAGTGATGCTAAAACATATACAAAGGTGAACACTGTAAAAGAAGGAGCCTTCACAGCACTATTACAACCTTAAAGGGACATTTCAAATTCCAGACATTCATAAAAAGTAGAAATATTGATGAAGCATAGCTGCTTTCGGGTATAGTCACAGTCCCACAAATAAATGTAAAGTAAAAGTGTCCAGTAGTTGCTATAAAAAGCAGTATCTGTCTCTATATCTGTCTTTTGCTGCCTACTACACTAAAGGTTCTTACTACAGGTATAGGATCCGCTATCAAGAAACACAATATGCAGAAAGTTCCCAATTATCTCCCATAGACTCATAATCAAAAATTAAAAAAAAAATAATGCCTTTTTCTCTGTAATAATAAAACATAAATCTTGTACTTGATCCAAACTAAGATATAATAAATCCTTATTGGAAGCAGAACCAGCCGATTTTCTAGTAGATTGAAGGTATGAAGATCCACATTGTGGAAAGATCTGTTATCTAGCATTCTGGATAATAGTTCCCATACCTGTACATGCGATTGCAGCCATTGTCTGCAAGGAAGTGGATTTTAAATCCTTTATTTTTTGCCAAATCTCCAACTCTCCAAACAATGACACAAATATAATCTTACCTCCACTTAAATCCATTTCCTGAAAACACAAACATGTCAGAAACATCATTAAAGGGGGGGTATTCACTTTTATATTAACTTTTAGAACAGGGATCCCCAACCATTTCAACCTACGAGCAACAAGTAAAAGGAGTTGGGGAGAAGCACTGGCATGAAAAATGTTTTGGGGTGCCAAATTAGTGCTGTAATTCCCATTTGGTAGCCCCTATGTGGATTGTCAACCTACATTGAGACTCTGTTTGGCAGAACACCAGTTTTTAATAAAACCAAAACTTGCCTCCAAGTCTGGAATTAAAAAATAAGCAGCTGCTTTGAGGTCACTGCGAGCAACATATAAGGGGTTGAAGAGCAACATGTTACTCACAAGCTACTGGTTGGGGATCACTGTTTAGAAGATTAAGACTGTGATATTTGCAATTGGTTTTCATGTTTTTATTATTTGCAGCTCACCAATTGAAATTTAAGCAATATGGTTACTAGGGTTCAAATTATCCTAGCAACCATTGTGCTGAATGAGACACTGGAATATGAACAGAAGAATGATTGAGTAGAAAGAAGAGTAATAAAAAGTAGCAACAAAAATAGCGTGCAGCTTAAACAGAGCATTTGTTTTAGAGGTAGGTTCAGCTACTCCCATCTGTTAAGTGGCAAAATTCTGAAAAACAAGACAAATAATTCAGAAAAATAAACAAACTATACAAAATTAAAAATGATGGCTAGTTGAAATGTTGCTTATAATTAGCCATTCTGTAACATACTATAAGGTAATTTAAATGTGAACCACCCCTTCAATTTGATTTTACCTTGTAAAAATCTAGGGTCACAGGCTAGATGCCCATAACTGTATTTGTCCTTGTACCTGTAGAACAGGGGTGTCCAACCTGCGGCCCAGGATGGATGTGAATGCAGCCCAGTTTGAAATGCTTGGTTCCAGAGGAAATGTCAAAATAACATAATAATACATCTTTTTACTGTAATTTCCAGGTGTCCCATATTCCAGTGTATCGCTTCCTCTGGTTATTCAACTGGTATTGTAGTTCTTTTGTGTATATTTTCATTATTTTTACAAATCAAAATTGTTTGTGTGTCTCATGTGTGGCCCCGGACAATTTTTCTTTTTCCAGTGAAAAAGGGAAGCCTAAAGGTTGGACACTCCTTGACTCCTACTGTAGAGTGATAGTTGGGCTAGTAATGCAGTAAAATAAGAGTAAGACATCTTCCAACATTTCCAAAAGCCTAACTGTATTGAAGTATGAATGTACAGATGAAGCCACTTTGATTTGTGTGTTTTAAACCCAGATAGCTATTTTGTCATGGCAAAATCTTTTTTGCCACAGTTTCTCAAAAAAGTTCTCAGGTGGCGAAGTACGGAAGTTCGTCGCAAATCCATGCCTGACGAATGAATTCACTCATCAGTAGTCAATGCAGCTGTCTGCCAAGACTCCTGGCAGGGCAACAAATCTCTATCACAATGTGTACATGCATTTATGCTTAATACACAGACAACAACAGATACAGAAGTACAAAAGCAAATCAAGTAAATTTAGGCTGTAATTTGCCCGATTCCCCAAAACCTGACCTCAGTCATAAATTCCATGTTTGTGAAGATTGTTAAGCCGGCAGCAGTTTTTAAAAGTGGGATTAGTACTAAGCACCATTATACAGGCATGTTTCTGGGGGGGGGGGTTGTTTATATATATATATATATATTTTTTTTTTTTTTTTTTTCTTTAAAAGTTTTTTGTAATTAAAGACAACTTATGTTATTGGAAAAGGCAATAAAAATATGAAACTATTGATTTCTTTTTAAAAAAAATGATGGCCTTTCTCAGGGAGGCAGGGGCAATGCGCCCCCCTTTCGACACTTAAAACATCAGTGTCCGAGCAGGTCTATGGGGGCACATTGTTAGGGCAATGAGTGCAATAGCACTCACTGCACTAGTAGAGCAAAATCTCCTGGTTAAAACACAGAAATTGAGCTCTTAATGGTACAAGAGGTGGCTATTTGACGACCCATGTAACTGGCCATCACTGCCACCTGAAACAAGGTGCAGGAGCGGCCCTGGTCTGTCTGTGGGAATCCCATCTAGTGGATAGTGGGTAAGCTATATTTATGATTATGAACATTAATTAAGGATTAATTAAGGATAGGATACTGGACTTCATAGCAAATAACAATACTATGAGTTTGTGCCAGCATGATTTTATGCGTAATAGATCTTGCCAGACTAACTTAATTTCTTTTTATGAGAATGTAAGCAGGGACCTCGATTCTGGGATGGCAGTGGATGTGATTTACTTAGACTTTGCTAAAGCATTCGATACAGTGCCACACAGAAGGTTACTGGTTAAATTAAGGAATGTTGGCCTTGAACATAGTATTTGCACCTGGATAGAGAACTGGTTAAAAGATAGACTACAAAGAGTGGTGGTAAATGGAAAATTTTCTAATTGGACCAGTGTTGTTAGTGGGGTACCGCAGGGCTCTATACTCGGTCCCTTGCTTTTCACCTTGTTTATTAATGACCTGGATGTGGGCATTGAAAGTACGGTTTCTATTTTTGCAGATGATACTAAATTGTGCAGAGCTATAGGTTCCTTGCAGGATGCTGCCACTTTGCAGAGTGATTTGTCTAAGTTGGGAAACTGGGCAGCAAACTGGAAAATGAGGTTTAATGTTGATAAATGCAAGGTTATGCACTTTGGCAAAAATAATATAAATGCAAGTTATACACTAAATGGCAGTGTGTTGGGAGTTTCCTTAAATGAGAAGGATCTTGGGGATTTTATTGATAACAATTTGTCTAATTCTGGGCAGTGTCATTCTGTAGCTACTAAAGCAAATAAAGTTCTGTCTTGCATAAAAAAGGGCATAAACTCAAGGGATGAAAACATAATTATACCTCTTTATAGATCCCTAGTAAGGCCTCATCTGGAGTATGCAGTGCAGTTTTGGACTCCAGTCCTTAGGAGGGATGTAAATGAGCTGGAGAGAGTGCAGAGACGTGCAACTAAACTGGTTAGGGGGATGGAAGACTTAAATTATGAGGGGAGACTGTCCAGGTTGGGGTTGTTTTCTCTGGAAAAAAGGCGCTTGCGAGGGGACATGATTACACTTTACAAATACATTAAAGGACATTTATAGACAAATATCAGGGGACCTTTTTACCCATAAAGAGGATCACCAGAGGCCACCCCTTCAGACTAGAAGAAAAGGACTTTCATTTGAAGCAGCGTAGGTGGTTCTTCACAGTGAGGACAGTGAGGTTGTGGAATGCACTGCCGGGTGATGTTGTGATGGCTCATTCTGTTGATGCTTTTAAGAGGGGTTTGGATGATTTTTTGGACAGACATAATATCAAAGGCTATTTTGATACTAAAATCTACAGTTAATATAGCTATGGGCATACAGGTATATGGTTTGTGTTTGAAAGAATGGAGATGTATGTGTGTATGTATGCTGGGTTTTTAATTTGGAGGGGTTGAACTTGATGGACTCGGTCTTTTTTCAACCCAATTTAACTATGTAACTATGTATAGGAACATGTATTTTTACAAAGAATGGGCAGTTTTGCCCAATTTTTAGATTGTAAGCAGGGCAGGGCCCTCTTTCACCTTTTATATTTGCTTCTGGTCACTATATAAGTAATTCTGTATGTTCTTTGTATAAACTAATTTATTTTACAGAGCTGTAGAATATGTTGGCACTTTAATAATTCATGCTAATATTTCCAGCATAATTGTGGACACAATCGGGAGATGCACTTGATGCAATTGTGTCTAATATGCTAAAATACATGCAATTGCCAGTGCCAGCCCTAGGCAACCTAGCCGGTCATGCCCCCAACAGGTGCGCAAGCTCATAAAAAAAAAACATACGTGATTGCATGTCAAAAAGGATGCAAATGCTTGAAAATGACACGTTTGTGAAAAAATGACATGCTCCTCGGCCAGAACGGTGAGGTGGGACCAGCCTAGGGTATGAAACAGATAAATTATGTGCCTGGAGCCCCCAGCTTTGTGCCCTAGGTACATGCCTAACCCTAGCACTGACCCTGACCAGTGCATTTCAATTTTGTTTAGGTCCAGTGTCTTAAAGATGTCTGCACCCAATTCTTTACACACATTTAATCTGTACATTGTGCATTTCTGGATGATGTGGGGGCCCCTGAGGCCCGGTAGGCCCTGGACTCCCCATGTCAACACTGCATGCACGAAAACTACAGGGCTACCCAGACTCATAATTTGACTGGATTTTCAAATATGCCCAATCAATATCTGACTAGATATTAGTCTAGTAGGCCAGTCAGAAGACACCATATATGGGCTGATACACTAGCAACTAGCTTTCACTGGCCTGTGTACAAAGTTTTACAAGTTTTACAAAGTTGCAGCATACTTGTTTTGCTATATGTTAATTAGAAGTGATTTATATGGTACAAAAACTGGCAATACTGTATTTTCATTTAACTGCTTTCCAAATGCGTTTTCAAATTTGTAATTATAATCAGTGCCCAAATATACTTTCTTAATTTTGAAAACATTGCAGTGCTATGTGACATTTAAGTGCTCTGTCATTTTGGCACATGTAGCACTGTTGCAGCAAAACTACAAATGACAAACAAATACACCAGGAATTTAAAATGGTGCAGATTATTTAGTGGTTCCAGTCAAATGTTGGGCTCTAAAAAACAGGTAAATTATCATTAGTGAAAAGAGGCTTGAAACAAACCTGCAGGTTGGGGAATGGCATGTGTCCAGCTGTGGGTTTGTACAAGTGGTGGAAGAGCCCCTACACTTTGATAATAATGATCCTGTGGTGGCTGATTCCACCCATGAGTCATCAGAGGGGAGTCCAGTTGAATACAGGTCCAGTAGCAGAGGACTGGGCTAGATTGCAAAACACAGGGTTTGGGTTGAACTTAGGTTGAAACATTATTGAGTCTCTCCCTACTAGTCTTCATGCCAGTTTGAAGTGATATTACTCAAAATTACCATTAATATTAATACTGAAGTTTACGTTTTATCATGATATGCTATGGTCTGCTAAGATCTGTGCATCTGCAGAATCCTCTGTCTGTCATGCCATGCTGACAGGGGCATTTCTAGGGCTGCTGCCAAGGTTATCAAATTGCCACATGGCAGGCGCGCCCCCGGAATGCTTGCAGTTGATCTATTTGTGATTGCATGGATCTGCAACCTTGGCTCTCCAGCTGTTAAGGATCTACAAGTCCCACAATGCAATGAAGGAGTCTGTCATGATTCATAAAGGCAAATGCATTGTGGGACTTGTAGTTCCTTAACATCTGGAGAGCCAAGGTTGCAGATCCCTGAGAGATAATAGTAAGTAGCAGAAGTAGTGGCAATCATTAGAGTGAGAAGCAGTTGTAACTTTGGCCCCAAATACATTAAATACAATTAGAGTGAATGGCAGTGGGAATTTTAGTCCCACATACATAATATACAGAGAGAAACAATGCTTTCAGGCACACCAGACCCCTTTACTTTTCCAAAAGCACTGGAGAAGATTTTAGAGATCAAAAATAATTAAAATTTCAATTGAATTGCTAAATGTTCACCCATGCCCCATCTAGCGGCATAGCCAAGTTGTGTTCTTTTGAGCTAATCTGAAAGCAGTTCAATTGGGAAGTGCTAGCTCTGAAGCACAGGATCAGGCAGACCTGAGATAACTGCCTACACACCAATATTAAATCTTAAAAAATGCATTCATTGAATAATAACAGAACAGAATAAATGGTACAATGAATTTATTTGCAATGTACAGAACGTTGACTTAGTACATTATAAAAAAAACATTACTATTTGCACTTCTCTGAAGAAGGGATTTGATCCTTTTCTATCAGGACCACATCATGTATTATTGTTTAAGAGGAACTATTGCAAAAATTTTAATCTAATATAAGCTTCATCATACTGAAATAAGACTTATTTCCTTGCAGATGAATTATAGCTCATGCAAATAACTGATTCCAGTACAAACAATACAACTGCCTTTTGCACAAATCTTGTATGCAGAGAGACATGATGTCATGATGGTGATTTTAATAGTGAGCTCTGATACATCTTCTAGGCAAAAGGTGCCCCCCTATAAGATATAGTATATCTGTCAATGAGTACCTGATGCCCAACTCCTGCATGAAGACAGAATGAAGAGAAACAGATGCAGAGAGAGGAATGATGAAGATAAACTTGATTATTTCAGAAATGGTATTTCTTATTTCAGTATGCTTAAGCTTATATTAAGGAGCAGATTTACAAAATTTGTGTGAAGGATTCGAATTGCGCTCTAATAATCTATTAGCGATTCTATTGTGCGTCTAGTCGAATATGCAAATTAAGTATTTTCAACCATCGAATATAGAAAATTTGATCACATCGAATAGATTAAATAAATATATATTCAATAGCTCGACTATTCACTGGTTGAACAACTTGCCCTTTAAATTTTTATTCGACTGCCTACTTCAGCCAGATTGAACCTACTGAATTGCAATAGCAGCCTATGGGAAGCCCCCATAGGCTTTTCTTTTAAGTTTTCTTATCGAATTTTATTCGTACGACCGAATGCTGCGACGATTCGATTTGAACTAATTTTCAAAAATATTCAAAATAGCAAATATTCAAAACCTATATTCAAATATTCAAAAAGCGCTCAAAACCTGCAAATATTTTATTACAAATTGGCAAATTTTTATTTGCCAAACATTCACGGGTCGATTTCGAGGTCTAAAAGCCCTCGACAATTTGACCCTTGATAAATCTGCCCCATAATGTTCATTTTCACGGTAGTTTCCCTTTTAGGTTGTCCGCAGCCCATGCACTCCCCTTTAGTTAGGCTTCTATAACTTGGTATTAGTTACTGGAACATTTGCCTATATTGCTACAAAGATAGTAAGCTATAAGCAGTCAAGAAAATATTTTTAGAAAAGCACAGTGACGCATGACCTAACAAGAGAATTGTTAAGTAACAGGTTGATGGGATCTGTGCAAAGACTGGTGAAGAATGTGCAAATTTTGTCATGTGTAGGAGTATGTGAGCACATAATTTACTAAAAATAAGCCTCTCGCACAAATTACAAATAATAGAAAATTCTTTGCGGCCATTACTGCCAGGGATGAAACAAGGGCTAGGCATGGTAGGCACATGCCAGGGCACATGGGGGGCTTAAACAGCATGAAGATGAAGACAGGAAATGAGTGATAGCCGAGTAGGGGAAAGTCAGGTAATGTTGTGAAATGTGGGGGGGAGGGAAACAGAAGGGGCAATTTGCAGGTGTGACCAGGCATGGGGTGGGCTGGTTGGTAACCAGGTCTACAATACTTGGTCTCTTCAATGTTCATCCTAGAGACTCCACAGGACCACCCAACAGGAGAAATGGCTGCTCTGACATAGTAGTACCGAAAGGGGGAAAACCTGCAGACATTCAGTTGAATATTTTGTTAATTGTTTGGGTTTTTTTCCCCTCTACTACAAAAATAGTAAAGTTTCCAGTAACTGGATCAATAACTGACTGCATCTTCCTTAACAAGGTTATCCTAATTCATGTAAAAATATGTAGAAGGCACATTCTTCCCCAGAGCAACAATGTAAAGAATTAGGCCACAGGCTCCCTTTCACTAGAAGTAGTACTGTGATCAGACAAATATGTAGATAAACAGTGTAGATGCATAATACCAGAACAACCATATTTCTTATAAAAAAAAAACAAAGATTTGATTTTTCAAAGTAAGAATGTAGACTGGTTAAAATGGGTACCAACAAAAATACCATTTTGTAAAGGCACAAATCACACAATTTTTATAGACTGGGGAGGGTGCAGTAAGTAAGGGATTCTGTGGAAGACAGGTTAGATGAGATAGTGAGCATAGTAAGGGAAAATGGGGGAGAAGATTTTGTTGAGGGGTGCTGTTATAGGTAGGGAGGACCACATGTTGCATATACAAAATTCTCATGCTGGTACCAATATTAAAGGAATCTGACTGGTAAACTGGGAGAGCTGGAGGAAAAGTATGATGTGATTGGTGTGGCTGAAACATGGCTGAATGAGCAGCATGACTGGGTTAATATCAGTCAATATCAGTTAATATCAGCTGCAATAATTTTCTGGGCCCCCTGTTCCCAGCCCACCCCAGATCCCACCCCAAGCCCCACCCCAGATCCCGACCACTCCACAGAAAAAGGCCACACCAGAGCTAAAAACAGTAAATCCCCTCACTCACAAGTTATTAAAAGTCATTGGTGGTTAGGGCCCCCCTATAAGTTCTTCAGCTATTTTTGTGGCTTCAGGTCTATTCACCACTTCAGGACATCAACTTTGTCAATTTTCATGGCTTTTATCTGCTTCAGGAGTTCAAATTCGATTATTTTTGTGGCTTTGGGTCTTTCGGTGCTTCTGGACTTCAACTTCGGCTATTTTCATGGCTTCCGGTCTTTGCTCCGACTCACCACATGTGTCCACAAGAAGACTGCAGTAAATGGTTGGGTGCTGGAAACCTTTGAAGTCCTGGGCCACATGGATTTGAAAGGCACACCGAGGTGATAAAAAACTACAAAACTTTATTTGTACATTGGTAAAATAGGCACATTACAGAGCGTTGCTTGACGTGTTTCGCCCTTAATCATAAGCACAAAAGTACTCTGGGGGAATGATGGCATTTATAGAGAGAGAGAGACTATAATGACCTCTGTTGGTTGAATCATGGAATTACAGAAATAAAACTGAACAAATCCATCACATAACATTTACGCTGACCCCAGACAGTGTCGGTCTGTCCCACTACCACGATGTCCAGGCCCCCCAACCCTGAGAATTTTCTGGAGTGTGCGCACACATGCAGCGTGTCGGCACTAACATACATGCCAATGTTTGCGCATGCCCAGCACCAGTCAGACCCTGACACCAGATAAACAAATTAAATTAAAATAGTAAAAGGTTATTATAAACCTAATTTATGAAAGAGTTAACAAAAAAAGAGAAAACAAAAGAAAGAAAAAGGTGAAGAAATAGAAATGATAACCGAAAATACAAGTAACAGGTTCAATAATGTCAAACAAAATGAGAGATATCAAATCTTGTATTAAGGGCGTGGGGGCTACGTGTGTTCAAGGTTAGTATCCAATAAGCCTCACGTGTATTCAATTTGCTTAAAACATCCCCCTTCTCAGGGGGACACATACCCTTTCAATAATTTTAACCCCTAAGGCCGAAGAACAATGTTCGTTACAAATGTTAAAATGTCACAGGGGGGTCTTCTGTTCCCCTTCTCTATGGCGATTAAATGCTCCCTAATTCTCTCTTTGAGGGGGCATACAGTTCGTCCTATGTATTGTTTTGAACATGATTTAAATTTTGTTCTTATGATTAAGGGCGCATGAGCCCGAAACACATCAAGTAACGCTCTGTAATGTGCCTATTTTACCAATGGACGAATAAAGTTCTCCTTTTTCCATAGAAAATGTCATGCTGGGCAGAAGAAGTGGTAGCCTCTTTGCCATGCAAAGAAGGAAGAAAAATGGATTTGTGTACAAAAACTAGACAACTAGACTGTCTTACTATTGTGAATTATTCATTTTGTTAAACTTACTGAAGCTTTTATATATTTTCCTTTTTTTTAAAACTTTTATTGGTTTTTAAACGTCCTCCCCTTTGTTGTATTATTTAAATGATGGTTTGTGCACAGGCCCATGCTGCTAATTTTACCAGCTAGAACTTTATGTTTTAACAAGACCCATGAGACAGGTTCTTCAGTAGAACGTAACTTATTTTAATTGTGTACTAAAGCTACAGCATCTTTTGGAAAACTTTCAGCAACACAGGCCAATTAGGAGTCTTAAAGGGGCCAATTTTTCTGGTCAAGTTTCAAAGGGGGAAAAAAAAAATCTAAATTCTTAGAGGCAGATGGTCCCTTTAACAATTGGAACATGTTTTGTGCCTTCATGAGTCTCAATAGTTTTGGGCAGGTTATTGTTCGATAATACGATAAATTTGAGTTGTCCAGGAGACAATTTGATAAAATCTAAATTTACTACTATACCAATTTATTTTTAGTAAATGACCGTTTACTTTGGAACGTAAAATACAATGAAAAAAAATACAGGCAACAAGAAAAATTAAAGGACATAATTCACAGGCCATGTTATTTGCTTAAGGATTTGAACATTGCAGTAGTTACTGTAGAGTTGTGCAGCTGTGTATCGTCTGCCGGCTTTGTTTACTGAAGTCTAAAATAAGAATAAAAGCAGAGAATATAATTTATACAAAATTATTTTAGTTTCAAGAACTTTACTTGTTGTTAGTGAGTTCAACTATAAAAGCAGCTTTAATCCCCTTTGCAAGTTTTCCTCATGCAGTAAAATTGTGACACCTAGAAGAGCAAAGCAGCAACAGTAAAATCTATGTATAAATGCTATTCTCACATAATGCAGATCCTAAAATACAAGGATTTCACAGGCCAGGTATAAAAAAAACTCAAGCACTGGTGCTAAAATGTGATAAGTGAATAGTCTCAATTTTAAAGCGCACCAATCACAGCCAAAATCAAACACATATTAACAACGTGACCAGTACAACCTAAACATGTTTAATCAATTTACATGTACAGTTTTTTGAAAAAAACCAGCAGTTTTTAAAAAATCCCATACTTTGTCACTGACTACAGCATGCAAATGAGCTACCCAGAATGCCTAGCTTTAGTAAACTCTAGAAGTATCAAGAGAAGTGCACACTGCAACTTCCACAAGGTGGCAGCACTAACACAGAAGTTTGGCAGATTTCAAAATAGCTTAGAAGGTTTATTAGGCAAGCAAGGAATTTCAACTGAGCATGTGCGAGATTTCAGAGCTACAGTTGGCTGTGAAGATATAGGTAGGAGGAGTCAGTGAAATCCAAGATGCCTGCCTCAGCTAGAACTGCAGTGGAGATAGGGGAGATTTTGCAGAAGGTTTAGTGAGCTGATGAGTTACATTATACAAATAATTCTAACTGTTTTAAAAATCGTATTTCTTGAACTTTCACATATTGTATTTACTTAGTAAATCATTTAGGTAAGATTGGTGCCCTTTAAGTCACATACTTACTCTGTGTTTATTTATGTGAACTATAAAGTAGTAGACACAGAACTACTCAAGCTGATCACAGAGATAGAGAATGATTGTGTATTTAGCACTCTTACCTTACTCCTCACATATCACATTTCGTAATTATGAACCATTCTCTTTGTATCTGGTAAAGAACCCTAATGATAGTTACAATAAAACTAACTGGACCTGTACCTTACCTTAAATGGCCTTACCTGTCCCCAGCCCCATGGACTATGCTGCTGAGGACCAAGGATATTCAGACAAGATTCTCACTACAGCTCACCATTTGCACTGACCATGCCCTTCATTTTCATGAAGTGACCAATAGACTGACTTTCCACGCAACATTTCAAGATTTCCACATATCCAATACAATTGTAAAAGTATACCCTTTATTCACATATAATAATTAAAAAACTTAAAATAAAAGCTGAATCATTAGTTTTTGGTTTCTCTGGCTAAATAATTAAATACTAATGACTAGTGATCTCCATAGTTTTGAACCATATATAACGCAATGATGAGTGGTGTGGATAAAGGTTTCTTGACTCCTTCAGAATGTGTATATCAATATATTAGTAAAATATAATATATGTATTGGGATATATTAGATCAATGTAGAAAAGTGCAAGCAAGCACTTTACTTTACTGTACTTTTCAGTGCAGTATTGGGAAAAATGTGTACAAAACTTCTCAATCGACTTGGTCAAGACTAGCATTTTCCATGTATTTATATAAGTAATGCATAAATGATAAGACAGAAGAAAACCTTACCTTTCATAAAAAATTGTTGAAAGTGAGCAAAACCAACAGGAGCAACACAAGAGAAGTGCCATAAAAGCATATTCCAATATTAAGACAACAAAGGCAAATAAATAAAGGTTTTGGTCACAGTGTCCTTCATATGTATTGTACACACTGAACACCCAAACGCTGCCTGAAAAATAAGTATCGGGTTAAGGATTTAAGAGTTCATCATAGTAATAATACATTCACAAAAACTAGAAGACAAAGAACATGTAAAGCAACTATGCAACACAGCTGCATTAGTTAGTGACAATATTACCCCTTTTGCCTAGTACAGTGAGTTTGATGTCCTCCTGTGCAATTGCAGACAAGCAGAAAAAGACATCAAGCAGTGGGAGACAGTGCCCGATAACCCTGCCATGCTACTCTGCTTTTTAGAATCTGGTATGTCAAATGGGGAGGTGAAAAGAAAAATCCCACAGGTTGCATGTAGCAAGCAAGTGATGCTGTGCAGGAGACATGGAGTGCTGATATTTGATAGTAAGGCAATGATTCACTGGTCTAAACCCAAAGTAACCAGATCTATGGTTGAATTGGACCATCAAATAGGCTGCTGACCAGGAGAAATCTTTTTCCCATTATTTCACCCTTGTTTGGTTTCATAACTTCTGTAGGGACAGTATCTACAGGAGTAGCTACTAGAGATAAGCAATTTATACTGGCTAATAAAGCTATGACAGCAGAGAAGGTCAGGGCGGGTGCTCGTATATAGGTATTGATGACCTATAGTGCTGGATTCATTTCAGGTTGGAAGAGGGAAAGTTAGGGTCAGACGCAGGCAGACTAAAATCATTCCAATTTTCAAAATGTATTTCCTTTTTCTCTGCAATAATAAAACAGAGCCTTGTATTTGATTCCAATTAAGATATAACAAATTCTTATTAGAGGCAAAACAAGCCTATTGGATTTATTTACTGTTTAAATCATATTTAAATAGACTTTGGGGGGGATATAATATTGTCCGCTAATGCAAATTCGTTTGCAAAGTGAAAAATGTTGCCTTTGCTAACACTTTGCCCCTCACACAACAGTAGGATAGTGATTGTGAATTTTAGAGTTTGAGACAGTGTGCAGTGTATGTAATAAAACTTCCTAATGATAAAATTGTTACATTTTCTCCAGAAATGTACCCCTCCTTAAGGGCTAGTCCAGACGAGAAGATTCGAACCGCTTCCCCCTGCCTTCTACAGTAGCTGCTTCAATTAAGAATCGCCTGCGCCTATTCATACGTGGCACTGTGTTTTCCTAAGCGACTTAGAAAACACAGAACTGCACGTGAATAGGCGCAGGCGACTTTACAGTTTAGCGGGAGCAAGACACAGGCAAGCAATTCAGGGAGATTAGTCACCCTGATTCTTCCCGTGTGGTCTAGCCCTAAAGGTTCACAAAGTGCAGTTAAGAATTGCAATGCAGAAAAAGCATAATGACGAATATTACATTGCAACATGCAAAATTTTATTCACTAATTTGTTCTCTTTACAATATTTTCCCCCTTAAGGTATTTCGATTCAAATTACAGAGTGGTCCCTTATTTGCATGTCCCAAGCATTCTGGAGACAAAAATCAAAGAAACCGATTGTACGCTCAGTTAACAAAAATCTTTAATATTTATTAAATAAGAAAAAATGGGGTTTACAAAAATTATAAAAACAAAGAGAGAGAGCCCAGCATGTTTCAATCATAGTGGTCTTCCTCAGGGGCATTAATAAAAAATAATAATTTGCTCTCTCTTTATTTTTGTAATTTTCTTAATCCCCCTTTTATCTGATGTAAAAAATTCTTAGATTTTTTGTATGTTAGCCTTGGAGACCCACATGGGGTGCCTCCTATGGATTAGCACCTCACAAATAATTTTAAGGGTGTGCACCTTCTTAGTTGATATTTCCAAGCATTCTGGATAGCTGGTCCCCTACCTTTACTTTAAATCCCTGTTTTTTTTCTGAATGTGCGCACCATCCAGGAAAAAGTTAGCAATGTAATATTTTTGGGCACCAATTATATATTGCCACCTCCCAGTGTATTTATTTTTAAAACAAAAATAATTCCAAGGTGTCATTCTCCTCTAAATAATGGGTTTTGAGATACAAAGCTACAACCAAAAAACATTAAACTAAAGGACCAGCACATGACAGTTAAGCAAAGTGTAAATTTATTGTTTTAATGTAGTCTACTTACCTGTAATAAACCACGCAAAACTAAAGGTTCCTAAAATGCTTTCTACAATAGAGCTGAACGTCTCACACACCAGTCTCAAAAGGAATGTAAAGAACGTAATGAGATGTATGGCTCCAGTCACCAAGAGAAATATAGGTATATAAGGCTGGATAGCACAGTTATCTTTGTGGATGGTTCCTGTGTAAAAGAAAGATATTTTTGCTTTTAGCCTTTAAAAATCTCTGGCCAAGACTAGATTGGTGGTTTGAGCCCTGGTGACCCATTTTAAAAACGTTATTTAAGAAAAACAGAAGAGCTTTGGTATGTACAATAATTAGAAAGATAATACTGTTATTTGCACAGACACTAGGGATGGAAATATGGTACAGAGATGGAAAATATAGGTAAAGTTTGGCATGGGAGTAGCAGTCCTTAGAAGATTATGAAAATGTTGTGTTCATTGTTCAAAGTACAGTTGACAGACACAAATACAGATTTTCGCCAGGTGGAATTTGAGGATAATGTATACAACACACACAATCATCATCCCAATTAATATCTGTTCAGACATTGATAAAGCAGGACTAAAAATTTACACACCTGACTGTGGAGGCTGTCAACAAGTGACACTCCCTAATTCCATTCAATGATTGACTTATCGGTTAAATATTCATATAAGGCATATAGTTTAAAGATCAAGGTTGATGCAGTGGCATAACTAGATATTACAGGGCCCCACAACAAATTATTTTTCAGGCCCCCAAAATGTCTAGAGGTTGACTTGTTTTACCAATATGCAGGGCCCGGCCAAGGGGTAGGCAGAGTAGGGACATGACTAGGGCGCAAAGCTGTGGGGGGTGCCAGGCACGGACCATCTCTGCCTCTGCTACCTCCTAGTCCAGTCCCCAGTCCCTGCTCTGGTCGGCTCGTAGCGGCGCCATTTTCTTCATGCATGCGCACAAGCCTTCTTTGTGCAAGCAGTTTTATGCACACGCACAATATAAGCGCACGTGCAAGGTGTTCCGTGCGTGCACCTGTGGGATGCTACTACCACCTATGGCACCTGGCTGGGGTGGCCCTGCACTGCCAAAATGTATTGAAATTGTATATGAATTAGGAAATCATGGAGCCCTTATAACTCCTGGGCCCCCCTACAGCTGCAGGGTCTGCTTCCTCTGTAGTTATGCCCCTGCCCCATGGCGGGTTTCTACTGATGTTGGCAGACTTCCCCAGTGAGTGAAAGAACCAAAACAACACAATGATAATCTGAGAATTACTGCACTTATACATCAGAAGCTAAATAATATTCTATACACTACAGCATATGGTCACTTGTACACTATCTGCACAGGTAGAACCAGGAGTAAAATTTGGAGAAAAAGGTAACGTATTGGAAAGTTTACACTTTGATAAACTTGCAGATTAACGTCTTTTTGTCTGAGCAAAAATACTCCAGGGGAAATGGTGCAGAGCTTTGTCGCTAGTGAATTGTCTTCCTCGTCTTTTAGTAAATTGGTGACTGCTGCAAACTATCATTTTGGTGAATTTTCACCAAAGAAACACTATTTGCCCTTTAGTAAGTGTGCCCTAGGTATTTTGACTGCCCATGTAGCATGACACACTCACAATGACACACTAAGAGCAATAGGAACTTCACAGGTTTGAGCACTACAGCATGAAGCTTTGATGAAACGCCTAATATGCCCAGCCCCGGATTTGGTGGGCGGACGCCCCCAGTACTTATCTGAAATATTTTGGCGCCCTGGACCCGGGCCATGCCACAAATCCAGACCGAAAATGTCGTAGCTCTGTATCTGCACAATATCTGTATCAATGTAAGGACCAAAGGTATTAAATTATCACTTACCCATAACAATCATAGCAATGCCTAATCCAACCCAGACAGCCAAGGAAATAAATTGATTACCTGAAATAAGAGTATTGATAATAGCTTAAAGGGGTGGTTCACCTTTACGGTAACTTTTATTATGTTATAGAATGGCCAATTCTAAGCAACTTTTCAATTGTTTTTTATTAATTATTTGTTATAGTTTTATAGTTATTTCGTCTTTTCATCTGATTCTTTGCAACTTTCAAATGGGCGTCGCCGTCCCCTTCTAAAAAAACAAATGGTTTGTAAGGCTACAAATGTATTGTTATTGCTACTTTTTATTGCTGATCCTTCTATTGAGACTCTCTCCTATTCACATTCCAGTCTCTTATTCAAATCAGTGTAGGTTTCTAGGGTAATTTGGGCCCTAGTTACAAGACTGCTTAAAATGCAAATTGAAGAGCTGCTGGATAAAAAGCAAAATAACTCAAAAACCGTAAATAATAAAAAATGAAAACAAATTGCAAATTATCTCAGAATGTCGCGCTCTACATCATACTAAAAGTTATCTCAAAGGTGAACAACCCCTTTAATTTGACTATTTTTGGTTTAAAACCAAAACCTAGTAATCAGGGACTGCAGTGACAGGTTAGAAAATTAAAAAGCCATCTGAATAAAATTCTTTAAGCTATGCAGCATCATTTTTATTATATGCTAGCAATTAATATAGTATAATAGAATAGGGAAGTTTAGTTATGGACCACAGGCCATTTTGTTTTTAGTTCCCCAGTCTCACAGGCTGTAGCAAGACTTTATTCGTAGCTTTAAGTGCCCTTACACACAAGGATTTTTGCCTTGCTTTTGTTTTTAATCCATTCAGCCACAGGGAAGCACAGGACTAAAACATCCGATTCTTCGTTATAGGCGCAACATGCTGCGTTCGGTGTTACACACAGCTGCATAAGTACATGACCATAACGAAGAATTGTTTGTGTTTAGGCCTGTTCTCACCTGTGGTTGAACGGTTGAACAGAACACAAGGTAAATATTTGTGTGTAAGAGCCCTTAGGGTTCTAACCCCTCTCTCTCCTTTACAATTAATAAGACAATAATGACAACCCCATTAGGTACTGATTTTTACTCCGATGGTTTGAAGTAGAAGAGTGAGATACACTACTATGATTTTACACTGACATGCCAATTACTTACTAATTATGGACTTGCTTGTCCTTGGAATGTTTTTCCTTTCTGGACTCAACAGACAAGTAGGCAGCTCTAGGGAGTTTTTCAACTCTTTTTATTTTTGTAACATAACATAGGCTTATTTGTTACATGGAATTAAATTCTGCTTATATTAAAGGGGAACCATCATATACAATTTAATATAAATTTTATTTAACACAACTTTGTCCCATGGAAATAATAGATTCGAAACCGTTTCTAAAATAATGAAGTTTCACTTCCGTATCTTCTCTCCATGCAGCAGTCAGATTTTGAATGTGTTCCCTTTTCATAGAAAATTTTATAAAACTGTTTTTCAAAGTAACCAACTTTGGCAGAAAGCTGCATCTAGAGATACAGATTGCTAAAAAGGAATGGTGAAGATTAACTTGGCTGTTATAGTAATAGTACACAATTTAGGGTACATTATCATTTTAACTAAAGAAATCCTAGGGTTAGAGAGATGTAGCTAATTAGCATACTCACTGATTGCTGTAGCGTTTTCCATGTTTTCAGGTGCTGAAAAAGAATTAAATTGCTTGTTTTACTGTGCAACAGAGAATAACAGTTTCCAACTATTCACAAGTGTCACAATAAGGGGCAGATTTATCAAATTCGTGTGAAGGATTAGAAAATTCCCTCAAATAGTCTAATTTTAATTGTACGAATATTTGAATATGCAAATTAAATATTTTCAACCATTGAATATGGAATATTCGGTTGCATCGAATAGATCGAATAAACATATATTCGAGCGCTCGGCTATTCGCCGGTCGAAGAACTTGCCCTTAAAATATTTATTCGACTGCCTACTTTGCCAGATTGAACCTACCGAATTGCGGGAAGCCACCATAGGCTTTTTTTTAAAAAAGTTTTCGTAACGAATAGTATTCGTACGAACGAACGCTGCGAATATTAGATTCGTACGTTTTTTTTGTCAAATCGTACGATTTTGCCAAATATCAGAAAAGCTCTCAAAACCGGCAAATATTTTATTCGATTTTGGTGAATATTTATTCGCCAATTATTCGACACTCGAATTTGAGGGCTAAAAACCCTCGACAGTTCATGCCTTAGTAAATCTGCCCCTAAGTGGTATGTATAGTTTTGGATAGATAGGGTTCCAAATAACGGAGTAGTCACATCCAAACAGGTAAAAGATACTTAAAGACTGTAGATTGATAGGCCCTGCAATATACTAAACTCCATAATAATAGACAAACCACATATATAATAAAAGGCACAACGTTTGTCCAAGTGCAGATACTCATAGCAATCAATATGATGTTTGCTTGTAAACAGGTGCCCCATAAATTCTTCCTGCTAATTGATTGCCATAAGTGAATAGACGTGTAGCAAAATTTGCACCTGTTATTATTACATAACCTTTTATAAACAAAAGGAACACCAAGAGCCCCAATAGTGTAATATATATTGGTAAGGGATAATGAAATAAGAGTAAATAGCATATACTCACAAACCAGGGTTACCAATAGGCAGCCACTGTAAAGGCAGGTGGGGAGATTGTCCTGACCCCACTCAGGATTAAGAAGTCGCTCTCTGTAGATAGAAAAGGGGTATCAACCCTCCACCCAGGGTGGACTTATTATTGTATAGAAAGAACAGAGGCGCCAAAAGGATATAAACGAGTTTAAAAGCCAAAACTTGGTAATCAGAGGAGGCAGTGGTGGACTTACCTCCTCCAAGCAGACACAAAACGACTGTAATTAAACAGTCAAAATTTATTAACAAACTCCAATCAGTACAACGCGTTTCACGGGCTCAGACCCGCTTCTTCAGGCAATAAACATAGGAGTTACAGCATCTGCCAGTAGTATACACACTGAGTGACACACAAACATATCTTAATCCCCCTTTATTATTCTCCTCCTTTTTTTAAAAATTAGAATTAAGAAAATTGTACTGACCTTATTTTTGATTCAAGCTATACAGAAGCAGCACAAAATCACTTATCTAAATACTTTATAAGAGCAATAAATAACTTCTGTGCATGCATGAAATCAGACCCTTTTCAATCTGAGGAACTGAAACCACATTATGCAGCTCAAAAGGAAAATTCAGAGGAGCCAAAAGTAAAACCACATATTTGCAATGTTCAGGAAAATGTCTTTCACGTATTAAGCTTACTTAGTGCCACTTAGCAACCTGTGTTAAAGGACCAGTAGCAATAAAATGTAAATGATAGATTTTACCTGACAGAACATGAATGTCTATCCTGTAGAAGTCATATATATGTATAGAAATATTTTCTTTGAAGTAGAAGCCCTGTTTCTGCTGCAACATGTTTGTTATCAGCTTTAATGTATTTAGCCCTCATCAGGGCCGATCCTGAGGATGGAGCTGCCTGTGGAGCTCCTGAATTGCCGCCCCTCACCGGCTTACCTGTCGGGAAGGGAGGCAGAAACACTAGTGCGAATTGCACTCTATCGCAGTAGTAAAGCCAAAAATTCCGGTTTAAAAACTGGAATTAGGCTATTAAATGTACCAGGAGCGGCTTTTTGCCGCCCCTGGAAACCTTTGTGGTGCTGCTGCCTGAGTTGAGTTTCTCAACTCACCTCATTGGTCGAACACCTCTGGTCCTCTACACACTAAAGCACATACATAGAGGATGAATTTTTGGAAACCACGATCAAACTTTATTTTTCTTAAATGACGAATGCCATGAAAGTTGTTAAAAGATTCAGTTATATAAAGTGTGAACTGAAAATGCTGAACGATGTGCCAAAGATACAAATATCCTTAAACATTCAAAAACCTCAAATAATTAAAATTTTTGGGATAATTACTAGCAGGAAATAATCCAAAAATAGTTCCAAAAAAAAAAAGGTCCAATAGGATCAGCACAGGTCTCACTGACTTCTATAAGGACATTAACTACTTTTACTTGGAGACGTTTTGTATTCTTTTTTTTTTTTGTGGTTTTTACACTAGATACATTTTTTCATAGTTTTAGAGAAATTAAAAAAAAATTAAATCCAAATTCTAGTAAATTGGCCCCATAATGAACACAATACAAACTTTCTTAGGGTACTTTCATTCTGGCATTTCCAGCAGTTTTCCAATTATTTTTTTAATACATGATCTTGAACTGAAACTTTCTACCACCAATACAACAAAATTTTTACATAGAATCAAATCACTATAGATAGATGAAAACCTTGGGGAAGTTGTGATCTGTGCATCATCATCATCTTTTTTTTCCCTATAGAGCAGTGATCCTCAACCAGTAGCTCGAGAGCAACATGTTGCTCTCCAAACCCTTGAATGTTGCTCCCAGTGGCCTCAAAGCAGGTGCTTATTTTTGAATTACTGGCTTACAGGCAAGTTTTGGTTCCATAAAAAACAGATGTCCTGCCAAACATTCTCTCAAAAAGCCAATCAGAGCTCTTATTTGACATCCACATGGACTTTTTCATGCTTGTGTTGCTCTCAACTCTTTTTTAAATTTAAATGTGGCTCACGAGCAAAAAGGTTGGGGAACCCTGCTATAGAGAATATGGTTTTATTGGATTGCTATTTATGTGGAATATGTCTAGCTTTTAACCACCTAACATGCCAATCATTTTCTAAAACTGGGCTCCACTAATTAAGTCCATACTAGCCTGATCATTTGAAGATATTGTATATATTTACAGATATGCATAGCCTGAGACAAAAAGCCTTAGACCTACAGTTTGAATGAATTTTTCATGAAATAGCTAATTAAAAAAAGCAAACTTTGGATATCATGTAAAAGATGTGTAAGATGATATTACACTAAGCTAGTGTCCTGCAATGGGTCGGATACTTGAAAAAAGGCTGGGGAAATGTTGCGTGTCAAAGATCCTAAGCCATGCAATATTAGCAAAAGGCAATTTAATTAAAACTGGAAGTGTGGATGGTTTAGCGTAGATTCAAAGAAGGAAGGAGGGAGCAGGCACTCTCATATAATACCTGAATAGGTGCTGACACGCTGTAGAAGCCACCGGTCAAGGCTGGTTCTTGGGAAAATTGTAATAGGAATAATCAGCGGAGCACTCCATCGGTATTCTTGAAGTTAAAATTTCATATTTATTGGATCATGTTAAAAAGCAGCAATCGTGAGTGTAACAAGCCCCATGCTTGACGCGTTTCGTGGCGTCTCGCCACTTCCTCAGAAGCATCTGAGGAAGTGGCGAGACGCCACGAAACTTTGAATTTTCCCAAGTGTGGATGGTTGCCTGCTCCTCAGCTATCCGGCCTGTGATGTAACTTTAGGTCTCCAACCAATTTGTGCTGTTGCACAATCCAGTCTGTGGACTCTGTTAAATGCCAAATGCAATTTGCCAATTGCCAGAAGGGCTGCTGAAAGATGCCTTAGACCAGGGGTGTCCAACCTGTAGCTCGAGGGCCGCATGTGGATGTGAATGCTTGAAATGCACGGTTCCCAAGGACATGTCATGTTGCAAAGGCTATAGGAGGCGGGGGGACTGTGACTCTGCCCATTGCCAAGTCAGTAATAATAATTTAATAATACGTCTATTTCCTATCCAGATGTCCCATACTGGTATTGAAGTTCTTTTCTGTGTATTTTTATTCTTTTTAAAATCAAAAGTGTTTGTGTATTTCATGTGTGGCCCCAGACAATGTTTCTTTTTCCAATGTGGCCCAGGGAAGCCAAAGGGTTGGACACCCCTGCTTAAGGCAGTCACTACTTACTGGGGGGCTTTTGGGCCTCTGCATACTTGAAATGGCAGGGCTTGTTTTGTTTCTTGCCTAGGGGTTGCTTTTTATTCTGGTTCCTGATGTCCATCCTGCCCCCATTACTGATGTCAGACCCAGTTTTTAGAGACTTCCAGTGAGTTCCAGAATCGACGCGGGTGAGTTTGAGTAGGCTGGCACTTCATGGAAAATATAGATGCTTGAGTCTGGGCCAGGTGTGGGTATGTGGGTGTTTTATTCAGCATGCCTGTCAGCTTACCACCTTCTGAGCTACAAGCCACATACAAAATGCAGGGTAATGTGTTAACTGAACTATGTAAACAAATTGCAAAATTTCAAATTTATAACTAGAGTGTGTTCGGTATATTACATATCGATGAAAGAGCTTACGGCTGTACACGGTAGGCCGGGTGCACACATCCCAGACCTTCAGCAAGGGGAAAAATCCAGGAAACTTGTAAAGAGGCTGGCACAAGCCTGGAACCCATGAAATAGTGAAGCCACAGTCAGGTTGTAAAAGGTTAAAAAGCTTACATTTATTTCCAAAATTTAAGAACCATTCACCTGACGCATTTCGTGTCCAAGAGACATAACATACATTCTGATCACACTATTTAAAAGAGAAGTAGCCAATGGAAGACAAGTGGGCGGTACTGAAGAATGTGTCATTTAAAGGGAAACATACAAATTCAAGAAAATCCTTCAAATATACTTCCAAGGCTTACATATTACATAGGTTAACTTAACTGGAACATTATACACATTATAATTGTCATATACAAGTATAATATGTAAACAAAAGGGGAAACCTCTGTGTGTAAGGGCCCTAAGAAACTCTCAGGTTAAAACACAAAAAGAAAATAACATTGGAACCAAGTTATAATTGAGTCAAACAGCAAGCCGCTATATTATGGAGGCCAATTCCTATGTAATAATAGTGCTCTGAGCACTTACTTACAGTGCACCCACATAAGAATGTAAGACAGTGGCACACTGTTTTTAATTGTGTCAGCTCCTCAGGTTTCCCTGGAGTAGCAATGACTTCAGTGATAATGCAAGAAACTGGGTGCATACTGGTTGAGTAGCTTTATTAGCACCCAAAATCTTGAGTATCTGGAGAAATATTATCAAGATCTGAGGGCATGTAGGCTTGTTACCCTACAGGAACATGCCTTAAAGGGGTTGTTCACCTTTGCAATAACTTTTAGTATGATGTAGAGAGTGATATTCTGAGACAATTTGCTTTAATTTTTTTTATTATTGAAAGTTCTTGAGTTATTTAGCTTTTTATTCAGCAGCTCTTCAGTTAGCATCTTAAGCAATCTGGTAAAAAGGGTCCAAATCACCTTAGCAACCAAGCATTGATTTGAATAAGAGACTGGAATATGAATAGTTGAGGGCCTGAATAGAAGGATTGGTAATAACAATACCATTGTAGCCTTACAGAGCATTTGTTTTTTAGAAGGAAGTCAGAGACGCCCATTTGAAAGCTGCAAAGAGTCAGAAGGAAAAGGCAAATAACTATAAAACTATGAAAGATAAGTAATGAAAACCAATTGAAGAGCTGCTTAGAATTTGTTGTTCTATAACATAATGTTACCTGAAAGGCGAATCACCCCTTTAAATTTGAAGGCGCTATCTTCTCACTTCATACATACTTTCTCCTTATTCATAGATCTTCCATCCCTCCATTCATAAAGATTTTTCTTTCCCCCAAATGAGGAGACCATATAACCTATAAGAAGACCCCATCCCTGCTGAAGCTGACTGATATTGGGAGGTCCCATTGTACCTATTTAAAGGACAAGCATTCTGTCTGTTAAAACTTCAAAAATGAGTGCTTCTCTGCCATGTTTGCCATCTGTCTTAGGCATCCCTTGTGAAGTATTACACTTGTGCATGCATTGTGGTTGAAAACTGGAAAATACTGCACATGTGTATGTCCCAAAATCGGATGCCAGGTCCTACTTTAGCAATGATGTGTATGTGGCGATGCTTTAGAACAGTGATCCCCAACCAGTAGCTCGCGAGCAATATGTTGCTCTCCAACTCCTTGGATGTTGCTCCCAGTGGCCTCAAAGCAGGTGCTGATTTTTTAATTACTGGCTTATAGGCAAGGTTTGGTTGCATAAAAAACACTGCCAAACATTCTCTCCTGTAGGCTGCCAGTTCATATAGGGGTTACCAAAAAGCCAATCAGAGCTCTTATTTGACATCCACATGGACTTTTTCATGCTTGTGTTGCTCTCCAACTCTTTTTTACATTTAAATGTGGCTCACGCACAAAAAAAGGTTTGGGACCCCTACTTTAGAAAGTCCCCTGGGTATGTGCAAAAGGAGCATTCACCAGGCTTTCATTCTGTAGGTTCTGGCAAATGTCAGAGGGACTGTTGTAAGATACCATAGAAAATCTCTATTTATTGACTGGCCAGGAGCTATTTGGGCCTCTAGTTACATGAAATGCCAGGGCCTATTTTGTATCCCAGTCCAGTGGCATACACATTGTAATAACTGGATTCACCTGGAAGTAAGGAACCCCGAGTAAATTAGAATTACATTGTCCTTTGAGGGGGGTTGCTTTAAATTTCCTCATAGTATACTACCTGTGGCTGCACATTATTAATGTTAGCAAATCACAGTCAAAAGATCATTTATTGCCAAAGATTTTATGGCCAAGTTTGGATAGTTTACATTAGTTGAAGGCATTTTCTAAAGCTTCCCTAGACTTTTGTGCACAGAACTACATAACAATATAATGTGCTGGCAGATTTGGGTTTGCTGAAAGTTCTACAGGTTAAAGTACAATGACTAGAATTTGGGTTTTAACAGCACAGGAAGTGTCTTGTAATGTAAAAGCTAACATGAGAGAGAATAGTGATGTAATGTATGAAAAGGCTTCAAATATGTTGCAATTAGAATTCACAAAACAATATTAAAGGGCACCTATCACAGCCAAAATCAGAGACATTAACTATCTGACCAGTAAAACCTAAACTCGTTTAATCAAACTACATATAGTTAAAAATAAAAAAAATAATAATAATCCCTTACATTGTCAAATGGGTTTTTTCACCAAGGGAGTCCATACTCTGACTATAAGGGCAGAACTACACAGCCCACTTACCTGCATTTTCAGCTGATCCGACGCTCTCCGCATTAACGGATGCGAAAAGTTCAATGCGACAGGAACAAGATAAAGTAATAGGAAGTCGAATAGTGTTGCAGGGTTGATCCGACGCGACAACTGTCAGATGAAGATGCAGCATTTTCATCTGACAGTTGTGTTGCGTTGGATCAACCCTGCAACACCATCCAGCTTCCTATTACTTTATCTTGTTCCTGTCGCATTAGACTTCTCGCATCTGTTTTTGCACAGAGCATCGGGTCTGACGAAAACGGAGGTAAGCTGGCCATGTAGGTCTGCCCTAACAGTGACTATAACATACAAAGTTTAGTATTCATGAGTATTCTACCTAGAATGCCTAGTTCTAATAAACACCTCCACTAGAAGTATCACGAGATTTCCCTACCTTGTCCCCTGCCAGAGTATGTGCGAATTTTCAGAGTTGTCATTGGCTGTGAAGATATAGGTAGGAGGAGTCAGTGAAATCCAAGATGCCTGCCTCAACTAGAACTGCAGAGGAGATAGGGGAGATTTTGCAGAAGGTATAGTGAGCTGATGATTTACATTATATAAACAATTTGAATGGTTTTAAAAACTGGATTTCACACATAGGGGCAGATTTATCAAGGGTTGAACTGAAAATTTAAATTTTTAAATTTGAATTTATTTTCATGTAATTCAACTAGGGAATAGTCCAAATTAGATTCAAATTTAAAGTTGGAATTTTGAAAATGATTATGTACTTTACCTTTAAGAATTCAAATTTGACTATTCACCATCTAAAACCTACCAAATTAGATTTAGCCTATGGGGGACCTCCTCCAATCAATTTGGAGACATTTGGTGAACTTTTAATTTTTTTTTTTTCAATCGAATTTGATTTGAATTTGCAGTCTAATTTAAAAAATTTAAATTTCGAGCATATGGGAGTTTTTAGAAACTCCCATAAACTCAAAATTCGACCCTTGATAAATCTGCCCATAGTGCCTTTACTTAGTAAATGATTTTAGCTATGATTGGTGCCCTTTAAGTAAATAAACCAGGGAGTGATTGGAAACACACACACTTTGGAAATAGGGAGGAATTTTTAAGGAGATTTGTCCATTTGTAGTGTCTTTGAAATGTGTGAATTTATACATTTTGTTAACCTGTTAATTGGCCTTAGTCGTGAGCTGCAACTTCCATTCACAGTGTCTCAGATGTTGCTGCACATACCAGGTTCTGTAGAACTAAAGGCCTTATACTTATGTGCTGTGGAATAAACCAGTAAAATAATCAAACAACACTTGAGGTAGCAGACAAAAATAGATGTTTAATTGGCAAAATATACAAAGAAAAATAGCTTCTTACTCATAAATCTACAAACATATCTTGAAAATGTCTATTAACCCTTTAACAAGAGTTCATGTGGCTGCCACACAGAATGCATTTTCACTTCAGATAGAATATTCCTTATTGTTAAAAACAGCCGTGTGCTATAATTGCAGAATTCTCAGCTTTTCTACAATTCCAAATATTCTGCACATTGTTCTGTGAAATATAGGACTGTTTAAAATGTAATCGTTATAACCAACCTGTCTACAAACACACAGTTCTATCCTGCCATTTGCCCGTACGAATGTAAAAAGAAGATTATATGAGGTTTTTTAGGTCCCCTAAAACCTCTTAAAAGGAATTTCAATTTTAGGATTTAAACAAATGAGGAATGTTAATAAGATTTAATTTTGCATTCATTTTAATATGCATCTTTAGTAGCAATTGCAATGTATTTGAGGTTCTGCAAAGTGAATGTTGCATCATGGAACTGTAGAAAACAGACCCTTTATTTTGCCAAGGGTTGCACTGTTTTTTTTATAGATACCCCTAAAATACCTGCCATAATAATTCGCTCCTTAGTTATGTGATGGTCATGTGATCATGGGAAGGGTGATAGAACTGTTGTGATAGGAGTAACTGCCTGGAGCAGGGAATAAACTGTACAATGCAAACTAAGCAGTCCTGCCTATTTGTAATAGATTTGCTTTGATGGCAACTTAGAATGTGTAACATTTTATAATTGTTCACAAAGAGACCGTGAAAAATTGAGTGAAATAATATCAGCAAGCTTGAACGACCAATCCAAAAACAGAGTACTAGTACATGGCCATTATCACAGGCCCACTGAGATTACAGATGACATTGCTTTATGTTGCATTATCCAATGTTTCCATGCAGTAGACCAGTGGTTCTCAACCTTCCTAATGCTGTGACCATTTAATACAGTTCCTCATGTTCTGGTGACCCCCAACCATAAAATATTAAAATATTTTCGTTGCCAGCCCAGAGCAGATTGTTAGGAAAGTACAGGAGACAGTGTGGCTACATAAAGGTTTGTTTTCCGTGCGTAGTGCAGCAAAAACTTTTTGCCACACCCCAATTACCATGTTAATTTTACAAATTTTAAATGGGCAGGGAGAGCTGTATGACAGTCCCTACTAAGGGGATATAGAAAGTTGTAGTGCAACTGGCTTCCCTACACAGGTTACTGAACTACAACTCCCAGAACCAACACCCGGACAGCTACAACCTTGCCTCAGGGCTAGTGGGGAGAGAGATGAACCTGCTCCTGGAACCCCTTAAGGGACCCCTGTGAAAAGGTCATTCGACCCCCAAAGGGGTTCCGACCCCCAGGTTGAGAACCACTGCAGTAGACCAATAATTTGTTATACTACATGTTCAAGGGCCCAATTAGAAGCAAACGAAGATGCACCATCGTTCTCTCGACATAAAACACTCGCAAAATGGCAGCCGTAAAGGTAGTGCCAATTGCATATAAAAATAAAAAGAAGGTTACTTGGAAAATACTTCACATGCAATAATAAATACTTTTAAGGAGCACCATGGTAGATTAAAAATAGCTGTAGCTCCATTAGGTTGCAACGCAAATAAATGTAAGTAGGAATCTGTTGTACCATTATATAGATGTGCAAGATGTGTAATTCTGCAGCTGTTTGGGTTCTAATGCCCAGGAGATAAATGCAGCAGATTTATCATTGGTCGAATTTCGAATTAAAATAAATTCGACCATATGAATAAAAGGGAAGTAAAATCCTTCGAATTCGGCTATCGAATTAGAAGGATTTTACCGCAATTCGATCGAACAAAAAAAATTTTGATCGATCGATTCGACGATTTAATCGATCAATCACATTTTTTTTATTCGATCAAAACGAATGATTCCCAATTTGGTAGCTTGGTTCTGGAGAAGTAGGTGGTCGAATAAAAAGGGGAGATAATTCGACCATCGAATAGTCAAATATTAGAATAAAATTTTATTTGAATATTTGAATTATTCGAATATTCGATGGTCGAATTTGCCCAATTTGCATATTCGAAGATTTGAATCTATATTAAATTCAATCGAACTTCTAATTATTCACGTGAATTTAGTACATCTGCCCCATACTGTATGTTCAAACACTGGCAATGAAACATGGATTTTCTTTATCAGGAATGTAAAAATGTATCTAGACTGAACTATTCAAGCCATTGGTAGTAGGTTAGAAAGTTAACAAGTATAGTGATTGCAAGCTGGCAGCTTTCATATAAGTAACATTTGGGTAAGCTGGAAGGCAGCTGGGACTATGTGATAGGGCACCAGCACATCTGGGTTTCATGCAATCAACTGGAATGACTACAGTGAAATTTAAAAGATTGGATTTGAGTGCTCAATGAGGCACAGACAAATCTCATTACTGATCTCCATTTAAGTTGCAGTGGGCAACAGGCAAGTTCACTTCCTTAATGACAACCATCCACCCCCTGACCCCGTCTTCCTTTTATAGACCCACCCCACTGATGATGTCACAAAAGGGGCAGGGCAAGCAGGTACAGGTCTATAAAAAGTGAACCCAGAGGTCGCCATTTGTAAGGCCCAGAAGATGGGGGGGGGGGGGGGGGGGGTGAGGTCGGCCCGAATACACAGGTATTGGGCTGGCCTGCACATCACGAGTTTGTATGTAGCCATCTCAGGTAATTTTGCCTAGTCATTGCTTTCAGAAAGAGCCAGCACTTTAGGATGGAACAGCTTTCTGGCAGGCTGTTTCTCCTACTCAATACAACAGACTATGTTGCAGTAGGATCTGATTTTTACTATTGAGTGCTGTTCTTACATCTGCCAGGCAGCTGTTATCTTGTGTTAGGGAGCGTTTATCTGGTTTCCTTCCCATTATTCTGTTGTTCTGCTGCAGGGGGGGGGTGATATCACTCCAACTTGCAGTACAGCAGTAATGAGTGATTGAAGTTTATCAGAGCACGTCACATGACTTGGGGCAGCTGGGAAACTGACAATATGTCTAGCCCCATGTCCAATTTCAAAATTAAATATGAAAAAAAATTGTAATTTTCCCATGACAGTGTCCATTTATTGTTAAAATTTGCCCTTTTGGAGGACTGATCTCATTTTATTTGCAATCAGTCAAATGACTACAGTCACACATATCAAATCAAAGGCAGGAAAAGACTAGTTAAAACACTATACCCCTGGAAGGCCACCTCTAGCCCACAGGCTTTCAAAAGCCTACAACTTTATAAAAGACTTAAGCTGGCCATAGACGTAACAATTACGATCTTTCTCGGAAAAGATCTTTCCAAGAAAGATCGTTCGTTTCAACACACACGTGTAGAGCTGAATCGTCAGATATACAGGTAGAAACAATAGAATTCTACTTGTATCTGACGATTCAGCACTAACAATGGCCGATGTTCAGGGAGCTTTCAAAAGGTATCCGATCAAAATTTTCCGTCCAGTCCGATCAACCTGCCGACCGATATCTTAATCCTCTGACGATGTCTGTCGGCTCATTTCCCACCATACACGCACCGAATATCCTATGAAAATTCGTTTCGTACGATATTATCTGTGCGTCTATGGCCACCTTTAACGGGTTTGAGATTGTACAATCTGTGCTGTCACAATGAAATGATAAATTACTTGACTGCAATCATCTTCAAAATATTGTATAAGCCCTAAAAACGGATATACAAACATGAGCACAAAAATAATCAACAAAAAAAGGAATCGATAAATAAAGAATCAATAAATCCGGTTTCCTGCCGAGGTTTAATAGACAGAATATTTCCCAACTCTATTTACTACTGTCTACCTATCCATGCAAAACACAAGCCGAAAAAACTGAAAATGTATAATACAGAGGACAATATTCCCCTATAGTAAAATATAACAATGTTAGAAATTACCAAGCAATTCCATGGCCATATAAACAGAGGTAGCTTCTAAAATTATTGTATTTGTATGTAAAGGGATTGTTCACCTTTAAATTAACTTTTAGTATGTTGTAAAATAGGAGTATGAGTGATATTTTGAGACAATCTGCTATTGGTTTTCACTGTATTTGTGGGTTTTCCATTATTTAGATTTATTAAGCAGCTCTCCAGTTTGCAATTTCAGCTAAGCGACAGCTAAGGTCCAACTTACCCTAGCAACCATGTACCGATAGAAATACTGTAAGAGACTGGAGTATTAATAGGAGAGGACTTGAAAAGAGAAATGAGTAATACAAAATAGCAATAAGTATAAATATGTAGCCTTACCGAATATTTGTTTTTAGATCAGTGAACTCCCACTTGAAAGCTGGAAACAGGCAGGAGGCAAATGATTTAAAAACTATATAAAAAAAATGAAGGCCAGTTGAAAAGTTGCTTAGGATTAGCCATTATAGAACATTCTAGAGAAGAGTGATATAGGCATGGGATGTGCCATTGAGGATTACCATAATGGTAATTCAGGCTATTGCCAAGGGCTGACTCATTTTTCTCAACTCAACAGTCCTGTCCTCTCCTGTGGCTTAAAGGAGAAGGAAAGATTTTTACTTGTGGGTGCCAAAAGTTAGGCACCAAGTGATTGTATTTACTTACCCGACACCCTGGGCCAGTGCTCCTATCAGCAAACACCACAGAGTGATAACCTTCCTGCTTCTTCTTTCTTCAAATTTCCCAGAGCAGACGCATGTGCAGTAGAAAGTCAACTTTTTCAGCTTTTTGCTCTACTGCTCACACGTAGCTCCGAGAAGAAAAAAGAAGCCGAAAGGCGATCAGTTTGTGGTGCTCACTGGAAGACACTCGGGCCGGTGCAGTTTTCTGCTGACAGGAGCACCGTCCTGGGGTTTCAGGCAAGTCAACAATTGACACCCTCAAATATAAAATTAGTTGGCTTCTTCATCTTTAGGGCGATATTGGGCTGATCTGGGGCCCAATTATTGGACATAATTAAAGCAATATGGGCAGTCGGATTGCAGGACCGCATCAAAAAACATGCAGCAGCGATCCAACAGGGATTTTAATCCTGCCCAATCAACATCTGCCTGACTTTCGGACAGATATCGATCGGGGAAGCCCATCGGAGGGCCCCACACACGTGCCAATAAGCTGCCGACTGTTTGTCCACCGTTTATAACGTGTGGATAGACAGTCGGCATATAACCGTCTATAACCACCTACAGGTTGGAACTTATTTTTAGACCAAGACTCTGCAACATGTGACATCCCCTAATTAGTGAACCAGGCAAAGACAAAAAGTAATCAAAGCTTTGAACTCAAGGAAACCAAAAACATGTTAAATCCAATTTTCCCTCCTGTTACAGCTAGGGTTGCCACCTGTCTGGTATATTACCAATGGTATTAATAGGGAAAGAAAGATAAATACATAGGAAGGGCGGTATTTTTTTCCAGAAAAGGTGGCAACCCTAAGAACTGTCTGCGTATATGACAGAGGCTAGTGGAGGCCATGAGTAGGATGCACCCATCAGTGACAAATGGTTGTTCATTCTTTTGAAAGGGAAGCTTTAACAGGAGGGTTTTTTAACCATCACACCACAACAATCAAAAATCCGGATGTACATCATAGTAGCCAGATATTCGTTGACAGATAGATCCAATACATCTTAAGGGGGGGGGGGGCTTCCTTTCCTAGCAGATGTATTAGAACTCACTCAAATAACGGATTCTAGTACAAACAAATCTAACAAAGTAACTGCCTTTTACACAAATCCTACATGTAGAGAGACATGATGTCTGGTGATTTTAATAGAGGGAGCTCTAATACATCTTCTAAGCAAAAGGAGCCCCATATAAGATGTATTGGATCTAACTGTCAAATATCTGACACCAAACACCTACATGAAGAGAGAATGAAGAGAAACAGATGATGAGAGAGGGATAGTGAAGGTAAACTTAATTTCAGAAACAGTACAACATTTTTTTATTTATTATACTGTATGTAGAAAACTTATTTCAGTATGCTGAAGCTTATAATAATTTTTCATTTTCGGGATAGTTGCCTTTTAACTATTCTTATTCCTTTCTTCATTTAAGCTGTCCAAACATCTATCGATAAAAGGAGAAAAACTCCAGATATCCAGTACATGTATGATAGGGCAAAATCTCGCGCCTGGTTCAATGGCCATACATTTTGGAAGCTGTCTTCCGATGATGCCACCTTTCAGTAATTGTATGGTGCAATCAGATGAAGTGAAGAGGAAATGCAGGTCTTGCCTGAATAAACAAAGCAATAAAATATGGACACTTAAAACTAACCACAAATATGGGCAGCTTAAAGGGGTAGTAAATTAAATTTCCTCTAATGAAATACATCCTAAGCAACTTACAAAATTCCAGTGGTTTTAAATTGAATTGCAACAAATGGTATTAGAAAGCTATCTCTTTCAGTTTTACCGTTCTGAATTTTGCTATTTTTGTTTCAAAAACAAAGCCAGAAAGGAAAGAAAAATATGTTTTTCAATTACACTTGAAGAGAATCTTTAAATCGGTTTAAAAATGCTAGCGGACATTTATTGCAAAGTTGTGGCACTTTCTTGCTGTTGGTCTGAACGAGTAGAACAGTAGAGAGTTGCCATTCACATATATGTGAATACGTCATACATTGTCTGTTTAGCTTGTGGGTTTGGAATATGAATGAAGAAAAATAGTAGAACCACCTGAAATGTTGCATAGAATAGGCCCATCTATACCATGTATACCGTATTTTTCAAAATACAATTTTTTCAGATAAGCAAAAAAAAAAGTGACTTATCTAGAATCCACAATTTGACCCACTGTAAAAACTCAAAATTGGTTTGGGGAAAAAACTAAAAATTTTAATTTTTTGCAACCCACCCGCCAAATTTTTTGGTGTTTTACTGCTGAAATCATTCAAACCCCCCAATTTTTGCAGAATTTTATTCAAAACTCAGCACAGACCATGAAATTTTACTTTTGCCATTGACTTCTACAGCTTGGAGATGGAGTATTTCACAATTCAGACTTTTAGCAGCCTCAGGGTACAACAAATTACAAAAAGTTTTAGGTTTTTTTCCGGCGAAAATTTGTATTTTATAGAAAAAAAAAAAAAATCTAATTTTTCAAGTCATTGGCATTCTGGCTAATAAATAACCTCCAAAAAGTAACCTATTTATAATTCAAACAAAAAGTAAAATAAAAGAAGTGATTTTAAATAAATGTATATATTAATAAAACCCCAGTTTTGCAATAGAATAGAATAATTTCAATCAAAACTCACAAATATTCGAAGAATGATTCTGTATTAAAAAGAAAAAGTCTGGCTTTCTGCTCGTTATTGAAATTTTTTTTAAAGGAAACATTGTTTTCTCATTGTTGTCATACCTAAAATAAAAATAAAATCACCAAACCAGCTTTTGGATCTCAATTCAAATTTCACAGTCATTGTGTTATTCCTTTTGTATTCCTTTTTTTCCCCATTATCAGTTTACTCTCCAACATTTTTCCAACACAATTTCTGACTTGGGCTAAAATCAAGTTTATTAGCCTATGTAAATCAATTATACATGCTCAACTCGGACCACTTAAACAAAATCCATATGGATGACCCCTCCCTGCTTGATGTGCAGTTGATATTTGGGTTGAATATTTATTTACCGTCTTGGATACTCCTGAAAGTGAATTAGGTTAAAGGACACGTGCAGTTCACTGCAGGAAGCCAATGCACTGCCCTATGAAGCAATATTAAATAATCTCAACTGTATTTTTAATCCATTATACTAAATCTAGTTATTTTACAAAAGTCTTTTAAAGGAACAAATTATTTTAGCTGCAATGTCCCTTCATTTCAAACTAGAACACCACAACACTTGCATTTGTAAAAAATACTTTTTTGATATAATGGAAAACATGAAAATTCTTAACTTTCATGGTAGAGGACAATTATGCAATGCAAGTTAAGTCTATATAAGTAATCAGACAACTGTGTGTTTAGGTGCCATGGTAGAACATGTTCCAACCTAGAAATCAAAGATGGACGCACTGTTATTCTATCAAAATAAGAGATGACTGCACTGTATGGTGGATGGTGATCGGAATAAACAGTTGGCTGAATGCATTATGAAAAAGTAGATTACAAAGGGCCATATTTCTCACCAATGCCTATGAAATCGAATGATTTTGCTTCAGAGGGGTCAGTGGTATGGTTTAAAAAATGATTTTCAACAATAACATTCAAAAAATATTAACAAGGTGATAAAAAAAAAAAAACTACAAGTTTATCCTCCCAAAAAAAGCAGCATTATTTCCTCCTTGGCGACCCATATAGGATAACAGCTTGACTGCCTTGCATAAAAGTTTATAGTATTTTTACATCTATACTCTCAATATAAATATTCTTCCAAAATATTCAAAATAGCAATTCATCCTGTGGTTACAAAATGGAAACCTGAATGGCAGTATTAATGAACTCAGATACAATTCAGGTATTTCTAACTATGCAATAAAATATTTACTATTTCCAGCTAGGATGAAAATAATTTAATTCTGGGTCCACACCAAGAATAGAAAAATATACAACTATGGAGTAATTTTTGCATCCAAAAATATATTCAACTTGGTGCCAAAAGAACAATAGTATTTAAAACACAGCTAAATATGAAAGCTCAATATGAGAACCAACCACCTAGAAGAATTTTAGTAAAAGTACCATGTTATAAATGATCTCTCAAGATACCGACCAGAAAAAAAATGCTCTTATTTACATTCACGAGGATACCGATCTTAAATATGTTCAGCAAGCCCAAGTCATTCTTCTCAATCTCTCATTGTGAAAGGTGAAGTTTTGACGGTCCAGAGAGGACCATGAACTTTTTTGGGCTCACACAATATAGCAGTTTGCAGCAAATCTGGTAGACTGGACGATGAACATTTTTTTTTAGATGAAGCAATGATCATTTTGCTGGTGATGTCAAGAGCAAAGGGATTTGTATTCTGTGGATTGTACATCCAGCAATTTACAGATAGGTATATCTCCATACAATGTAGGTTCAGTCATAGGATATAGCAGCAGTATGAATAGCACTACGCCGAGAAAATAGAAAAGAATAATAGTAAAACGTTGAGGGTGTTCTAATGCTCCAAATATAGCTGGAAAACCAATGTAATTGCAGAATGAATGGCAGAGAACAGGACCTATAAGGTGACCTATAAGAAAAAAATTGTATAGAGAAAGATTAGTACTTCATTAGGACAAACATCCCTGAATCATTTAGAAGGTCATACTCAAACATTTAACAATCAGTGGTCACTCAATGCCCCACACTTTCAATGAGTGAAAAAACAAAAGCAAGCCATGGATGGTATAGGTCATCATGCAGTTAAAGAAACAGTAACACCAAAAAAATGAAAGTGCTTTAAAGTAATGGAAATATAATGTAGTGTTGCCCTGCACTGGTAAAACTAGTCTGTTTGCTTCAGAAATACTACTATAGTTCATATAAACAAGCTGCTGTGTAGTAATGGCGGAAACTTAAAAAAGCTTATATGGCACAGGTTAAATAGGGGATAATATAACACCACTATGTTCTACAGAGCTTGTCTGCTATCTGCTGTGTAACCTGAGCATTTATTCCTTTGAATGGCTGCCCCCATTGCTACACAGCAGCTTATTTATATAAACAATAGTAGTGTATCTGAAGTAAACAACAGTTTTACCAGTGCAGGGCAACACTGCATACTGTTCCTTTAAGTGAAGGGCAGGCACTAAGCTAGACAGTTGTTTGTCACAGAAGTTAAATGCAATAATGTACCACATATCATCCACTATTATTGAGTATGCTACAAAAACATGATTTGGCAAATAAAGATGTTAAACAGAAAAATAATCCAATATACAAATGTTGAAATGATTTTGTTTCCCAACAGCTCACCAGATTATGCATCCCTCCATTCTTACAGTAGAACTATGCATTAAAAACAATTCAGCACTGTTGGGAAAAGGTGGCAGTTATTTTGCCTACCACAGTTTTGCCACCATGATAAAGTAGACAAAAATTCCCTCCCCCTACGCAAATAAATTATAACTGAAAGTAACTATAAAATTTTGTGCAAGGAGATCCAATGACAAATATAGGCAGAGCCAATAAATACCTGCAATTTGTTAAAGATTTGGCCAAATAATGAACCGGGTCCTAATTTGCATATGCAAATTAGAGGCGGGAAAGTAAAAAGTGGGAAAATAATGTTTTGAGAAGAAAAGTCACATGATTTCCCTTCCCACACCTAATTTATATTTATTTACAAAATAGGATTTGGTTCGGCCATACACAAGGATTTGGCCGAATCAGAATCCTGCTAAAATCCCAAAACGAATCCTGGATTCGGTTCATCCCTAATAAATAATTTAATTTAAACCAGGTTTCCAAGAAAAAATCATAAAATCTGAATGGTTTTAAAGTTATATATAGCAAAAGCAGAATCTCTTCAGTTGTTTATATTTTCTACACTACTGGTTCTGAGACACTTGATCAATGTAGTAGAAGTCGACTGGTTTTTCAGACCACAGACAAAGAGAATGGACCCCTACAAATTTGTTTCATGAATCAAAACCAGAAGCGAGTACACAAAATAAAAAAAGGGATGAAAATACTGCTTTCAGTTGCAACACAAATCCAAATACAGTAGAAACCCCATTTTACATTTTTCGGGGGACCAGAAAAAAAATGATCCAGGAAAATGTAAAATCAGGGAAATGTGTTATGCATAATATATAGGTGGGACCTCAAAACAACAATGTAAAATGAGGGAAAACTTATACAGTAATTTTTAAAATAGGCATTCACCAAATCCACCATTTTGGATTTGGCCGAACCCCCGAATCCTTTGTGACAGATTCAGCTTAATACCGAACCGAATCCTAATTTATATATACAAATTAGGGGTGAGACGGGGAAAACATTTTTTACTTCCTTGTCTTCTGACAAAAAGCAACGCAATTTTCCCTTTCTGCCCCAAATTTACATATGCAAATTAGGATTCTTCCGAATCGGAATCTTGCTGAAAAAGGCCAAATCCCAAACTTAATCCTGGTGCAATCCAGGACTGAATCCTGGTGCATCCATGTTTTTAAACCACTGAAAATGGTTTAAAATCTATTGGAAAGTTGCAGAAACAGTAATTTTTGTCATGCAGAAACAATTTTAGGTGGAGATCCCCTTTAGTTTACTAAAAGCAAAAAATCCAAGCTAAGGTGAAAATTCTAAAAGCCTTCACTCAGCAGGCTTGTACTTGCATTATGGAAATGTCCCCATTTCATTGACAACACATGGCACACAGGAGATCCAGGTGTCATTACTGACCTAGGCTCTGGGTCTGCTTCTTCACTGAATATTTTAAAGGACAAGGAAAGTGTAAAATAGAATAAGGCTAGAATTGCTGTATTTTGTATACTAAACATAAACATGAACTTACTGCTCCACAAGCCTAAACAAACAAATGATTTATGCTTTCAAAGTTGGCCACAGGGGGCTGCCATCTTGTAACTTTGTTATACATCTTTGCCTGACACTGTCACTGCACATGCTCAGTATGGTCTGCTTGAGTTCTGCATGGCTGGTAAGTAAGGCAGAGGCTCCCCCTGCTGTTCATAAGTGATTGTTTCCCTGCCAGAAGCACTAAATGAAGGGAGAATTTCACTGCATACAGTCAGGTTTCTTAAAAAACAGTACACATTTTAAAATTAAAGTATATTGGAGATAGATTTCTTTTTCATTAAAGAAAGTAAAAATGGGATTTTATTTCTTTGCCTTTCCTTGCCCTTTAAGAATGATTTGTTAATAGTTTCTATGTATCTTGTATACTGCCTCAGGTGTGTGGTAATACTCATACTTGTATTTAGCTGTACAATGGATGAGCAATGCTATCACACTAGAGTTGGTTGTTTAAAGGAACATTAACATCAAAAAATGTAATTGTTTTAAGGTAATAAAAATATAATGCAGTGTAAAGCTCGGCATAGATCCGATCGTAGGAATCCTCGATTTGTGAGCTTTTCGGATTGTGTGTGGAGTATTTGTCTGCCATGCTGATCGGTTGTTCAGACGATCGAAACGGTTAGATTTGTCGCTGCCGATCATATCTCTGCATGTATTGACGATCTGACGATTTTCAGTGGGAGAGTGCCACCAGCTTTGTTGGACATAAACTTTGGTATGTTGCGGTCAGGGGCTGAGCATTATATGATCTGTTCTTTTACTGTTTTATTTCAACTGAAGATTAGTGGCAGGTCGGGAGATGGGGACGTCTGATGAATTGAATGATCGGATCTTTGTGCCTATGGCCAGCAGTTACCTCGCACTGGTAAATCTGCCATTAGCTTTTCAGAAACACTACTATTGTTTATATAAATAAGCTGATGTGTTGTAATGGGGGCAGCCATTCAAAGGAGAAAAGGCTCAGGTTACACAGCAGATTGCAGATAAGCTCTGTAGAACCTGTGCCATATAGCTTTTTTTCAATATCTGCCATTGCTACACAGCAGCTTGTTTATATCAACTATAGTAGTGTTTCTGAAGTAAACAGATCAATTTTAGCAGTGCAGGGCAACACTACATGATATTTTCATTACTTTAAAAACACTAATTTTTTGGTGTTACTGATCCTTTAAAAATGAATATAGGTATGCCGTTGGTGCAGGATCATAAATCAGTTTGAAAGCATTAACCTGTACCCACACCCAGTCATTGAGAGCTTGGGTGTAAACACCATGCTCCTATAATGTACAAACAGCAAAAACTCACCTGTTCTTATGAAGATAAATGCCGTATAGGCCCCAAACACTGCAGTATATGAAAACTGAAAAACTACAGTAGAAGAGATTTTCAATTAGATGCTTATGTTAAAAAACTAAAGGCAAGAAAGAAAAAAATATAATTTGCCTATAAGTCATAAAATTTACATAAACAGAAATTAGGTTACTTTATCAATAAGGGATTAGGCGTTCCAAATCTTTTGTTATACTTTGAGGAAGGCCAGATTACATAACAAGACAAATGACAACTCTACCATCTTGTACCAGTAGGTTAGTTTGAGATTGGAGACAGTCTCACAATTCCAAACTGAAGGTAACAGTCTATTTGCAACCCTCTGTTATGATGCTGGTGATTATGAGAACAGTGATAGATAGGGCCAGGATTTGGGGACCCATGCTGAAAACTCAGTTGAAATCTCATTGAGGGTTGACGGCTTAATACTGGATTAAACACTATTATTACATGTCCAGAACAGGTAGAAGCCGTGACCTGCATGCTGCTGCTGGAAAAAAAACTTCAGAACTAGGGGGAGCAGCTTTTAAAAAAGTTCCTTTGCTTTCCTGCCCGTTTCCTTAACCCTCCCCACCGCAAACATAGAAATCACATTTGACAACTGGACACAAATTCTTTAATGGTTTTTACACCTTTAAATTAACATTTAGTATCATGCAGTGAAAGATATTCTGCGGAGTCATAGGCAATTTTGGGTCGACAAAAATGTACCGACGCCTAATAATTTTAAATTGCAATAAAAAATACAATGTGCAATGTCCTATTTCACAGATATTAGTTCTAATAAAGTACTTCTCTGCTGTAAGAATAAAGCCCTAGTGTGAAGTCTAGCTGAACTATTATGCAACCTGCCATTCATATATCATTTTAATATGTAGTACACAAGCACTGAAAATAATTAAATCAGATTTAAGAGCTTCTATGTAGGAGAATCTGGCTGAAGCAATTCTGTTTCTAAGAACAATACTTAATTTTGGACTGTATTTAAAGGGGTGGTTCATATAATGGCTAATCCTAAACAACTTTTTAAATTGTCTTTTTTATACAGTTTTTGAATTATTTTTAAGTCTTTTCAGCTTTCAAATGAGGGTCACTGATCCCATCTAAAAAAAACAAATGCTCCGTAAGGCTACAAAAGTATTGCCCCTGTGGCTACTCAGCAACATTAAATTATATTTCAATTACTTTGATACACTTTTTGTTTTTGGAGTTACAGTTCCTTTAAAAAACAGAGGAGTCTGAGTTGGAGTCAGAGGTACCATAAACAGAGGAGTCGGAGTCGAAAGATTTATGTACGGACTTCACAGCCCTGATATTATGAAATAATTTGCAATTGGTCTAAACAGTGGTATGAATAAAAGATTGGGATACAAAAATAAGTAATACAATTTGACACTGGCAAACAAATTGTAGCAGCAACAGTTTATGGGTTACAGTGGCCAGCGACCCACATTTCAAAGCCTGAAAATCAGAAAGTGTCAAATAATTAAAATATTGATAAAGGATAAAAACGAAGACCAAACGAAAAGTTGCCATGAACTGGCCAGTCTATACGATACTAAAATTTAAAGTGAACAACCACCTATCACAGTATTTAGGTTATTTGGCCCTAAACATGTGAATGAAATGCACGATACTGGACGCACATGGAGCAGCGAGATGATTACCTAATTTTTCCCTTGAACCATCGGTTAAGAGTCATTGAGCTTTACAATGCAGTGGACAAAAAGTATAATAATATGATATTAAATCAACACGTACCAGCAGAAAGAAAGATACTTAGGACTGTTGCCTGACGAAACCTAAGCTGTTCAATGACATGATGAAAATGTGCTGGAAATGCGGAAACAAACGGCAAAAGATTATGCATAAAACCAAATGTCTATTTTTACATAGCCATTTTGCAGTGGTAACAAACAGAAACTGAAAAAATTCAAAACTTCAGGTACTCAAAATAAGTATTACCTGCCTGAGGTAATCCGTTAAAGGTGAACTTTCGCGAAAATGAAACTGTAACGTAAGCTTCATCATGCGAAAATAAAACTTTTGAGATACAATCAATTAAACATTCTCTACCATTTCTGAAATAATCAAAGTTTATCTTCCCAATAGCCTTCTTAACATCTATTTATCTTTATCCTGTCTTCATGTAGGAGCCGAGAGTCTGATTTTCCAATATTAGTTAGATCCAAGATATCTTATAGGGGGGTTCCCTTTCCTAGCAGATGTGTTAGAGCTCAAATAACGGATTCTAGTAAAAGCAAAATCTAACAAAATAAAGGACTCTGGCACAAATCCTGTATGTAGAGAGACATGATTTCTGGTGATTTGACTAGAGTGAGTTATAATAAATCTTCTAGCCTAAAATATATATACAGTATTGGATTTAACGGGTCATTCAAAATCAGACTTCCAACCCCTGAATAAAGAGAGACTGATGCCGAGAGGAGAAGTGAATATTTATTTGAATATTTCAGAAACAATTCCAAATTGTTAACAGATTACATTTAGAAATTTTCTTATTTCGGCATTATGCAGCTTATATTAAATTTTCATGATAGTTCTGCCTTTAAATACACATTGTCTACAACAGTGATGAATAATTTAAGTGCCTGATTTCACTCTGGGTTAAAATTAGATGTACTCTGTTACCTTTCTGTTTTTCAAATGAGCGTTGAGTGTGTCCTATTAGTTCTTGCCAGAAGTACTGTAGGAGGTGGGTAGTCAATTAAGGGCACTGACACACGGGGCACTTCTTCAAAAGGTGGGAAATCACTCTGTTGAAGTGCCCGACAAAACCCACCCCTTTACATTTGTTGGAATCACTGCATTTAAAACACATTACAATTTGGGTAATCTCTGAAAAATGCCTCCCTTTCCACATTTTTAGATTACTGGGAATGTCACATTATGTGTTTTACAGACAAAGATTTCAAGAAATGTCATGGGACAGGTATGTTTTTGAGCACTTTATTGCATGCAAAAGAGATGATTTCCTGCAGCCAGAAGAAGCATCCCGCATCTCAGGGCCCTTAGTAGGTCAGTTCCTCTTGCTTGCTGAATGGTTCCTATTCTTAAAGCAACAGTAACATCAAATTTTTTTTTTTAATTCGTTAGTATAGATAAAAAAAAAAAAAA
>CM044438.1:19409530-19431532 GCA_024363595.1 Xenopus borealis
TTTAGTGAATTTGCGTAGCACTGGCGAAAATTCGCCTGGCGAAGTGCGCCGAACGCTAGCGAAGCCAATGCTGGCAAATTTTCAGATCTTAGTGAATTTGCCCCATAGGGCGGCCAGGAAGGGGCCAGAGAGGAGAAATCAACTGCTGCAGGATCGATGGTTGCCATGTCGCTTTTTCTGAAGAGGACCGGATATGGAGTTTCTGTAAGTTATTTCTTAATAAAGGCTTTGCTATTTTAAATTAAAATTTGTAATGGTGTTTTTATTTCGATCTATACTAACAAATCTTTAAAAAAAAAAATTGATGTTACTGTTCCTTTAAGTGTAAGATGCTGAGAGCAGCTGATTTCCCTGCACACCTTGGGAAACCAGCCAGCAAGAAGACCAAAAGGGCAAAAAAGGCAAGAACTGACACAGAAAAATGTATAAATAATGTACTTTCAACTTCCACATTCAAGAGGCCCAGCATTATAATCTTAAGTACAGGCCCAAACTGGCAAGCGCCACAAGAGCTGCTGTAAGATGCCATAGAAAGCCACAATTAAGTGGGCTGGTGGGGGGTGGGGGGGTACTGTTTGGGCCACTCCTATTTTGAGACCCAGTTATGACCTACATAAAGGAGAATTAAACCCTAAAAATGAATGTCTAAAATACCATATTTTATATACTGAACTTATGGCACCAGCCTAAAGTTTAAGCTTACCGAAAGCAGCAATGAGCCAAGATTTCAAACTTGTCACAAGGGGTCACCTTCTTAGAAAGTGTCAGACACTCACATGCTCAGTGGGCTCTGAGAAGCTAAGCTAAAGGGTTGTTGTAAATTGGCAAGCACAAAACGAGGATGGCCTGTGACAGAAACTGATGTTACAGGGCTTATTAAATTAAATTCTTATGCAAATTGCACTGGTTTCTGTGCTGCCACGTAGTAATTATCTCTATTAGGTACTAATCAGTCTTATATTGTGACATTTAGAGTCTATGAGAACTGTATATTGTGAGTGGGTCCCTAAGCTGATAGCAGCAGGGAGCATATGCAGTGAATCAGCAGAAAAGATGCTGGGGGGCTACGGGGCATCTTTGGAGGCACATATCTTTACTGCTAAAGAGTAATGGTTGCCTTGGGCTAGTACAGAGGCCCAAAACGTAATGTACAACATTTCTATCTTGATTCTTTTGTTAACCTTTAGTTCTCTTTAAGCCCAGTTGACCAATAGATGTGCTGCAACATACAATATGTGCTGGAAGTCCCTATGGAACAATTTGGGGCAGATTTACTAAATTTGTGTGAAGGGTTCGAATATTTGCTGGAATAGTCTTAATTTGCATATTCGAATAGGTGCACAATCGAAAATAAGTATTTTCGAGCATTGAATATGAAATATACGGTCACATCGAATAGATTGAATATATATTCGATCGCTCGACTATTCGCTGATCAAAGAACTTGCCCTTTAAATTTTTATTCGACTGCCTACTTCACCAGATTGAACCTACTGAATTGCATTAGAAGCCTATGGGAAGCCCCCATAGGCTTTTTTTTTTTTTTCTTATCGAATATTATTCGATTTTGGCAATTATTTGAAAAGCACTCAAAACCAGCGAACATTTTATTCGATTTTGGCAAATATTTATTCGCCAGTCAAGTTTGGGGGCGAAAAGCCCTCGACAATTCGACCCTTCGTAAATCTGCACCTTAGTGAAAGGAAAGTATACAGTAAACCTGATCAATACTTAATACAGTTCAGCCTTGGTGTAAATTGTATGTGTGGAAACAGAGAATTGAACCCATAAATTGGTGACCAATGTCACAGCCGCTCTGTTAAAAAAAAAAAGAAAAAAAGAGCTCTGTATAATATGAGCCCTTGTTTATAAACACTTCAAAATGGATTCAATTTATTAAAACAATTATGCGGAATGACTAACTGACTAACTCTTAAATGATAAAGAAATACAGGCTGAGGTACCAACTGAAGTTATAAAACCCATTGATTTTCTTCATAAAAAAAGTCCTCCAAAATTCATCCCAGACATAATTCAGCCTTTGCCATACTTACCAATACCAAAGAAGAGAGGGCATGTAAAAATTGCAGGCCCCACACCAGTACATGGAACTAACATAGGAAGCATGCATGCCCTAAACACCAACTCTTCTGTCAATGGGGCGATCACTTGGTTACGCAGCCAGCGCATATCTGTCCCGCAAAGCATCCAGAATCTTGGATCTGTCAATCACAATACAAAAGGCTAAATAAAAAATCTTTACCATGCAACTATGATAACGTTTTACAACCCGGAACGGTCTACACAAATGAGGAACCAGCTAATGAAGGTTTCCTTATTAGCAGTCCCAATTCTAGTAATCTGACTAATGATGCATGGTTTACACATGAAGATATTGAAAAGAGACTAGAACATGTTAAGATTAAACAAAGGTCCAGGGCCAGATGTATTCATCCCAGGGTACTTAGCAAGCTTAGCTCTGTGATTGCCAAACCTCTTTAATTAATTTTTCATGATTTATTGAGGTCTGGCATGGTGCAGAGAGACTGGCGAATTGCTAATGTGGTGCCGCTATTCAAAAAGGGATCCCTGTTCTCAGCCTCAAAACTATAGGCCAGTTAGTCTGACGTCAATGGTAGGAAAGCTTTTCAAAGAGGTTAATAAAGTATAAGACACTGGACTTCATAGTAAATAACAATACTATGAGTTTGTGCCAGCATGGATTTATGTGTAATAGATCTTGCCAGTAGGGATGCACTGAATCCAGGATTCGGTTCGGGATTCAGACAAGATTTGGCCTTTTTCACCCGGATTCGGACGAATCCTTCTGCCTGGCCGAACCCGAATCCTAATTTGCATAAGCAAATTAGGACCAGGGAGGGAAATCACATGACTTTTTGGCACAAAACAAGGAAGTAAAAAATGTTTTCCCCTTCCCACCCATAATTTGCATATGCAAATTAGGGCTTGGATTCGGTTTGGTATTCGGCCGAATCTTTCGGGACTAACTTGATTTCTTTTTATGAGAAGGTGAGCAGGGACCTTGATACTGGGATGGCAGTGGATGTGATTTACTTAGACTTTGCTAAAGCAGTTCCACACAGAAGGTTACTGGTTAAGTTAAGGAATGTTGGCCTGGAACATAGTATTTGTACCTGGATAGAGAACTGGCTAAAAGATAGATTACAAAGAGTAGTGATAAATGGAACATTTTCAAATTGGACCAGTGTTGTTAGTGGAGTACTGCAGGGCTCTGTTCTATGACCTGGAGGTGGGCATTGAAAGTACTGTTTCTATTTTTGAAGATGATACAAAATTGTGCAAAACTATAGGTTCCATGCAGGATGTTGCCACTTTGCAGAGTGATTTGTCTAAGTTGGGAAACTGGGCAGCAAACTGGAATATGAGGTTCAATGTTGATAAATGCAAGGTTATGCACTTTGGCATTGGTTTTTGTTATAGATAAGTTGTCTAATTCTGGCCAGTGTCATTCTGTAGCTACTAAAGCAAATAAAGTTCTGTCTTGCAAAAGAAAGGACATTAACTCAAGGGATGAAAACATAATTATGCCTCTTTATAGGTCCCTGGTAAGGTGTATGAAGTGCAGTTTTGAACTCCAATCTTTAAAGTGATACTGTCAAGGTGAAAAATGTTTTCAAAATGCATCAGGTAAGAGTGATCTCCAGCAGAATTCTGCATTGAAATCTATTTCTCAAAAGAGGAAACAGATTTTTTTTACATTTCATTTTGAAATCTGACATGGGGCTAGACATATTGTCAATTTCCTGGTTGCCCCAAGTCATGTGACTTGTGCTCTGATAAACTTCAATCACTCTTTACTGCAAGTTGGAGTGATATCACCCCCCCCCCCCCAGCAGCCTAACAACAGAAAAATGGGAAGGTAACCAGATAACAGCATCCTAACACAAGATAACAGCTGCCTGGTAGATCTAAGAACAGCACTCAACAGTAAAAACCCATGTTCCATTCAGTTACATTGAGAAGGAAAAACAACAGCCTGCCAGAAAGCAGTTCCCTCCTAAAGTGCTGGCACAGTGCAGCTGGGAAATTGACAATATGTGAAGTCCCATGTCAGATTCCAAAACTCTATATAAAAAAATCTGTTTGCTCTTTTGAGAAATGGATTTTAGTGCAGAAGTTTACTGGAGCTATTAACAGATGTATTAACTGATTAACTGTTTTCCCATGACATTATCCCTTTAAGAGGGATATAAATGAGCTGGAGAATATGCAGAGACATGCAACTAAGCTGGTTAGAGGGATGGAAGACAAATTATGAGGGTAGATGGTCACGGTTGGGGTTGTTTTCTCTGGAAAAAGGGAGCTAGCAAGGGGAAATGATTACATTTTACAAGTACATTAGAGGTCATTATAGACAAATATCAGGGGACCTTTTTACCCATAAAAAGGATCACCATACCAGATGCCACCCCTTCAGCAGAGAGGAAAAGAACTTTAATTTGAAGCAACGTAGGTGGTTCTTCACAGTAGAGTCCTGCAGTGGGTCGGGTACCCACCTGATGGAGCATTCTGAGCATAGCTTTTACAGCCCTCCACCCACTTTTTTTCAATAGTGGTGGGGATAACAAGAGCAGTGTGTTCTCTTCTCTAACCTTAACAACAAATATGACTGATCCCTACACCACAAGGACAAAATTCAATATGTAAATGTCCACCATAAGTGCACTTTTACAATGTAACACTTATGTAGCAAATAGGTTATTTCTAAGCATTGGATTTGTGGTAAAGCCATGAAAACTGCAAATATTAGCTCATCATGATGCACAGATATACAACTTTGATTATAGTTACTGACATTCACAGAATACCCTGAAACACTCACTAGTTGTCATGGTTAAAAGTGCCAGTTCTTTTGCATTTAGGTGCCTGTCAGGGCCGGACTGGGATGAAAAAGAAGCCCTGGCAAAAGTATCAAAGCAGCCATGTGTTCACGTGCATGCAAAAACATGATAAATATCCAACCCCAAGGTTAACTAGAACTAATGTTCAGTAATAGATATTTGAAGAGTCGATTACCATATAATCCCCAGCAATATTATACACCCTATGTGCTGGAACTGATCCTTGCAACAAATATCTCACCCTAGTTTCTATCACAACTATTCTATCTGATGGATTAGTGACCCTATACTTACAGTATATTCTACTCTTTGTGTGCCCCCAGCTAGACCATGCACCCTGGCAGATAAGAGGACTTTAATTCCCATGTGTATCACAGGGCCAAAGTGTGTCATACTTGAATAGACTAGTCTGTCTCATGTAATTAATGCTACATATCACAGTGTAACATATACAGGCTGAAGTGATTGTTCTGAGCATGGATCCTCCTGTGGCCAACATACCTATCATAAGAATAAGGGACTGTGTATATAGCAAGCAACTCTAATATTAATAACTGAAGTTGCTCAGAATTCCTGGTTCCTCCCATATCTCAGTACTGACATGAGCACTAACAAATGCAGGCATCGGCTTAGCTATGGCTGGCTATTATGGACAGCTCATTTACATTTCTAAAGTGATTGACTCATTTACATATTAAAGACATCCCTAATTTAAATTTTTTAGGTGAGTAATCCATTTACATTTCAAAGCAAACTGCCAATCGGGCATTTGCCTGAACCCGCAGATTGCCAGTCCTGGACAAATTCCATATGCCCTCAGACTTTATTTGATAAATACTTACCAAATCCAACTTTTAGACCATCAAGGAAATCCCAAGGGCAATCAAGGGAAAGCTGAACAAGAGGGCCAAGAAATAATACCTATAAAATGAAAATATGTTTTGAACAATGTTCTAACTGGGAAATTCAGAAAAAAAAAAGTTTGTTTCATTGCTTACCATAGTTAGTAGTAAGGGCAATATGGCTGCTGTAATAATTCCCTCTAAGCGGAAACCCATGAGGGAAAGAAGAGGTGCATCTGTCTGGGAGACAGGGGAAAATTATTTTATGATACAAATAAAGCCTTAACTTCTAAATAAGCACGCACTGTGCCTTAGCACTTTTAGCCAGTGAACTGAATACAGTTTATTAAAGGGCATGTGAACCACAAAAATACCTTTTTGCCTAATAAAAGAAAACATGATTCTAAGCAACTTTGCAATATACATTCATTGCACATTTTCTATGGTTTTTAAAGGGGATGTAAAGTCAAAAGTGAAATTCTTTTAATGGGTCCATTGTCTAAAAATAAACCTATCTTCAATATACTTCCATTAAAGGGGTTGTTCACCTTTGAGTTAACTTTTAGTATAATGTAGAGAGTGATATTCTGAGACAATTTGCAATTGGTTTTCATTTTCTATTGTTTGTGGTTTTATAGTTATTTAGCTTTTTATTCAGCAGCTCTCTAGTTTGCAGTGTCAGCAATTTGGTTTCTAGGGTACAAATTACCCTAGCAACCCTGCATTGATTTGAATAAGAGACTGGACTATGAATAGGAGAGGGACTGAATAGAATGATAAGTAATAAAAAGAGGCAATAACAATACATGTGTAGCCTTACAGAGCATTTGTTTCTAGATGGTGTCAGTGACCCCCATTTGAAAGCTGCAAAGAATCAGAAGAACATTGCAAATCATTAAAAAACTATGAAAAATACATAATGAAGATCATTTGAAAAGTTTCTTAGAATTTGCCTTTCTACAATATACCAAAAGTTAACTTGAAGGTGAACCACCCCTTTAAGAATGCTGTACCTTTTTCATAAACATCATTATTTTCTGCACTCCAGCTTCCCCTTCTCTCTATGCACATGGACTTCAGCCTGCATGAATTCTCAACATGGAGGGCCGGCCAGTGGCTGCTTTACTTCAAAACAATCTCCCCTCCTCCGAGTTCTGTAGTGTCAGGGAAATTTGCAATGGAAGAGTTGTAATGGAGGTCAGCTTTAGGAACGAAAAGATAAATGAACCCAAAGTATCTCTTATCTTGAGTTAAAGCAGCCACAGGCCAGCAGACTGAAGTCTGTGAGCAGAGAGAGGGGGGAGCTGGAGTGCAGAAAAATCCCAATTTTAATGAAAAAGGTACCGAATTTTTTACGGAAGTATATTGAAGATGGTTTATTTTTAGACAGTGGACCCATTAAAGGAATTTCAGTTTTTTTTACTTAACATCGCCTTTAAGTTATTTGTACATGTATTGCTATTGAAAGCAGTGTTTGTTTGTCCCGTTCTATTCTCTGTACTGGTGGCTGTGGCTTTTGAAACAATGTAACATAACAGATCTGTCTTGCTGGAGGAGACTGGCTTTTGCAACATTGTTTAGAATGTAACAACCAGGAATTATGCAAATACTGCTTTCAATAGCAATAACATTTACAAATAACTTTTAAAGCACCAACAATTTTTCATACAATCATTTTGTAAAGTTGCTTATTATTGTGTTTTCTATTATTAGGGAAAAAGTCCTTTTTTTGGGATGACATGTCCTTTAAAGCATTGGAAATTTTATGTTTCAGACTTCTGACAAATCCAACACTAATGGATTCAGTAGATCCCTAGTTCTGATTTCTTTTCGTCTTACTGTATCATAAAGCATATAATTTTGTATTTTCTTGGGGGGAAAAAAGTAGGCATAGCATATTTTTTAAATATATTTATTAAATAGTACAGGTATGGGATCCATTACCCATAAACCCATTATGCAGAAAGTTCTGATGATTTCCTTTTTCTATGTAATAAAACAGTACCTTGTGCTTAATCCTAAAATATAAATTAATCAACATGGGTGGCAAAAAAATCCCATTGAGTATTTAATGTTTTACATTTTTTAACAGACTTAAGGTATGGTGATCCAAATAAAATCCATTATCCAGAAAACTCAAAGTCCCAAGCATTCAGGATAATAGCTCCAATACCTGTATAGGATATAAGACAGAGGTGAACATATTTCTAGTGCAGCTGCACAGTGGCCCTCATTAGCCCAAATGTTTTTCATTATTAAAAAGGAAATTTATATATATATATATTTTGTGAATAAATGTGTTAATTTATTCTTAGTAACATTTTTCCAATGTTTCAGCCCACATTAGGGCCTAAACGGTGGAAAAATGTTACTAAGAATAAATTAACACATTTATTCACGAAAAAGGAATTGGAGTGCGAGTCCTTTGATTACTTTAGCTGAACAGTATTGACCCACGCACTCTAGATCGTTTGGAATATCTGGTAAGAGTGCATACACTGGATGGACTTTATATATATATATATATGTATATGTAAAACGGTAAAAAATATAGACTGCCAGGAAAGTTATATGCATGTGTATTTGATCATATGTGTGGGAATGAGGGATGCAATGAATCCACTATTTTGGATTCGGCTGAACCCCCGAATCCATCCAGAAAGATTTGTCCGAATACCGAACCGAATTCGGAAAATAATATGCATACACAAATTATGGGTGGAAAAGGGAAAAGATTTTTTACTTCCTTGTTTTGTGCCAAAAATTCACATGATTTCCCTCCCTGGTCCTAATTTGTGTATGCAAATTAGGATTCGGTTTGGCCAGGCAGAAGGATTCGGCCGAATCCGAATCCTGCTGAAAAAGGCCGAATCCCAAACCGAACCCTGGATTCGGTGCATCCCTAGTGGGAATAGCTATGAAAAGCTCTCCAACTACATAATGATTTACTAAAATATCTTGAAAAGCTTGAAATATGCAAAGCAAAAACGATAAGGGGTATGTAAACATTTTTACATGTCTTAAGGGTAGAACACACGTGGGCTTTCGCCACAAAGTTCACAGAGTGCCCAGCGTGAAACCAGCATTACACAGTATTCCTTATTACCTACAAGATTAGGGATATTTTCAGTTATACGATTTGCTATTATAACTTTGTCTTCTTTAATTTTGAGGTTAATGTGCTTCCTGATGCCTTTATATTACCTAATACCCTGTGTTCCTCTGAGGGGTCTGCCGGATTTATACTGAAGTGTTCTGTTAGTGTTAAAATTTCTAACTGGATCATTGAGAATTTGACGAGTAGAAAGTTTAGTAACAATTACTTACTAAAGCAAACCCAACAGCAAAACATAATCAACATGACCTATAGGCAACTTTTAGGGGCAATTTTACAAAATTCACGTGAATGGATCGAAGTTTGATCGAATATGATCGAATTCCGTTCGTAATATTTTTTCGGTATTCGAATATGCAAAATTTGGCCGAATAGATCGAATGATCATATATTCAATAATCAAAGGATTTAAAATTTTAAAATCCTTCCAATGCCTACTTCGCCAGATTGAACCTACTGAATACCAATAGAAGCCTATGGGAACCCCCCCCCCCCCCCCATAGGCTTCTTTTGCCAAGACTTTCTAGAATACCTTCGTACAACCGAAATGCCTCGAAGGAAAAATTACGATTTTTTTTTTCGTGAAATCGAACGATTGGTATCCGATCGTTGAATTCATTGAGAAATCGAATATTGAGCAACATGAACAAAACTATCATTCGACTTTCGAATGCTTATCGAATTTCGAATAGATTCGTAGGATTTTTGGGGAATTTTTGAAAATTTGCCCCTTAATGTACATTAATAATTATAAGAGCCTTTTCTGTATATCACTTTAATCCCTGTAGGAATGTAAATTTGGATGTTTCGTCTCCTGCACTGGATGAGATTCAGCACAGGCGACAAATCTCCAGTGTGCCATTAGCTTTAAAATAGTATACAAAAGTATACTTTTACAATTCTCTCTATAATGAGGAAGGCAGGCACCCCTTTAGCAGAAAGCACTATGTATGCATCAGAAAGATACTTACTAATCTAAAAACAAATCACAAAAAGGAAGCTAATGGTTGATGAGAAAGCGTATAGTTGACTCATGCATTTTATTATTATTTAAAGAACGCATCTGCAAAGAAAATAGCACAGGAAAGGGCTTTTCACCAGGAAAGAGGTTAAAAAATTACTTGGTGGTGTAGGTTACATTTCTAAAATAAATGTATTATCTAAAGAGGTCAGAGGATAGTCACACAAAGCACTTCCCCTTTCCTTGGTCTGTGTTTTGTAGGAAGGCAGAGCGAAGAGCACCAGCTCTTTTCTGCATCTGTGTAAGCCGCACGGACAGACACATCTTTGGCCTGAGTGCAGCTACAAGGAGTGGAGATCAGTTTGCAAGTGCCTGATTTTGCGTTTTTCGCACTGACCTTCGTTCTCAATAGCTGCACACAGGTTGAAGCTATGCCAGCAAGTGAGGCTACATTACTTGTTGGAGAGAACATTTTTCTGCTTCTCTCAACCGTGCCTCCAAAATGCAGGCAGAGAGAAGTGTAGCCAACAGTTTGGCCTTACACTACATGGATATGCAAACTTTTGATGATCTTGAATTTAAATCCTGTGTGAAAACACATGCATAAACACATGGCTCTTATATAAAGTAATGTCTACTAACCTTGACACCTGTCATTTCTTTCCACAAAAACAGGAAGAGAGGAGAAAGCAAGGACACAATTAATACACTGGTGAATCTCTTCTTTATAACTGCTGGGTGATCCCTAGAAGTACAAAACTTGTATTCACAAATCATGTTGTATTACGTATGTATACGTTTAACTTGCTTCAATACTTTGTTTCAGTTTTCAAACTAAAATTATCTTTAATAGAATATATTTAATATATGCGGCTCTTGAAAACAACACAAGTGAATTCTTAACTATAAACTTGATGGATTACCAATAACAGGAATGAACAGGTACAGTGGCTCACTTGCAAAAAGAAACCAGCAATGCTAAATAATTTTACCTCGCCCATCTCCTTTGTAGATTGATAGCATGTAAATTGTGTACTATGGGAAGTGTATGAACTGTGTATATGGATTAATACCAAGGACTCATTTAGAGTTAGTCTGGTGGACTATTAAAATTGCACAATATAAACGGATTAATTGTGTTGCTTTAGGTATTAATTGTTCATATGTAACCATTTAAGTATTCATTGATTTTATCATGATTGATGAATCAAGAGAAATAATCTATGAAAAATCAACATTTGTAAACAGTAAAATGTATTTACAATATCATTTTGTTTTGTTTAATTCATAAATTGCAAGGTGAGAATGCTTGCATTCTCATATATCATTTCATCATTGGCTCTTTACTGGTGGGGACGAATTTATGTGGTATTAACTTAGTACTGGGCACGACTAGGACATACCAGTTCCAAATATTTTAATTGACCAGCTGTTTAGGAATAAACAAAATTATCTGTAACCAAAGAATGAAACTATACTGTGGAGTTTGGTCTCTTAACTACAATTTCTAACAAATATATCTCTGGATTATTCAACCTGTCAATTTTTAACAGTTGTTACACTGTAGTTCCTGCTATCAGATTACCTTTCTTACAAAACACAGGGAAAAGCAATGCATAGCACAATATGTAATAAAAGGTACAAAATTTGCCCAGGAGCAGTAACCCATAGCAACCAATATGTGGGTGCTTTAAAAAGGTTTCCAGAAAATGCTACCTGCTTTGGGTTACTGCTTTTATTACATACCCCCCCCCCCCATAATCTCTTGTGATGCAAGCAATCTGTGGAAAATCTGCCTATTTATAAAAAGCCTTATTATAGAAGAACTAAACCCTGCTACAATAAGCCCCCCTAAGCTTCTAGGCATTGCCCCCCTCCCCTCTTGTGATGTGTTTTAGTGTAAAAAATATATATATAAAAAATTCCTACCCTTATTGCAGAGAACCTAAGCGGAGCTCCCGGTTGCCATCTTGCGGATCTTCATGAACTCTACAGGTCTCTTTGCCGTCACAAAGCCTGATGGCATATGTGCAGTTGGACCAAGTCAGGAATGGCTTCAACTGCACATTGAGACACGAAGAGCCGCAAAATGCCGACCAGGAGATCCACTGCGCTTCCCTGCATTTAAGGGTGAGAATTTTAAAGGGTTTTAACGCTAAAGCACATCGCAAGGAGGGAGGGGGTAATGTCTGGAAGCTTGGGGGACTTATTGTAGAGGTGTTTAGTTCTCCTTTAATATTACATTGTGTTTGAAAGTTATCATACCTGGGAAGCTCACTTTTCCACACGTATAAACTACCCACATATGAGCAGGCCAACGTCAAGCAGCAGAAAACAGACACACCACACAGACCAGGTCCCGAGTCCCCTCCATGAGCTCCAGACATGGCCATTGCAACTTTTGGTTTCTTATTTCTGGGTAAGCCCACTGGCTTCAAAATGTTGGCACACTGTAGTCAACGTTCCTTCACTGGTCAGGCAGTTATTCCTCTTTGCCAGAACTTGTCAAACGAGGCATAATGAGATGTGTTCACCCAATAAACTTCATTGAGCGGTATCACTGGCCAGACTTGTTCACTGTCAGTGAGAAAGAACAGGGCATCACAGATTGATTGACCATAGATTGAGTGATCAATGGGCAGAGGCTGCTATATTTGTGGAGAAATGTGAATTGTCTATCAACCCTGAGATCTGTGGCCCTAGTATATGAAAGGGCATCTGACCACTGTATGCTGTGAGCAATGCCACATGGTTATTAGATTTTGGATTTGTAGCCCTTGGTATTATTTTCGGACATGGTTAGTACAACCCAGATCAGCAGCCAAAATTATGTGTAAGTGAATACAGTAGAACCCCCATTTCACATGCTTTCTCTTCCCTGGCTCTCTGCTGCAGGATCCTGCTGGCTGCTGACTGATACTCCAAACTTGCAAAGTTTTCCTGATGTGCCCCCAGCCTGCCAGCGCCTGAGTGCACCGCCCTCACCCCCACTGTACAAGGCCAACTTCACTGTTGCTTCCCACTCCGTCACTGCCACATATGAGGGCTGCAAGGGAACTAAGCTTCCAGCACGTCAGACAGCCAGAGCTCCGGAGCCGGGGGAGACAAACCTCGCTTCTCCAGAGTCTTCTGCCTTCTGTGCTTCCCCTATTATCAGCAGCAACAGGTACTGGGGAATCAGTGGTTGTGCGTGCCACTTGCTCAAATCGCAGTGCCCATCTGAGAGTGCCAGGGGCTGGCAGTGCCCACTGCAGGAGGAGGGGGAGGAGCCATGCAGGCGACATGGCCAAAGCTTATGGGCCCTACACCCCCCAGCCCCTGTACATGGTGAAGCCCCCCTACAGCAGTACCAAAGTACGCTGGGGGGGGGGTTCACCATTTCCTTGGACAGGGGCTGTAGGGCCCTCGCAGCCCTGGTTTGTGGCAGAGCAGGAGTGGGAGGCTACGGTGAAGTTGACCCTCTGCTGTGGGGGCGAGGGTGCTGCACTCAGGTGCTGGCAGGCTCGGGGGACATCGGGAAACTTTGCGAGTTTGGAGCATCAGTCAGCAGGATGCAGCAGCAGAGAGCCAGGAAGGAGAAATCGAGCGCCCCTGGATGGATGGGTGGTTGCCCTGCCACCTTTTCTGAAGAGAAGCATAAGCCGAGTTTTTGTAAGTTATTTCTTAATAAAGACTTTGCGATTTTAAACTATAATTTGTCTTGGTGTTTTTTTATTTTAAAGGGGTTGTTCATCTTCCAAACACTTTTTTTGATTCAGAGGTTTTTAGATTGTTCCCAGAAACACTTTTTTTAAGTTACTTTCCATTATTAATTTTTTTTTCTGTTTTTCCACCTCTAATTTTAAAGTTTCTGGTGTTTCAGTCTGCTAGCACAATAATTCTAATGCAGACTCATCAATATTTACACATCAATATTAGAGAAACAGACACACATAGAAAATAGAAAGATATTGGAAAAAGTTATTTTTGGTGATCTATCTGAAAACAAATAGTTGTTTTAACCCCTTTAATTTGACGAATTTACATTGACAGAAGACAAACAGTCCGGACCAAACGTTAGTGTAAAACCAGAGGAAAGGACTTATTGAAATGTGTTGTAAATGCAGTAAACTTATCAGGGTGTTTTAAACTGGGGTTTCATTGTATTGATGTCAGAGCGGAGATCAGTGCCCCACTGTGAGAACTGCACTGTTGAGGGCTAGGCCAGACGGGGAGATTCAGGGGCATTTTGTCGCCTGGCGACTTCTCGCCGCGACTTGTAGCCCCCGAACCTCCCCGAATAGCGAAGTACCCAAGCGCACCGGCGTTGCTTGAAAACGCCGGAGCGTATTCACACGGAGCGGCGCGCTTTTTGAAATCGCTCCAAATTGCCTGGCCGGTGCGCTTGGGTACTTCGCTATTCAGGGAGGTTCGGGGGCTACAAGTCGCGGCGAGAAGTCGCCAGGCGACAAAATGCCCCCGAATCTCCCTGTCTGTCCCTACCCTAAAACTCCGAAACTTGGCTCCTGCTATGTGCAGCTGGATAGGGCATCTAAACATCAAATCAGCTGCCACTTCCCAGAAGACCATAGTAGAAATAGCAACCTCATACTAGCATCAACCAATATCAGACATATGGTTTGCGGTGGAACAAGAAGTAAAACATAACATGGCGTCAGAAGCGGAGCAAAGTTCCACAGAGAGTTACATACAGGTATGGGATCAGTTATCTGGAAACCCATTATGCAGCAGGCTCCACTTTATTAAACAGCTGTCTCCAATAGACTCCATTTTATCCAAATAATCCCAAATTTTAAACAGTGATTTTCCTTTTCTCTGTAATAACAAAACAGTACCTTGTACTTAATCCAAAAGTAACCTTTATCAGAAATTAAACCAACCTATTGTATTTATCTACTTTTTTACACAATTTTCTAGTAGACTTATGGTACAAAGGTCCAAACTACGGAAAGGTCAGTTATGAGTATTCTGGATAATAAGTCCCATACCTGTAGTAGGAACCGTCAAAAGGTACCAGCAGATTTATAGTGCGCAAGCACTTCCCTGGGATGCTATCTTCAGTCACAGGCACCCAAAGTAAAATGCAAAACAATTTTTTACATGTGATGACCTCCAATTAAATGAACTGGAACCAAACAGCAAGCGCTTTTGTATTTTCTCCTGCAGATTCCACCAAACTCTGCCCAGGGAAAGAACTTATGCACAACGCAATAAAACTTTTGTAGGGCTATGATGGAATGAAGCTGGTGTTTTAGTTAGAGGGCCTTAAAGGGCACCAATCGTATAAAAAAAAGTTACCCCCAACCAAATGTGCGGGCTGAGCCCACATTCCGGTTGGGGGTACTAGTACTTTTAAAAAAAAAAAAAAAAATGCCTCCCGCCAGCACCGGCAAGCTCGCACCAAGAGGGAGCTCCCGGTGTGAGCCGCCATGCCAGTAGCTGCGCATGCAAGTTCGCGCTCGTGTGACGTCATTCGCATTAAGAAAAGCCGTCACTGTTGGGGCCACTTTTCTTAATGCACATGACATCACGTGAGCGCAAACGCGCATGCGCAGCTACTGTCACATCGGCTTGCACCACTTAAAAAAACGTACTAGTACCCCCAACCGGTATGCAAGCTCTATCAGCCAGCACATTTGGTTTGGGGTAACTTTTTTATACGATTGGTGCCCTTTAAGCTCCCCATAGACGTAAAGATCTTTCTCTGCCGAACGACCGATCTTAACGAAGTCCGACCAATCTGTCAAATTATCGTGCGGTTAGTGGGATACTAACGATCATACATCTTACGATTTTTCGTCCGACATTGGTCTGAAAATTGATCGTCCAGGTTAGAAAATCTTTAACGGTCCCCATGCAATCTATCTATGTTTGCAGGGCCAAGCAGGCAGTGATCCTTCAGTTTTGCTGGCAATATCACCTGAAATGGTCTTTTTAATTAATGGACACTTCAGGCATTTAAACTATCATTTTGAGACAATTGTGGTCTTACGATAACCACTGGATCTTTTAAAATCTTTCATGGGAAAAAAAGTTTTTTTTAAAAATGCATCAGTTAATAGTGCTACTCCAGCAGAATTCTGCATTGAAATCCATTTCTCAAAAGAGCAAACAGATTTTTTTTTTTAATTTAATTTTGAAATCTGACATGGGGCTAGACATTTTGTCAATTTCCCAGCGGCCGCAAGTCATGTGACTTGTGCTCTGATAAACTTCAATCACTCTTTACAACAGCCTGCCGGAAAGCAGTTCCCTCGTAAAGTGCTGGCACAAGTCACTTGACCAGGGGCAGCTGGGAAATTGACAAAATGTCTAGATTTCAAAACTGAATATTAAAAAATGTATTTGCTCATTTGAAAAATGTATTTCAGTGCAGAGGTCTGCTGGAGTAGCACGATTAACTGGTGCATTCTGAAAAAAAACATGTTCTCCCATGACAGTATCCCTTTAAAGATCTTTACGTCAATGGACAGCTTTAGTTAGTGCAGAGCTGACAATACTGAGCACAAAACTGAACTTAAATTTGATTGCTTTTAATCAATTAAACATAACTAATGCAAAGGTGTCACATAATTTACATACCCTGAACAGTTTGACAGTCAAGAATGTCACCTTTCAGTCCTTTGCACAAAAATGAGCATTTTCGGGCTGAAAAGTGCTAGCAGCGAAATACTTCCCATTCAAACTGGGAAAACTGGCTTTGGGCACTTTTTCTCAGGTGAAATACAGTGGTGTAGAAAAAGCCCCCGTGTTTCATCAACTAAAACATATAAAGGTTTTCCAACATAATTGCGGGTAACCAGAAAGTAAAAAAAAAAACAGGGTTTTCCTTAGTTGCTACAAGTATTACTAGCGAGCAAAGAAAAATGAATTAAATACTTTTTTTCACATACTGGTAGCGGAGGCTCTGGTGGAGGCGGGTATTGCTGACAACCACCACGTAAATACAGTGTTTATCCCCCTCAGACAACCGTGTGTTACTAGCAGCTTATGTGCGAAAGATACGCGCTTCTCAGCCTGGAAAATAAGTGCCGTCTTTGCGCGTCAATCCCCTGCAAGCAGCTACGGCGAACGTCACTACGCATATACGATCTTAGTGACGCCACAGTATCATCTCGCGAGACTACAACCAAATCGTACGCCTTTGACGGAATAGATACACGTTCGGGGGAGGAGCAAGGGAGGGAGTCTAGTAGGGTCGTGGGAAGTGATTTTTGCACGGATGTTGGTTTAATTCTCCTTTAATCGCATCATCATCATCATCAACAACAACGCATTTAGAGCCGCCCCTACAGCTCAATGGAAGCCAGATTCATAAAAAACAGAGTGGGCGGAACGTATGACGTGTTATAAGGGCGACGGACAAGTGTTGTGACGTCACAGTTGCGACCGCGGTGGCAGACATCTTGCGATACGAAGCAAATACGGTAAGTAAAGTGAGATCAAGAATTGGCTACTCCTGAATGCGCATGTAATGCAATCGGAAGCGTGAAGAAAGAGGTAGCTGTTTCTTGTTGGATTATAGTTTCGGGAGTGAAATCAAACACTAATATTTGCTTTCTATTCACGGGGAAATGTAAGGAATTTGTCACCCGGGGTATTACACGGGACACTTTTTAACCAAAACCCCCCTGGCAGTAGTGGTGTCACTTGTGTCATAAACGGGTCTATATGTGAGGGGGGAACTGCTGTGTTTTGGGTTATTTATGCCAACACCCTGGTTCCTGCTATATTAGGTACATAATTACTGAAGTATGTCCTGACGCTCTTAAAGGAAAAGTAAATGTTTTTTTTGAAGCTGGTCTTAACTCTGCACCAGGAAGAAGGGGAAACAAGCTGCTGATAACACAGAAACCAGAGCAGACTTGCAGCAGGGACTAAGGTACATTAATCTGGGGGGCTGTCTTGGTATTCAGACCATCTTATATTCATCTTCCAGTCTTTTATTCAAATCAATGCATGGTTGCTAGGGTAATTTGGACAATAGCAACCAGATTTCTGAAACTGCAAACTGTAGAGCTGCTGAATAAAATGCTAAACCCAAAAATGAAAACCAGTTGCAAAGTGTCTCAGAATATTACTCTCTACATCATACTAAATTTTAATCTGTTTTAGACTACTATAAATTAGAAGATTAAAGCAAAGACCTGATTGGTAGCCAGAATGGTTTTCTAATTTACTAGCTTTGTAAATCTGGAACTACCAGATAGAACTATGCTTACTTGTGTTTGCTACAAAATATACAACATATTTGCAGTTTTGCATATTTGCAGAACATATATTTATTAATGGTGGTTGCGCCACACAACAGTGAAACTTGTATTATATAAGAAATAATGCACACCCTACTGAATACTGAGGATAAGTTGTTCGTTGGCCACGGCTAAGTCATGTTCATTGGCCACGGCTAAGTCATGTTATTAAATCTCCCTTTGGATATGTGTATGAGTTTTAGCCACTCAAATCTCTAAATTGTAAATGCTTTTATATGCGCTCATATGTATTTTCTCTCAGCAGCCATGGGGTCTTCTAAAAAACATAAAGAGAAAGAGCGAGATCGTGATGTTTCAGCTGCAAGTGGAGGTGATGAGCGTCACAGGGAGCACAAAAAGCATAAGCATAAAGAACGAGAGCGTGAGAGACGCAAGAGGTCAAGGGAAAGAGACAGAGAACGGCCACGAGAGAGGGAAGGAAGGTCCAAGTCAAGCAAAGAATCTGAATCGCGAAAGATAAAGAAAGAGAAGCTGGACTCTACCTATGAGCACAGTAAGCTTTATTTGTATTCTTACTTGTTTTTTAACATTGCAAGGAAATGCCTTATTAATTTATCCAAAAAAGTGTTTGTTACAATTATAGGTGTTCCATTTGTATGTGAAAGGAAACCACCACAGCATGAGAGCTTCTTAGATTCTCAGTATAGGACAGCACATATTTTAGCAACAGCAGCCATTCATTAATTTTTTTCAGTTCCCAAAGTTACATGGTTGTCTGGATTAGAATAAGAGAGCAATCTAGAATGTTTTTGGAAGCATAGAGGGTGTATTTTTTTTTTTTTAGCTAGTGAATGTGATTTTGGTTACCTAAAATTTTGAGAGATACAAATATGTATTTAAAAAGATTATTAGAGCAGCCCCAGTCAAGTGTTTAATTCTTATTCTTTCAGCTATTGCTCCTAAATCTGCAGCTGGAGATTCATCACTGACTATTGAAGAGACCAAGTAAGTACACATCAACAAACCACATACATTTCTTTTACAACTGGGGTTTAACGTGATTTTAAAGGCTAAACTACATGAGCAAAGTAATTATTTAATTCTTTGTTTCCTGTGTAAACCACACACAGTGTATACAGAATCAAGATCAGTTGGCAGGATATGATTTTTTTTTCTTTTTACACTGGGAAATGGCAAAATATTATTCTTATCCTCTATAAAGTAGGTACACTATAAGATGTTCTGCCAGCCTTCTTATGGTGGGGGATCCAATATTGGATCCTGGTGGCTAGCAATTCCACTTAAGGTTGAAACAGCTTGGCTCAATATCACCTTTTCTATTTGATGCCTCTGGGTTGTCTCTGTTTAAACATCTTCTAGTGTCTCTACCTAGGTCTGGTTATGTGCATGGATAAAGGACCTGTCTGTCCTTAACGATTTTTGTATCAAACCAGCTTCCCCATGCTCTGTCGGCTTTCAGTAAGCACATGCATGGTGTTTTGTTGCCTGTAGGAAACGAAAAACCTGAAAACACCTAAATACCTGCCTATCTGTACCATTTGAATCATGCAGTTCAAAAAGACAGAAGCCGGTACTCTCACATGGTTTAAAGTGTTTGAATGTGGCAATTCAGGTTTATGTGGCAGCTGGAATCAAAATGTTAGTATTGTAAAATATTTTGCTGAAGTGCATGTAGTGTTGATTGCATTGTTTATCATTTTTGCCATGTTTACGATTTTTCCTTGCTTTTGACAGTAAACTCCGTGCTAAACTTGGTCTAAAACCTCTGGAAGTAAATTCAGTTAAAACTGGTGAGTTAAATTGCAGTATTGATTTACTGCAGACTGTTTAGTGTTCGCCACAGAAAAATTTTATTTAGGTGAGATGGGCTAAAAAGAACAAAAAGCCCTTTACATGCAAGACTACAACATAAAGCCTTCTGAAAACAGAAGGCATTCACTTGCTTTGTGCCATATACATAGCATTACCCTAATACCACAAACAAGATGTTAACTCTCATATGAGGCATTATGGGCGGTGACATGCAAATCACTCCTTTATGTCCCTTTGGCCAACTACATCCAGAACCGCTGCTTTTATAGCTCAGATACAGCGCAATAGTTCAGAGCCATAAATCCAAACTTGCAGACAGTCTGTTACAATCTTTTTATATCTCATCAGTGCAAGATATTGAAACATGGATTCTGAGGGGTTAGGACTTGTGGAGTAGCGAAGCAGAGAACCTAGTCTGGTTAGGGTGAGATGTGCTAAAAGGAACCAAAACATCCTTCACATGCAAGACATGCAAAATAAAGCCTTCTGAAAATAGAAGGCATTTACTTGCCTTTTGCCATATAGATAGCATTACCTTAATACCACAAACAATAGGTTAACTCTCACATGAGGCATAACTGTCAACTGCTGCAACTTGCATTGTAACAATGTTATAAGCAAGGGTTAAATGAAATCTTTCAACCGGGACAAAAAAACAGAAATCCACAATTATAGTCAAACTCTGGGGTTGATGTACAAAGTGCTTGAAAAAAACCAACATTTCTGTAGGGATGTTAGTTATAATTAAACTATATCAGGGGTGTCCAACCTGCGGCCCAGGATGGATATGAATGCGGCCCAGCTTGAAAGGCTTGGTTCCCCGAGGAAATTTCAAAATAATATAATACGTCTATTAACTGTAATATCCAGGTGTCCCATATTCCATTGTATAGTTCTATCTGGTTATCCAGCTGGTATTGTAGTTATTTTATGTGTATTTTCTTTACTTTTACAAATCAAAAGTGTTTGTGTCTCTCGTGTGGCCCCAGACAATTTTTCTTTTTCCAAGGCCCAGGGAAGCCAAAAGGTTGGACACCCCTGCTCTATATAGTCATTCTCTTTTTAACCATTTTGCAGTCTTATAAATGTATAATGTTTTTAGTATTTATAGCCTACTTTTTACCCCACTGTGAAAATATGCAAACCTTATTCTTTTTACAATTCACAGAGAGCGGTACTAAAGAAGATCCTGTAGCTGCTTCTGTTATTAATCCTATTGCACTAAAACAACAACAAGAGCTTAGAGAGAAGTTAGCTGCTGCAAAGGAGAAGAGATTGCTGAATCAGAAATTAGGGTAAGCGGAGGGTGGTGCGGACCTTCTGCAGACAAAATAAGGCAAAATCTCATAAGAATGGGATATGTGTTCGAGGCAAGCATTCCCAAAAGGCCTCTTATAGAGTGCATTATAGTGATCAAGCTAACAAGTTTACTTCAGGCTTCTGTTTAGGTCCCCATTTGGTCTGCATGTACTGTCCAAATTACTAGTGGTTCTATGGCATGCTGATACTTAAACTATCCGTATGGCTTAAGATAATATTGCCGGACACATTCTGGGAACTGTGAGAAATGTAAGAGCATTTTATATTCCCAAATGATCTTCACTTGTAATTTCTATAGGAAAATCAAATCTCTGGGAGATGATGAGTTGTGGTTAGATGACACAGCTGCCTGGATTGAAAGAAGCCGAAAGCTTCAAATTGATAAGGATATAGCCGAGAAGAGGGTAAGTGATATACTTCTCTGAATATTATCATGACAAGTTCAGTGACTTAAACTAGACTTAATCTAGAATGTCCAGTGCAGTTTAGCAGGTGTTTAAATTCTTTATTTACATTGTTATTGCCATGCTGCATATTTAAAATACTATACTTTGTTCTTCCCAGGCAAAACTTCTTGCTGAGATGGATGAAGAGTTTGGCATTTCTAATCTTGTGGAAGAAGAATTTGGTCAAAAGAAGGTACGTGAAGGAGAAAAATGCTGTTTCTTTATTTTACATTGTTGCTCTACACACTATTGTGCAATTTCTTTTTTCATACGTGCTGCATCTTCATTTGTGTGCATTACAGTATTACAACTCTCGTGATCTTCAGGGACTCACTGTAGAGCACAAAATGAATTCTTTCAAAGAAGGACAGACTGTCATTCTCACTCTA
>CM044438.1:19431542-19486694 GCA_024363595.1 Xenopus borealis
AAGGTTTTAGCTTCCTTCAGTGTTATTTATTTCTAACTGGACAAGAAGGCCTCTTTAGAAGGCACAGTTTACACTTAAAAATTAGCACAAAAAAAAGTCCTGCTGAGATTTTATGTTGTCATTTTACTTAAAAATAGTTTTGTAATGAATAAAACAGCTTTGCCTAATTACATTTTGAAATCAAGTTGTTTTGGTGAGTTTGTCCAAGGTCTGCCAGATTAGGCCACCCACATGCTGGGCCAAATCCAGTTTGGATTGGATTTTGGCAGCAGTTGGATCATACTGTGGGTCTACAGGTATCCACTAGGTGAGGATCAAATTATTGTGCTAGTGTGGTCCCTTGCCTGAGGAGATTTGCAAAGCATCCTGATTACAGTATGCAGATTTATCTGTACACTTCTAATCAAATGATGATACCTTGTAAGAAAATTAAGTTGGCCTAGCTCAAGAAAATTAGATTTTTCTTAATTAAGACAAGGCAGTCTGTTGAACTCGTATTGAACAAGGGGATATACCACTGATTATAAAAAAAGTTTTTCCACTATAGGTGTCTTAGATGAAGATGATTCCGATGTCCTAGTTAATGTAAACCTAATAGATAAAGAGAAGGCTGAGAAAAATGTGGAGTTGAAGAAAAAGAGGCCAGAGTACAAACCATATGAAGAGGAGGAAAATGTGGAGGACATGGCAATAGTAAGTGAAGTATACTACATTCCTGTATTATTTTATGTGCTTCAATAACTTCTCTATTGATTGTAGAAACTGTATATTTTAAGCAGAATTTCACTTGCAGACTTTGGGTTAGTATTTAACTGCTCAGGGCATGCAGCAAGAACATTGCAGCAAAACTCAAGGGAAGCCATAGGAGATTTAAGTTTTTTTTTAAAAGGTTTGTTCACCTTATAATTGATTTCTAGTATGGTATAGACAAAGTAAAATGTATACCAAATTCAAAGGTATTTTTTTCACAGTTCATTTTATGTTGTTTATCTCTCATTTAAAGTAGCATAGGTCCTGAAACTAAAAATAAGAATAACCATAAAATGAAAATCTCGCAGTCCATCAGTTATTTGCTTCTGGAGTCAATGATACCCACAATCTGATGGCATATCTCTTCTACAGAAAGGAGCCAGATTAGAAAATAATGCATATTATAAACCCTGTAGTAGGTCTGTCTGTCAGATAATAAAAGTTAACATCAAAAAATGAAATTGTTTTAAAGTAATAAAAACATAATGCAGTGTTGCCCTGCACTGGTAAAACTGCAGTGTTTGCTTCAGAAACATTACTATTGTTTATATAAATAAGCTGTTATGTAGCCGTGGGGGCAGCCATTAAAAGAAGAAAAGGCTTAAGTTACACAGCAGATGGCAGATAAGCTCTGTAGAACATAACGTTATCTGTTATCCATTACTTATCCTGTGCCATGTAGCTGTTTTTCAATTTCCACCATTGCTACTCAGCAGCTTGTTTATATGAACTATAGTAGTGTTTCTGAAGCAAACAGATCAGTTTTAACAGCGCAGGGCAACACTACATGATATTTTCATTACTTTAAAACTTTCATTTTTTGTTGTTACTGTTCCTTTAAGTATGGGGGGGGTGGCCTGACGCTGAGTCGAGACACACGCATGTAGCAGAAACTCCATGTCAAGGGGTCCATTAAACTAATCTCATGAGTACCAACACTACAAAGACCAAAGACGATTATGCAGACCCTTCACTAGACGTGCGGCAGCCATCTTGGACGAGTGGCCTAGATGACGAGGAGACCAGGGAGGGACAATCACATGAAGCGGAGGACTTAAGAACACCTATACTCTCTATATTATATAGATTATATTTTCACATCATATTCTGGAGTGGGTAGTTTCAACAGAAATCGGACCACAAACTAACTCTGATTATAACCCCATACATATTGTCATGGCGATTCTGGAACTACCATTCTGCCACCAGACGTGGCATCTCAATGAATCTTTGCTAAGAACTTGCATGAAAGAACTTAAAGATACTATAACAAATGAGTTGGTTCATGCTAGGGATGACATGGCTCCGCTGACGAAGTGGGAGGCTCTTAAATGTGTTTTGAGAGGAGCCCTCATTAAACATGGCTCTAGACTCCAAAAAGCTAGTGCATTTACATATATTCAGCTCCTTACCCAAATCCACTTATTTGAAATTGCACATAGAGGAACTAGCAGCAGACACATATGGCCAGCTACAAAAACCACTACAGGAATTAAAGGAGCTGCAACAACACCAATACCAGAAATATGTTGAGAAGGGAAAAAGGAAATTATATGCATGGGGCAATAAATGTGGAAAAATGCTGGCAAAACTGTTTAAGCAACAGCAAAATGCGAACGTTATACAGGATATCCAGACTGAGGAGGGACAAGTAACTTACCACACCGCAAAAATTGCACAGACCTTTAAACAGTACTATTCAAAGCTTTATAATAAACAATTAGTTGCTCCTCTGGAGGAGACTAGGCTAAAGAAATACATAACCGAAACCTCAGAGAAGCAGATTAATGACTTGGATATTCTAGAAGCATTGAATCTACCTTTTCAGCAGCAGCTTAAATTGGCAATTTCCGCTACGCCTACAGGTAAATGTACTGGACCCGATGGGGTTTCCATTGCTTTGTATAAGTTACTTGGGGATCCTTTGATGTCAATCATACTGCTGGCCTTCAATGCAATTAATGAGCATGAACCACCTTCCCAGTCATTTCTAGAAGCAGCCATAACAGTGATACCTAAACAGGGCAAGGACCCCACCAATTGTTCGTTACCGTCCCATATCTTTATTGAATGTTGATACAAAACTATATGCCAAGATGCTAGCAAATAGGCTCAAACCTTTATTACCTACCCTTATACATACAAATGAGGTGGGGTTTGTGCCGGGCTGGGAGGCTAGAGATAATACGATCAAGACCTTCTCTGTAAACAAATTTGCTTAGAAAGAAAAGATACCTCTTTTATTGCTCTCCACAGATGCAGAGAGGGCCTTTGACCGGGTCAACCCTCAAGCAAACAGGCCTGGGAATGCCATTTATGTCTAAAATAATGGCGCTGTACTTGAAACCTACAGCCAAAATTCGGATTAATGAGACCCTATCGGAAGCATTCTCCATAGCGAACGGGACATGCCAGGGGTACCCCCTGTCCCCTCTGTTCTATATACTGACAATGGAATATTTGATAACTATCACAAAAAATGATCTTATCCAGGGAGTTAAAATGGGCCTTCACAAGGTTAAAACTGCCGCCTTCGCGGACGACGTGTTCGTCTATCTTAAATCTCTGTTCGTTTCTTTGCCCCCACCGACGCAAGAACTGGAGAAATTCGGCCTCTACAGTAACTTTAAAATTAATAAAACCAAGTCTGAGGCACTAAATGTCTCCTTGTCTGACATAGAGGCAATAAGAATTCAGCAAAATTTTCCTTTTATATGGCAACCAAAAGCCCCTAAAGTATCTGGTACCACAAGACAGCGCTATCGCTGCATCATTTAATTATTCCAAGCTACTGGACCAGAGAAGATTTGCAAAAGAGAGATCAATCTAAACTCACTTGGTTCGGAAAAATTAATTTTACCAAAGTTTTTATCTTTTCCATACCATCGAAATTCCCCCGAAAAAGAAATTTTTTTCAGAATGCTAATGTACTTTTTACGCAATTTGTATGGGCGGGTAAACCACCCCACATCAAACTTAGAACTCTACTTAGGAGAAAATCAAAGGGGGGTGCGGGATTCCCAGATCTCTCTTCGTACTGGCAGTGGCAACATGCGCCAGACTGGTAGATTGCTTTCATTACACATACCGGAAGGAATGGATTCAGTTAGAGCAATATCAGATGAAAGAACCAATGCCTTGGATACACCCCAGGGACAGGAAAGACATATCAGATTTGCCTTGTAATACAGCATGCTTTAAATGCATGGAACAGGTTACTGAGGCAAATACCCATATCCAATAGAATAGGACCAAAGGCGCCACTAATAGGTAACCTGGCTTTTTCCCCGGGTCTGCTGAGTAAAGGATTTTTGGACAAACACACTGAGAATTTCTTTCCCTTTATGCAGGTGAGCGGTACTGATGGTATAGCTCATTTGGGAACTATTCTAGAGAATCAGTTTCCAAGTTTCTCGCAGAAATTCATGTACCATAGGTTGTCACATTGGTTTTTCACTCACCCTGAGAAAGCTAGGTTGTTGCTAGACACCACAGCTTTTGAAGATAATGCCTAGCCAAATCGCATCCTAAGCATACCCTCTCACATGTCTACAACACAATTCTAGACCTTAGTTCTCCAGCCCTTTATTCTCTCGCACAATGGGAAAGGGATTTTAAAATCTCCTTTTCTGCAAGAGAATGGGAAATGTCCTTTACATTGACACATACCTTGGCAACCGCTTGCAAAGCACAATAGACCAACTATAAAATACTCACAGGTGGTACAAATGCCTTACTACTCTGCATGCTATATACCCGAATGTCTCCGATATGTATTACATTGCATGTAATTTCCAAGTTCATAGGTACATTCATCTCACCAGACCCGTCCCTAGAACAAATCTCCATTCCCTCTCCAAATGCACTGCCGAGCATAAAACCTTATGGCTTTATAGCTTGGACTGAAATACCCAGACACTGGAAAAGCTCTAGGGCACCCATGACAGGAGAATGGGTAACCAAATTGAATTTTTTTATATATGGAAGAATTACTCTCTTATACTAAAACATCCCCAGGTAGACGTGTGACTGTGTGGGCAGTGTGGACTGCCTTCAAAACAACACCAGGATATACTCAAGCTCTGACTACTTAAATTTTTTGGGCTATCTATTGGCTGACCATCCCACGTATCCAAGTTGCTCTATTGTAAGGGTTAATATGATAACCTCACTATTGGCTTAATTCTTGCTCCCAGGTTGACTGCTGACTAGTTCGTCTGATGGTTGTGGGCTCTGATCCTCTTCCCCTCTCCTCCTTTCTCTTTCTCCTTCGGTTTTTTTTTTTTTTATAATTTTGAGGAAATCCCTTATTCAAGCAATAATTACTGTTTTCAATAAATGTTTTTTATTGATGTTTACCAAAAATAGGTGGACAGTGATTGTACCAATCATTATAATGCTTGATGACCATTGTCAGGGCATAACCTCAACACCGTTGCTTTAAATTTTGTTCTTCCCTTTTTCTTCTGTAAAATGTTTTTTTTTTCCTGGAAAAAATTAAAGAAACTGAAAGAAAGAATATGTAAAAAAAAAAAAAAAGTTATCTGATGGTGAACTTCCCATTAAAACAAAACTTGATCTCAAAGTAACGAGATGCTTTTTATAATGCAAATAGTTGAGGTTTGTGCTAATTTTTTTTTATGTATTCTTTATTTCTTAATCCTCAGAGGTGTCATTCTTGCTATAGAAAACTGTGTGGGGTTGTTATGGTAGACATTAACATTTATGAATTGTTTCAGAAATTATTTTTGTTTTAGTGAGAAAACATTGTGGTGTTGTACATGTAGAATTTGGTGCACATAATTTACTTTTTTTACTTAAATGTCTCTTCCCTTAGTTCCGCCCTAAATCAGTTCTTTCCAAGTATGATGAGGAGATAGAAGGAGAAAAGAAAAAGTCATTCCAACTGGAATCTGGAGGTGTTGCTGATGGGTCTTGGGAGAAGGAACTACAGAATATTCGGGAAACATTACACAACCAAGCTCAAACTCTGGATCTGCCACAATCAAAAATTGCTTCAGAGTACTACACTCCCGAAGAGATGGTATGTCATCTTTAAAAAAAAAAAAAAAAAAAAAAAAAAAAAAAAAAAAAAAAAAAAAAAAAAAAAAAAAAGAAAAAGATGGCTGTGTTCAGATAGATACATAGTGACAAAGACCAGAGATCCTCGGTGATCACCCATAATTACTATGCTGGGACATAGATATTTTAAAAAATACCCCCTAAAGACAACATTTTGAGAAAAACAAGAATGTGCCAGTACATCATACTCTTTTAATATCAAAGCAATATGCTTTTAAAAAGTAGTGTTGAAGGTTGATATATTAAACTTCTGTAAAAACCATACAAGTCCCAACCATCTGTTCCAATTCCTGCTGCCTTCTTTGTCAGGCTATGCAGGGAGCACTGTAGTATACAAACCATTCGGCAACTTGACTGACCTAATAGAAAACTGAAGCCTGTCTTCACTTGTGTGGCTTCAAGACTGATTGGATGTCCTCTACCTACTGTGCAGGGACCATTAGGACACGTCCACCTCTAATTTGACACTGGGACCATAGTAAAGCTGAAGGGATCTCCAATAAAGGGGCCATTTTTAAAGATGAAAATTTGTAACCCAAAGTAAAACAAGCACCAAATAGTATTCTTTATTGCCTACAAAAGTATCCTATGTTTCCTTTAAAGAAAACCAGGATTATTTTTTCATATATTGCAATACATTTAAGATGGCCAACCTCTACAGGTATGGGCTCCATTATCTGGAAGCCTGTTATCCATAAAATACCAAATTATGGAAAGGTCATCTCCCTTGGACTCCCATTTTATCCAACTAATCCAATTAAAAAAAAAAATCTGTAATTATTAAACAAACCCTTGTACTGGATCCAAATTAAGAGATAATTAATCCTTATTGGACACAAAACCAACTATTTTTACATGATCTAGTCAAAGCTTTAAAGTATGAAGAGCCAAATTACAAAAAGGTACATTATCCAGAAAACCCCAGGTCCTAAACATTCTGGATAACCGGTCCCATAAAGTGATGCGCGAATCTGTCCCGCTTCACCATGTAACGCAGAAATATTCGCAATATGCTTTTGTAGTAAATGGGCCTCAAAATTATTTTGAGGCATGACAATTTTGACATGAGGGGCTTTTATCGAAATGCATTTGTCAGTGGGCATCCGAATAATTTTGACTTGCGGAAATTTTGATTAGCTGCAGTTTTTCAAGATTAAAACTCCAGACCAACACCACAGGGATCCTCTGAAAGTGGTTAGAATTCTATAGCATGGGCATAAACCATTCTAAACTGTAGAAAAGGGGAAAGTTGTGGTTGCCCTTTAACAATTTAAAATGATGGGGTTGCAATGAGGGTGTGGCCAAAAAATGCAGTATAATCTCCATTTAAGGATTGGCACACCTTTCCATTGTGCAATTCATTTTTATTTCCAGTGACCAAAACAATTGAATGCACAGTGCTTGGAAATTTATTGCACAATAAGAAAATGTGATTATTTTTGTATGGTGATTTACAATGTGTAACGCACTCCCACATTAGGAGGAGAATGCAAAGATGTGGGAAAGGGAAAGCTGTTCTCTATGAGATGCTACTGCAAGCTATTTACTAGATAGGATTCTGGCCTTGAAAATAATTAATTTACGGTTTGACTCTTCATCAGTAAACTTATACTAAACACCATGTTATTGATTGCCCTTGCGCTATTGCGTACTTTAAAACTCCTGCTTTTCTTTTGTGTTGAGGTTTCTTTCAAAAAAACAAAACGACGAGTAAAGAAGATTCGTAAGAGAGAAAAGGTTGTTCGGGCTGAAGATATTCTGAGCATTGCTAATGAAACCAGACAAACTGACTTTGGATCAAGGTCACTGGCACATCTCTTATATCTTTCAGTAATGATGAATAATAAGCGATTATTTTACCCTCAGAGTAAAAAATGTATTTAAGCATTAATCAATGTTTTTTTTTTTAACGTGACCGTATGGATGTCATTTAGCATCTTAGTTTACCACACAAAGCTATGGACTAGTTTATCTTATTATACATAGTAACATAGTAAGTTAGGCTGAAAAAAGACTCACGTCCATCAAGTTCAACCTTTTTTTTTTTTTTTTTAACTGCCTAACTGCTAGTTATCATAGGGCCCTAAGCCCTGTATTATATTGAGATATAACTGAAACCTAAAAAATGTCTAGAAATGTTTTAATTTGCATACTAATTTATTTTGTCAGGTCAAGAGGGCGTGGGCGTAGGCATGTAGAGGATTCCGACGAGGAAAATGTAATGGAAAAGATGGTTGAAATTCCACAGTCTGATGATATCCGTGTGGAGAGCATGGTCATGAGTGACCAGGGTGAGAAAAAGTTCAGATCTCCAGCAGTTCAGATTATTTCCCATATATATGCCTCGTCTTTGCCAATTATTCTTTGTTCTATTCCTACCCATCATTCTTCAGTTTTGAAGGCGCTTGCTAATTACTTTATTTTACTCCTTTTAAAGAAGAAAATGATGACTCTGCACCAATTTTAGAAGAAGATGAACTGGAAAATGAATTGCAAAAACAACTGGACAAAAGCAGACGATTAAAACAAATTCAACAACAAAAAGACAGCAGTGACAAGGTGAGTTGGGGGATACATTGCCCAGTTCAGTACTTTCGTTCTTCATATAATCAAAAACTCCCTTGAATCTTTTGTTTCTCACTGTTTTTTTTGCTGTGCAGATTGCTACATTGGTCAAGAGACTGGAGTCCCAAAAAAGTCACAATGAAGAAGATGATGATGATAGGAAAGGTTTTATTGTATTCAATTCAACCTCTGAATTCTGCAGGACCCTTGGGGAAATCCCAACATATGGACTTGCAGGAAATCGGGAGGATCAGGAGGATCTCATGGTATGCACATTTGGCATTTTGGAAGGTCAAGTTTTTTACTTGTGTGAGAGTATTAAATATGTGTATTTTTTTTTTTACCATTTCCACCAGGACTTTGAAAAGGATGTAGCAGACTCTGAGAATGAGAATGGAGATTCTGATGGAGAAGAGAACATTGGTTGGAGCATGGTGAACCTTGATGACGAGAAGAATCCGCAGGATGTAAGTTACTTAGCTATAAGTATTTTTTATATATATATATATATATATATATATATATATATATATACATTTGATAGTATCATACTCCTTGACTGTGTCTGTCCTTCCAGTATTCTGCCTCTTCCACCACCATTTTGGACGAAGAACCCATTGTAAACCGAGGTTTGGGTGCTGCCCTACTTTTATGTAAGAATAAAGGTAAGTAATGATTTTATTTTTCTTTGCCAAAAGTACATTTGGTTTGGAATTGTTACAAAAATATCCCAATAAAATTGCATAGAGTGGTGATGACTAGCAAAGGAGACCGCTCAAAGCTCACCTCTCCAATCCCACCGATCAGGTGCTCAGTCAGCAGCGTCCCACTGCTACAACATACTTAGAAATCCACAAGAGGACGGCACTCCGATCAGGAAAAACAGGTTTATTTGGAATAAAGGAACTGGGCCCTACGCGTTTCGGGAATCAATCCCTTAATCATAGGCGTATGATCTCCTCCCCTCCTTTATTTTAGCAATTATTTTGCCCCCACCCTTTCCTCAAACCAATAAAATGCTGGGTAGACAAAATGCTACAAATCTTCCTGTATGCAATGCTCATGAATCCTGAATGGATCCTGACATGGGGAAAAAACATTTTTTTTTCAAAATGCATCAGTTAATAGTGCTGTTCCAGAAGAATTGTGCACTGAAATCCATTTCTCAAAAGAGCAAACAGATTTTTTTTATATTTAATTTTGAAATCTGACATGGGGCCAGACATATTGTCAATTTCCCAGCTGTCCCAAGTCATGTGACTTGTGCTCTGATAAACTTCAGTCACTCTTGCACAGCAACTGCAAGTTGGAGTAATATCACCCCCTCCCTTTCCCCCACCCAGCAGCCTAACAAAAGAACAATGAGAAGGTAACCAGATAAGCTCCCTAACACAAGATCATAGCTGCCTGGTAAATCTAAGAATAGCATTGCATAGTAAAACCCATGTCCCACTGCGTACTATTCAGTTACATTGAGAAGGAAAAACAGCCTGCCAGAAAGCAGTTCCCTCCTAAAGTGCTGGCACAAGTCACATGACCAGGGGCAGCTGGGAAATTGACAAAATTGCTAGCCCAATGTCAGATTTCAAAAATGAAATATAAAAAAATCTGTTTCCTCTTTTGAGAAATGGATTTCAGTGCAGAAATCAACTGGAGCAGCACTATTAACTGATGCATTTTGAAAAAGATATGTTTTCCCATTACCGTTTCCCTTTAAGATACAAAACGTCCTATAGATAATGAGGTAAAATTGGTGCCTGGTGCAGATTTTAAGTCTTTTGTGTTTGTACTGATTCATGCTGGGTGTTTACTGCAGTGTCTGTCTCCTTCTAACAGGATTGCTGGAGACAACTGTACAAAAAGTGGCTCGTATAAAGGCTCTTAATAAGCCCCTTCCATCTGCTGTATACTGTATAGAGGATAAAATGTAAGTAACATTGCTTTCAAATGAGTAATATGTAATTTGCAACAAATGCACCAAGGAATATAGGTTTTATTTAAACCATGAAATAATTCAAAGAAAACAAAGATGGGCAAGGTTATTGCGTATCTTGAAGTATAGATTTGTGAGATAACGGTGCATAGGTCATAGAAACATACATTGAGGGGCAGATTTATTAAGAGTAGAATTTTCAAAGTTTTTTTTTTTTAAGGTAATTTTCGATTGAAAATGGACTGAATATGTCTGTTTTCAATCGAATAAAAATCGTTTGCATTGTTTGATTTGAACGAATTTCAAAAAAATCCTTCGATTTTCCAGGACTTAGAAAAAAAATCTTAGTTAAGATTCGAGGAGGTCCCCCATAGGCTAAAATGGCAATTCAGCAGTTTTAAGGTGGCGAAGTAGAAGTTTTTTAAAGAGACCGTACTTGGAAATTCGAATTTTCTAATTTTTTTCAAATCGAATTTTGGGCTATTTGATAGTTGATGTAGCCCCAAATTACTTCGAAATTCTAATTTTAAAATTTTTAATTTAATTAGAATATTCACTTCGACTATTAGTAAATCTGCCCCTAAGGGTCAAGGTAAAGTCACATTCACTGTTTAACCACATTTATCTCATTGGGGTGAGTATTGTTGATTACAGTGTCTGGTACCTTCTATATAGGCATCTTCTCATGTTTGCCAGATACTTTCATACTTCTGGAGGCAGCCTCTAGAACAGTGTATATAAGTATGTAAGATGCAGTACTTTTGCTACTGTTTTCTTCCATTTCTTAAAGGGATACGGTCATGGGAAAATGTTTTTTTTCAAAATGCATCAGTTAATAGTGCTGCTCCAGCAGAATTCTGCAATGAAATCCATTTCTCAAAACTGCAAACAGATTTTTCTATATTTCATTTTGAAAACTGGGGCTGGACATATTGTTGATTTTCCAGCTGCAGACAAACTTGGAGCACAGCACCCAATAATGAATAAAATGCCTTTATTTCAATTTTTCTGGCAACAGTCTGGACATGGCGACGTTTCAGACCTGACGTTTCAGACCTCATAAGGTCTTTTATCAAGCTCACCTGCTAGTGTACAAGAGCTCTTTTTATACATGATTAGCCTTACGCCATCTAGTGGTCTTAGTTACAAAATTTCAATGCTTCATTTACATGGTTACAAAGTTTCAATCCTTCATTTGCATATTATATGTGACAATGTTTCAATGCTTCTTCCACATTAAGTGATCTCATATTTATAGCTTCATGCAACATTGTTATATGTCATATTATCTAACATTTTGTCTCCTGTTCCATGCTATTTGCAAGCCAGGATGTCTGTAAGACATAAGTATTGAAAAAAGATGTTTAAAAACGTGTTTAAAAACAATTAAATGCGATTTTCCAGCTGCCTCAAGCCATGTGACTTGTTCTGATAAACTTCAATCTGAAGTCTGCTAGAGCAGCACTATTAACTGATGCGTTTTGGAAAGAACATGTTTTCCCATGACAGGATCCCTTTAAGTGTTAGTGATGTTACAGGCTAATAATTTTGTGTGTAATGTAGAAGTGTGTGGAACATAGTTCTTTTTAATTGTTATTGGGGACAATGTCCTCAATAATTCTCATCAGGCATACCTCAGGGGAAACAACTTGGGGGAAATTGAAATTAGAGTGTAGTTGATGCACTATTTCCCCCAAAAATGTTGAATGTTAGGGCATGACCATATTATGTGAAGGAATGAGGCTTTAGGTTCCTGGCATCTTGGGTAGTTCACACTATTCCCTTGTTGAAATTTTGCTAGATGCTCAGGTGGGTAGTATAATTGGTGTAAGATTTTAAAGTATATTAATCTGTCTCTGAATTATATAAGGTAATCCTATGCTTTGGTTGTGGCCTTGTCAAAGTCCTCTGTTTTTGTTACACACAATTCCCTTCCATTTTTCTAAAGGAAGCTTAAAATGTGGGTGGTTTAATTGTAGTTAGACTCCAGTGTAGTTTAGTCCAGAGAATGCTGTCTACCACAGGTGGTACATAGTTCAGCTGCAGTTGCTGGAATTATTAGTTAAATACATGCTGCAGTTGCAGGTAGGCAAATTTTGGTGGGTTTTCAGGTTTGGCTAGTTTGATTTGATCATAGCTTATGAATGTACCTTCATGCAATAGGTCTTTTAGGGTTTTGATAACATAGTCTGGCCAGCGTTCGTATTTCAGTAATTTTGAAAAGTGCTCTAGATAGGCGTGGAGACGTGGTGAGGGTTAACATAGTTTTTTTTATAAAGGAATTGTTCAGTATAAAAATAAAAACTGTGTAAATAAATAGGCTGTGCAAAATTAAATTGCCTCGCCAGGCAATTTGAAGAAATTTTAAAAAGCGCGCCGCTCCGTGTGGATACGCGCCGGCGTTTTCAAGCAACGCCGGTGCGCTTAGTGAAGTGGCTGTTCGGGGAGGTTCGGGGGCTACAAGTCGCGGCGAGAAGTCGCCAGGCGATAAAATGCCCCCGAATCTCCCCGTCTGGCCTAGCCCTAAGAAGCCCAGACCACACTGAGCATGTGTATGTAGTCTAGTCTTGCAAAGATGTATAACAAAGTTACAAGATGACAGCCCCCTGTGGCCAACTTTGAAAACATAAATCATTTGTTTGATTAGGTTTGTGGTGCAGTTAGTTCATGTTTATGTTTTGTATACAAAATACAGCATTTCTAGCCTTATTCTATTTTAGACTTTCCTTGCCCTTTAAGAGCTAAAGCTCAGACTGTCTCCATCCGTACTGGATAGTAAAACAAGGTCACATTTTTTCCTGTATGGTGTGTATTCCAATGTTGCAATGGTTGCTTGCAAGGCCATATTGGGGCTTTTTGGATCAGGGTTGTACCACCAGGAGAGCTAATACAGTTGAAAACCTAAATTATATTGGTATAGTTTGGGAAGACCAAGGCCTCTTATCTTTATCTGAGTTCTAAGTTTTGCCTTGGCAAACCTAGGGACTCTAGTTCCACACAAATTAAATTTGCATACTCTGTTTCTAGTATTAATTGCTTGGGTATGAGCTTTGGGGAATTGTAGAAGATATACAAGTATTTGGGTAGGTACACATTTTCGAAGATTCAAATAGGGAGCACATTTTTAAGGGAGTGGGTGATAGGCTGTAGATTATTTGTGTTAAACTGGATTGCAGCTCGCTGTATTGTTCTACCTAGGCATTTAAATTTGTGTATCCATTTGAGTGGGGAAAGTACAACTCGTGAGCCTCAGTTTGAGTGGTGTGCATAGATATTAATGTATAACCTGTGGATATTTATATTCCTGAACTGGCCTGGCATAAAGCCTGATTAATCTGGGTGGACAATTTTAGTTATAACTAGTAGCTAGTAGTTTTGCAAATATTTTTGCATCAGTGTTTAGGAGCGAGATGGACCATAGGAACTGCATTGGGTTGGGTCTTTCCCTTCTTTTTGGATAATCACTAATTGTGGATAATCACTAAGAGTTAAAGGAGTATGGCAGCTTCCCCTGCTCTATGGAGTAAGAGAAGACTTCTTGCAAGTGCTCTGCTAATATTTATGCTTCCCGTCTGGTGAAAGTTCATTCAGTCCCGCCTTTTTATTAGAGGGCAGATAAGCTATGGCATCAATTGTTCCCCCATAAAGGTAGTTGAGATGACAGGAGGGGTAATGCTAGATTGTAGATTTTAAGTGCTGTCATCCACGCTTTAGATGGGGTAATTATAACTGGGTGGGTTATGTATAAATTGGGAGATTTGCGAAATGGAATATATGAGAGTGACTCTATTGAGCTTGCCAAAGTGGCCTGTAATGGGAAGATTGTATGGATCTGGATTAAAGGAGCAGTAACACCAAAAAATTAAAGTGTTTTAAAGTATAGAAAATATCAAGTAGTGTTGCCTTGCACTGTAAAAACTGATCAGTTTGCTTCAGAAACACTAATATAGTTCATATAAACAAGCTGCTTAGTAGCAATGGCAGAAATTGAAAAATGGCTATATGGCACAGGATAATTAATGGATAACCGATAACATTATATTTTACAGAGATTATCGGCTATCTGCTGTGTAACTTGAGCCTTTTCTCCTTTGACTAGTTGCCCCCATGGCTACACAACAGCTTATTTATATAAACAATAGTAGTGCTTCTGATGCAAACACAGCAGTTTTACCAGTGCAGGGCAACACTGCATTATATTTTTATTGCTTTAAAACAATTTAATGTTTTGATGTTACTGGTCCTTTAAGCCACCAATGTATATAAAATAATAAAATGCGGAAGACCCAATCCCTCTTCACTAACAGGAGCCCGCAGTTTGGCTCTAGCAAACCTGGGGGGCTTGTTTGCCCATAGAAACGCTGTTTGGAACATATCAATAGAGAAAAGAAGGAATAAAGGGGAGTAAATTCCTATGTACCAAAATTCCAAGGTATTTGATCGAGTCCACCCAGACCAGAGGAGAGGGAGGAAATAAGTCTGGGATAAAGGTGTCAATAGAAAGTATACTTGATTTTTCCCAACTGATTTTTTAGCCCTGAAAATCATCCAAAGTGGTCCACTATACTCAGGACTGCCTGGAGGGAGTTGCTTGGGTTATCCTGATATAATAGTATGTCATCCACATAGAGAGAGAGATGCATTCTTTCACTGTCCTCAGGCGGAGTCCTGTAATGTTGTTTGCCTGGTGAACCAGGACTGCTAGAGGCTCCACTGCCAGGATAAAAAGGAATGGTGATAATAGGCATCCCTGTCGGGTGCCCCTATTTAGGTTTAATAAAGTTGAAAGGTAGCTATTAGAGCAGACTCTCGCTACCGGTTGTTTATATAGTAGTTTCACCTATCTAATTTAAATGGTCCCCCAAGCCAAATCTCCTCAAGATTTCCCAAAGGTATGTACATTCTATAGAGTCATCCAGTGACACTACTAGTGAGCCATGGTTACTATGAGTTACATGCAAGTTTTAAATAGTCGGCGGATATTCACATTGGTAGATCTATTGGGCACAAATCCAGTTTGGTCTGATTCAACTATTTCTTCTATAGTTTGCTTCAGTCTATTGGCCAGGACCTTAGCAAACACCTTGGCATCTGTGTTTTGCAGGGATATGGGTCGATAGGACCCGTTAAGTGGGTCCTTTTCTTCTTTCGGAATGACCACAATCACTGCCTCATTGAAGGAGGGAGGGAGGTGGTCTTCCTCTGTGACATGCATTATAGTCTTGTGTAACCAGGGGGAAAGAATTTCACTGGAGATTTTGTACCAGTCCGACGGAAGACCATCGGGACCAGGCGTTTTGTTGGATTGGAGGGAGGCTATTGCATCTTGCACGTCTACTAAGGTGATGGGGGCATTAAGGTGGATATTTGCCTGTGGTGACAGTTGAGGGAGTTTGAAATCATCTAGGTAATTTAATTGTTCTGACGAGTAGTTGACTTTGGTGGCATACAGAGTTTCATAGTAAGTTGCAAAGGCATCAGCTATCTGAGAGGGGTTTGTTACTATGTTGCCTGAAGGGGAGGTGATTTTGGGGATAGTGTTGGATGGTGTTTGGGATTTGGAGAGGTATGCTAGGATTTTCCCATTCTTTTCCCCTTTATCAAATGTTCTTTGGGAGACCTACAGCAACCTCTTTTGTGTCATTTTAACTCTGGTTTCTTCTAGTGCTATTTGTGCTGTCCTAAAGGTGTGCAGTATATCTGGTCCTACATTTTTTATACAATTCTCTTCTGCTTCAGTCAGTGTTTTCTGCTATTCTTCTAGTGTCTGAGTAGCTTCCCACCTAACTCCTTTGATTGCTGAAGTAAGTGCTCCCCTCAATGTGGTTTACCTGCTTCCCAGACAGTCCCCAGGGTTGCTGTTCCGGGATTAAGGCCCCAAAATTCTACGAGGGCTGCCTTGTTTGTTTCCTTAATGTTAGGTTATGTTAATCCAGAGATGTTCTCGGAGTCCTGGGATAAGGTCTAGTTTCACCAGTAAAGGGAAATAAGACACAGCTCTAGGTAGGTACTCCACTCCCAGGGTAACACTTCCGCAGAGGCTAACGCAAGCTCAATACTGGATAGGGTGTTATAGGTAACTGAGAACAAGAGAATTCACTTGGCCTGTGTCCAAAGAGAAATTCTAGAGGTGGTTTGGAGACTTGGGGTCAACCTGTCTAGCGAGGGGTTCAATAGTTCATTGAAATCCCCCATTAGGAGCAATGATGCTGGTGGACATCGATGCATACTTCTTGATATAGTCAAACATTAAGGCTCTCTTGAATTTAGAATTCAGCGCCTGATGTTCCAGGAAAGAAACTTAAGTGGGTCCCCCATGTTTAGCATTTGTGAATTCTGTTGGACAGGTGAGCTGGTTTCACAATACACCACAGTACCGTTTATGTGCCAAAGCTGGATCCATAGCAGTGTTTACCCAAGGACAGGTGACTTATAAACTAGATAAGACAGGAGTAAAGTTTGCGTCTCCATGGTACCTAAATAATATAATCATACCAGGTTGACTGAGTTTTGCTGCGGCAGCAGGCTCTGACTCGAATGACAGAGCATTTTATGATGAGTCCCTTGTAGTTAACTATACAGTTATATAACTATATAGTTAACTATATCTTTAGTAGTGAAACACCATTGTCTCAAATTCCAGGAGTACAGCAAAAAGAAGCCTTTTTATAATGTCCCCATATTCATGACCTTTGGCGCCCCTATGTGTGTAAGTGATCGTCCATGTGTTTCTGGATTTTAAATATAACTGGACACTATCATCAGTCCTCTGTTCTCTGGGGGATGGATTCCCCCGTGCCTCCATCCACTCGTTTACCTCTTGTGAAGGTCACCTACTTGTATCCTCAGTTTGGCCAGATAAAGTATGCCATATTTCAGATTAGCCTCCCGTAGACGACGTTTGACTGCCGTGAAAGTGGCCTTTTGCCTCTGAACTTCTGCCATGTAGTCTGGGAAGATGGATACCTTTTTCCCTTCCACCATGATGTCTGGTAGCCTATAGTATGGCGTCTTGATCTTTGAAGTTCAGCAGTCGAATTAGGAAGGGTCTGGGTGGTGGAGGACTCAATCCTGGCACACAATGTCCTATAGAAGGATGAAAAGGTGGCTATGAGGACAGTGTCCCTCAGCCATTTTTCCGCATAGACTACTGGGTCATTCCCTTATGCTCTCTCTGGAAGCCTCACAATAAGCACATTGTTGCATCGCTGGCGGTTCCCAGTTTATCGGTGTAAGCTTCTGAGTTTTGTTTCCGTAGCTATTGACGAGGGGATTGGAGTGCAGATGTCTTCCAGGCTCGAAACTCTATTTTCTGTCTCACGCAGGTCAGCTTTGAGTATGAGAGGTCAATTTTGACTAATAGCAGTTGTGCCACCGCTTTTGGTGGCGGTGGCAGGAGCTCAAAGTCTCCATATGGCCGTCTGTGGGGAGAGTTTGGGAGGGTTGTCTGGCAAATTGTTGAAGTCTGGATGCTGCATCCGCTTTTAGTTTTGTGTTTTTAGGAAGAATAGCGTTTTTTAATAGGTGCTGTATTTATTGCTGAGGTAGGATCTCTGTGAAAGGATGTTATCTGTGGTACACGGAGCTGTGAGTGGGACCCTCTACATTTGTTCAGTATTCCATATCTGTCCGGCCTCACAGGGCAATTTGGCCGGGCATAGGTTGGGTGTAGCAGGCAGTGTTGTAACTCACCTGCCCTTTATTTTCTTTAACTTTCAGGTTTGTCCTAGGTTTGGTCACAATTGCCCCTTATAGATTCAGCACCACTATGCAAACTAACATACATTAGACAAGGCTATCCACAATAATTTGATGAGGTCTGGGCATCCATGGCTGGACCTAGAGGAGGAGGGTTGATGACCAAAAATACCCCAACTTAGTAACCCACACACTACACTGTATATTCAGATACAGCCCAAGTGTTTCTAACAATGCAATTCTAGGCAATTAAACATCTATACAAATATATTTGCTGTATTTGAGAATCTTTCAATTAAATACAAAACTGGGATTTAAACTGGTCTGGTGTGTAGGTGGTCAGTGTGGTGTATAGGGAAGCATAACATTGAGAGAATGTGGCAGCAATTTGCCTGGGCATATGGTGATGTCTCCTGTACCTTGGGTAATTGAGGCTATACATGTTTGAGGTCCTCTTGTTCTTTACCCCTTATAAAGTTCTCTGCATGGCATAGAGAAGCCAGTGGTTTCAACATGCACTCAAGTTCAGTGAATTTCACTCAAAGCTGCTTAAGTGTCCCAACTGTGGGGTGAAGATAGGGTGTTCCTCTACCATGAGGTCTTGTTGGACATTTGTTACTTTTTCATTTTGATGCCTTTCTCGCCCTGGCTATGGCCCCATTTAATGTTCTTCTGATGGTAGCTTTACAGGAATCCCAGACTGTCAGGATTTGTGAAGTTTTTAATATCCCAGTACTCAGTTAATTAAGAAATAAGAAGAAGTAACGATATAAACCCCCACACCCACGTGCCCAATTAAGTATCGCAGTGAATAGATGCTGAAAAAGGGGTTTCGTTTAATTTAATTAAAAAACCCGTGATATAATTAATTGGCTAAGTCTAATTCATTCAACCAAACTGAATCAGTTATCTAAAAACCAATAAATTGCAACAAAAATCAAATAAATAATATAAGGTTAGGTAAAGTGCTTTGTGCCAGGCTGACCACAGCTATCTATAAATACACAGGATTATAGCTCTATCTCCAGGATCGCTGATTGAAATAAGTATCCAACTTATTTAAGCGCCAACCAAATTCATTAAAAAATCAAATCATCATGATTAAGACTATCCATCAATCAATAAGGCTGAATTCATCACCAATCACTGGAGAAATGGAGTTAAAATAACTAAATAAATATATTCACTGTTAAAAAACGGCTAATAAGCTAGGTGTAATTCATCGATTAATAACTTAGCATTTAAGAAATATAAAAAGTGGAGAAAAAGGAAAATAGATAGAGGGTGGAGAAGTCCCAAGAAAACTACTTCCTGTTGAATTTCTAGGCCCTGGGACCCCACAAGAGGGAGTACGGCAAGCGATGTGGACTATGGTGTCGGTATTTACCTTTCTATCTCAGTTAAGGGCTAAGCTTTCCTAAAAAACCACAAATCTCACACCGCCATGTAGTTAAAAGGAGAATTGGAGAGGTTAAATGCAGTTAAAAATCGGAACCAGAATGAAGACTGGTAAAAACAAAGAGAAAAGTCTCTAAAAATCAGTTGTTGCCAACGCGCATTTCGCCAAGGCTTTATCAAGGCAAAAACTGGAGCGCCACGCTCAGCATCTCTATTTAAGGCTTCCGATAAGGTTTGTCCCGCGAAGATTACAGCTTCCGCTGGCGGGTTTGCGTTTCAAACCCTGGAACGCATAATCAAATTACGCGCATACTCGGTCAAACGAAGGATGGTCTAAGAGGTGACTGGTTAGTGGGAAGGTGTCCCGCGAGAGTTGTAATTTGCGTTTCACCGTTGGAACGCATGATGAGCTTAAGCATATACTTATAATATTGAGCAAAGGGGTTACTGTTGTTGCTATGCCTTCACAGGAAATTTAAAGAATAATAGTAGGGGAAACCACGGGCCAGGTCACATTGCCAGGTGAATAGGCAATCCCCTCCAAAACCCCAACATCAGAATTTTAACGTTCATTCAGGAGTTATTGAATAATTTTATATTGGCAAAGTTATCAATAAAAAGGGCCATGATGTTGGCTTGCTAGACGGTCTCTTGGGATAGCCAGAGTGGGCTGAGTCTCCAGATTTGAGATCCCCCATTTGAGAGCTTATGTAACTTTAACTATAGCTGATGCTAACACTACATCTATTCTAGTTTCTGTATTATAGGTAGTGGACTGGCATGAGTTTGCTCTAGTGGAAGGGTGTTTCCTCCTCCAGATGTCTTTGAGGCCCATGGCTGTTGTCCACTAAGAGCTTGTTATGGGCTTGAGTATTGTGGGTCAGTCTGTCTAGGGTGGGATCCATGAGTGCATTGTCACCCATAAGACGGTGGAGCTGGTGGGAACCCTAATATCACTCTTGTCTGTTTTAGCAAATGGTTTTGAAATGGTGGTAGAATATATATACCCATGCTAAGGTCAGTGGCTGGTTAGCTATAGTACAGGAGGTTACCACTTATCTGCCTTGTGGATCTGAGCATAGGTCAAACAGGAGTTTTTTCCTAACAAGGATGGAGGTGGCCCTGGCATATGTAGAAAATGTGGCATGATGGGTACGCCCTACCCAGGGTTTCCTTAGTACATATAGGCGCTAGCCCTCCAGCCTTCTTGCAATAGGAGCACTTGAGGTTCAGTTTTTTTTTTAAACAGTCGAAGAATTTTAGAATTTAGGCCCCTCGCATTCCTCGAGACAAGTACCAGAAGTTCATTCATCTAAATCCGTTGATGCCAAAGCAGATTTATCATAATTTTAGGGATCTGTGGAAATGATATATGCACTTGTTGGTACACCCAGTAATTTGTAATCCAGTTTACTAATCTCCATATACAAGAGAAATATACATTTATCTGAACATCTCCAAGCATTTTTCATTTTAACCTTCTTTCTTTCTATATCTCACCTCAAAGGGCAATAGATGATAAATACAGCAGAAGAGAAGAGTATAGGGGTTTCACACAAGATTTCAAAGAGAAGGAGGGATATAAACCCGATGTCAAGATTGAGTATGTTGATGAGACTGGACGCAAACTCTGTCCCAAGGAGGTGAGCTCTTATGGTTCTCTTTATGTTCTCCTTCTGCTAGTCTCCTCTTTTTGTGCTTATATTTTGAAATCTCTTTTCCACAGGCCTTCCGGCAACTGTCTCACCGTTTCCATGGAAAGGGATCTGGCAAGATGAAAACAGAAAGGCGCATGAAGAAGTTGGATGAAGAAGCTGTAAGTTGTAGTTGGTCTTCATTAAAACCCAGGGTTGGGTTTCATTCCCCTTTTATAAAATACTTCAATTAGCCAATTATCTGGCAGCCTTTGAGGGAGGGACTTTAGGAGTAAGAGGGATTGCTCATTACTGCTTTTTTTTTTTTTTTAATAACTTCTTTCCAGCAGTCGACAATAGAAGTACACATTTGTATTACATTATATCCAAAGTATTGTTTAGCTTTGTACTGGTCAGTTTTACCGATATCGGTCGGCTCATTTCCTACCATACACGCACAGAATATTGTACGAAAATTAGTTTTGTACTCTATTATCTGTGCGTCTATGGCCACCTTAACAGTTGGCTTTCAGGAACCAGAGTGTTGGTAAATGCTAAACATTTTAAATCTGAAAATACTCCCGCTAAGACTTGTTGAAATTATGTAGAAGTTGATGCCATATTGTCCCTTTAACAATTGGAGCATGATTTTTCCTTCAGGGTTTTCCGGCAGTTTACACTGGTTTTCGTTCAATAATCTGGTAATTGCAAGTTTTTCAGGCAACTCGAAAATGACTAGTTTCCACAGTGTGGACTAGAAAAAGTTCCACAATTCGAAGTGACACTTTGTTTTGTCTCACTGATTTATTCAAGAAGTTTTATTGGTAAATTAAGGCGATTCGGGTTTGGGAGTTTGGTTGAATTGATTTTACTTAAAAAAGTGAGAGAAAGTTGAGTTTAATAAATAACCCCCAATTATTTGGATTTCATTCAGCTGAACACAAGATTTGGCCAGATTTGAATTCCACAAAAAAGGCTGGTATTTGGCCAAATGGTGGGTTCTGTGGATCGCTGGGAATTGGAGTGAGCAGGAAAAACATTGATACATTTGATTTTACTTTCTACAGCTCCTGAAGAAGATGAGTTCAAGTGACACACCGTTAGGTACTGTTGCCCTGCTGCAGGAGAAGCAAAAGGCCCAAAAGACTCCATACATTGTACTTAGTGGGAGTGGGAAGAGCATGACCGCGTAAGTATCTACAAATATTTATTTTGAGAGGGCACCATCTTTTGGGACAAAGACGCACACAATTTGTTGCTGTGACATTCTAAATCATTTGTGTGACTGATCATCATACCGCAATCATCCCTGCAAGTTATAATGTGGCATGTTTACTCAAGTTTGTATAATGGAACACAGTTCATTGAGCCAATTCTCCCCAATACTATAACTCTCAGTAACTTGTGAGAGCCTCTCTTCCATTATTGTCTGGCAACAGACTAATTAGAGGTATTTGCCGATTAATGAGGACAATGTGCCCAGTAAATTAAAGCCAGTTATTCTACTTTTTCTAGCAAAAATAGTAAATGTATGCTACAGCGGTGATTTAATTGGATGGACGCCCAGCAGAGGAAGGAGCAGTAGTTGAGAAGAGCAGGAATCCTGCTGTAAAATTCCCATTTGCTAAATCACCAACTACAATGAGCACAAGCACATTCAAGTAGCAGTGATCAGCTAAATCCGTACTGAATGCACTGGGAAGCACCATTAGTATTCCATGGCCTCCGTTATTGCTTATATGAACTGATTCATGTTTATGTATAACATGACCTGTGGGGCTCCTCTTGCTGTTTGCTCAATAGAAATCAAAATGAACAACCTCTCATTTGACTGGCATTCTAAGTAAAATATGAAAACGTTTCTTAAAAAAAGCAGTTTTTAAGGAGAACTAAAGCTTAACTAAAGCAGTAGCTAAAAATGATGTACATTGTTTTGGGTTTCTGTACCACTGCCCTTTAGCAGTAAATATCTGTGTCTCCAAAGTTGCCCCAGTAGCTCCCCATCTTCTTTTCTGCTGATTCACTGCACGTGCTGCTGTCACTTACTGAGCTTAGGGACCAACTCAAAATATACAGAATACAAATGTCACAATTCTAAGGCTAATTAGTAATTAAAGGGGTGGTTCAGCTTTAAAGTAACTTTTATTATGTTCTACAATGGCCAATTCTAAGCAACTTTTCAATAGGTTTTCATTATTTATTATTTCTAGTTTTATAGTTATGTCTTTTTCTTCTGGTTCGTTGTAGCTTTCAAATGGGCGTCGCCGTCCCCTTCTAAAAAACAAATGCTCTGTAAGGCTACAAATGTATTGTTATTGCTACTTTTTATTGCTGATCCCTCTATGTAGACTCTCTCCTATTCATATTCCAGTCTCTTATGCAAATCAATGCATGGTTGCTAGGGTAATTTGGGCCCTAGTTACCAGATTGCTTGAAATTCAAATTGAAGAGCTTCTGAATAAAAAGCTAAATAACTCAAAAACCAAGAATAATAAAAAATGAAAACCAATTTCAAATTGTCTCAGAATATCACTCTCTACATCATACTAAAAGTTATCTCAAAGGTGAACAACCCCTTTTTTAATACAGATAATTACACAGCAGCACATAAACCAGTGTAACTAGCATCAGAATTTAATAATCAGCCCTGTAGCATCAGCTTATATTACAGACCAACCTCGTTATCTACTAGATAATATACAACAACCCCTAAGCTTCGCTTCTCAACAGCTGCTCAGAGCCCACTGAGCAACTTTCCAAGATGGTGACCCTCTGTGACAAGTTTGAAGTCCTGAATCATTGGTGCTATTGGGAATCTGAAACTTTAGGCTGGTGCAATAATTTCAGTACATAAAATGACTTATTTAACATGTTCATTTTTAGGGTTTAGTTCTACTTTAAGCCATTGCCCAGATTTTTAGGCTTTACTGTTTTTGTGAAAAATGAATACAGAGATGAAGGATTTTGGAAGGGGAACTATCGCGAAAATTAAAACTGAATACAAGCTCAGCATATGTTTCTCTTCATTCTGTCTTCTTGCAGCAGTTGGATGTTGGGTATTTATTGACCGATCCATTATATCTTATAGGGGGGCTTCCTTTCCTAGCAGATGAATTAGAGCTCATGCAAATAACTGATTCTAGTATGAACAAAATCTAAAAAAATAACTGTCTTACACAAATCCTGCATGTAGAGAGACGGGATTTCTGGTGATTTTAATAGTGAACTCTAATACATCTTCTAGGGACAAAAGGAGCTCCCCTATAAGATTTATTGGATCTAACGGTCATTAAAGGGAAACCGTCATTTTTTTAAATGCATCAAATAATAGTGCTGCTCCAGTAGACTTCTGCACTGAAATCCATTTCTCAAAAGAGCAAACAGATTTTTTTATATTTTATTTTGAAATCTGACATGGGGTTAGACATATTGTCAGTTTCCCAGCTGCCCCAAGTCATGTGACTTGTGCTCTGATAAACTTCAATCACTCTTTACTGCTGTACTGCAAGTTGTGATATCACCCCCTACCTGTCCCCCCCAGCAACCTAACAACAGAACAATGGGAAGGTTACCAGATAACAGCTCCCTAACACAAGATATCTGGTTACCTTCCCATTGTTCTGTTAGGCTGCTGTGAGGGGGAAAAGGGGAGGGTGTGATGTCACTCCAGCTTGCTGTACAACAGTAAAAAGTGACTGACGTTTATCAGAGCACAAGTCACATGACTGGGGGCAGCTGGGAAATTGACAATATGTCTAGCCGCACGTCAGATTTCAAAATTAAATATAAAAAATATCTTTTTGCTCTTTTGAGAAATTGATTTCAGTGCACAATTCTGCTGGAGCAGCACTATTAACTGATTTTTTTTTTGACAAAATATTTTTTTCCAATGACTGTATCCCTTTAAGCATGTGCTTCTTGGGCACACTGACCCACTGTACTGATGCAGATAAAGAACAGCTGGCTTGCCATTGACATTACTGCACATCAGTGGGTTCAATTTCATAGGGTAAAATGTATTTTCATTTACTGAATTCATTTAAACTTTTTTTCCTCCACTTTTTCAGGAATACACTCATCAAGTAACGGCAGCAAAATCCAGGCAGGATAAAAGGACATTGCACGATCAATATTTTAATTTTCCATTTAAAACAGAACCTATTGTGCTGAGGAATCGTTTTTCTGCGTTATTGTTATTCCCTTTGGCTGGAGAGAGGGAAAGAGAACTTACCTACCATGCCAAGCCATTCTATTACTCATTCATAATCTTTTTAAGTCTGCACTGTGTGATTGGCAGCTGTCATACAGAAGAAGAAATGGGCCTAAATCCATTGATTGGATTTTTTTTTTTTTAAAAGGACGAATAGGATTTCTGTTTAATTGGGGAGTGTTGGAATCCAGAAATATTCCACTTCTTTCTTTTCGATATACAACTTACTAATACAGGTATGGGACCTAATGTCCAGATTGCTTGGGGACCTGTGGTTTTCCGGATAATGGATCTTGGATCTTCACTAAAGTCTACTAAAAAACCATCCAAACATTAAATAAGCCCAATAGGCTGATTGTGTTTCCAATAAGGAATCATTATATCTTAGATTGGATCAAGTACATGGTACTGTTTCATTATTACAGAGAAAAGGAAATCATTTACAGGGGAACTTCACAAAAGCATAACTTAAGCTTCTTGAAAAGGAAACATAATTTCAAGCAACTTTGCAATATACATCAATTAAAATGTTCGGATTTTTCATGATTTGTAATGTTTTCCGTAGGCCTAGCTCCCCTGCTCTCCTCTTTCTGACTACTTTGCTGAGCTGACTGACTACTGTTACTTTGTATCAGCAACAATCTGTCCTCAGCTTGCATCCTCCAACCCCCACAATTCCCTGCACATGTGATTTCAATAAGGAATGGAACAACACGGTGCAATGCATATGTAGTTCCTGCATGCTGTCTGTAAGCTGTGGAGCAGTTACAATTTGAAACATCAGTGTTTCTCTCCTTCCCTGCCAGGAATTCAAATGATGCAGAAAGAGAAGATCTGCTGGATTTCAGCAGAGAAAATGTAATTTATTCATGCTTTTTGAAGAAACCGGTAACTGTGATGGGAATATTAGGAGTTTCTGTGTTATGTGGGCCTCTTTATCCAATTTTGGTTTGGAAGCTGGAGTTCCCCTTTAAAAACATTTGCATTATTTGGATAAAATGGAGTCTAAGAGACACGCTTTCTTTGGAGCTTTCTGGATAACTGATCCCATACCTGTACATTAAAAAAAATATGTGTAATAAAAGGTTTAACAAAAATCAGCTTGAAAGTTTTTTTTTTTTTTCCTATGGCCAGTTTTATTTCTATATCTGTGTGTTATAACTTCTATTTTATGCTTTTTCTCCCCTCTGTGTTTAAATATATATATAGAGAGAGCGCTCTGCAGGGTGTTTGACATTTGTTTTTACTGTTTGCAGTATGTATTTCTTTGACTAACCATTTGCTGTGATAAAGATGCTCACTTTATACATCTTGGTGCCTTTAGTAAGACATAAATAGTACATCAGACTGGGCGTAGGGAGGGAGGAATGTCATATTGATGTGAGCGCTGGCCAGATAACCATGGGTGGGTTCTCTCCCGCCCAAGGCATCCTCTGTATAGACACGCCCCTTCCGCTTGTGACATCAGAGATGGCAGGCACAGGTCTATAAGTAGAGCAGCTGTTTCAGGTTGGGGTTGATTTAGTTCACCAGTTTAAACTATAGATTTTAGATTTAAACTGTGCTTTAATTTTTTTTTGTGTTATTCCGCTTATTTAACAAAATACAAAGCTCTAAATACTAAAACAATTAAAGGTGAAGTAAAGCCTAAAATACAAATAAGGCTAGAAATGCTGTAATTTGTATACTAAACATAAACCTGCTGCGCCACATGCCTATTTAAACAAATGATTTATGCTTCAAAGTTTGCCACAGGGAGCTGACACCTTTGCAAGACCAAGACTGTGCACATGCTCAGTGTGGCCTGGGCTGCTTAGGGATCGTCATAAATTATCGAAACAGCATAAGTCAAATAATATCTGCCAGAAGCCGACACAGCAAGACCTAATAATCAGAATATACAGACTGCACTGGGTCCTGTTAAGTAATCTAAAGTGGATTTTTATAGTTTTTACTATTCAGTACAAACTTTCTCCAACTCTGTAGAACCAGAGTGGCTGTAGCAAAATAATCCTCCAAATAAAATCCCAGTTTATCTGTTTAAATCTGGCTCCATGATCTTTGTCCCTGCAGCTGGAGTTGGAAACAGTAAAGGGGATGTACAGGCAAAAATAAAATCCAATACAAATCTCTACTCTGACTGCTTTACATGGACCCAAACAAAGTGGTATTTTTTTTTTCAAGAAAAGGTGGCAACCCTACTAGGAAGTAAGGTGGGGGCTCCCTGCAGAGTTGTTAGGGACCGTCTGACAATTCCTATCCACAGAAGTAAATGAAGGGAGAATTTCATTGCATATAGTTGGGTTTCTTATAAAACCCGCTATCCAGAATCTTGTGCAGGAAGGCCATCTGTTAGTGATGTGCGGCTCCTAACCCTCCCTCAGTCTGGACTTCCTTTAATAGACCCGTCTGCTGATGACATTAAAAAAGGGGTGGGGCAACAGGCTTGCAGCTATACAGCCAGAAGTTGGAAGCAGACATTTGAAGGTGGCCCGCGAAGAGCAGTGTGTGGTCGGTCGGAACCCGCTCAACCAGTGGGGTATCGGGCCGGCCTGCACATCTCTACCATCGGTCATAGACGACATTCATATTTTTAAAATTGATTTCCTTGTTCTTGTTGGCTAAACTGTATGAATCCATATTGGCGGCAAATCAATCCTATTAGGTTTAATTAATGTATAAATTATTTTTCAAGTAAAAAGATCTCTTATCTGAAAAACCGCAGGTCTCTACATTCTTGAAAACAGACTCCATACCTGTATAGGAATGTGCATCAGGCATGTTATTGTGTGTGCGTGCGAAAATCCTATGGTTTTGGAAAGCCTTATGTATAGTTTTATGGAGATTTCAAACATCTATAGAGTATAAACTCCCACCAGCAAATTACCACTTTTTCTTAGTACATGTATGTTGCCTGTTGTCCAGAATGCTTGGGACCTGGGGTTTTCCGGATAACGGATCTTTCCATAGTTTGCATCCTCAAAAGTATCTTAGTTGGGATCAAGTACAAACTACTGTTTTATTATTACAGAGAAAAAGGAATCGTTTTTTAAAATTTGGACTATTTAGATATAATGGATTCTATGCAAGAAGGCCTTTCCATAATTCAGAGCTTTCTGGATGCCTGTACTGCATCTGCAATCTGTATATTTTACATATGGATGCCAGGGGTTCGCTGAAAAGTTTATAAAGAATATTTATAGATTTATTGAACTGTGGGTCATGTAAAGGCCCCAGAATGAAATATTGCAACCACAATTGACCCGTGAAAAAACAAGAACATAGAATGCAATAAAATCACCTGAATCAAATTAAACCATTCAAATAAATGCATTTTGCTTCTGAGATTTCTGTTAAAATTGCATTTTCAATAGTTTTGCTGATCTAATGAAGTTTAAAGGGCACAACAAGTTAAACTGTTACGCAGAGCTGAAAATTTAAAAAAAAAAACTAAATGCTTTAAAACCACAAAAAAAACTATGTATTGCATAATGTTATTAGTGAATACATACAGGTATATGTATATGCATACTTGGTGGCTTCTGTGTTTTATAAGGGTGGGTACTCTTGTGTGTTAGTGTAACAATTGTGTATATGACACTTACTTGGCAAGGCAGACAGTCTGGACATGCAGAGAAGATATAGACAGCTGCTGCCTGCCAAGTATGGGCCCATAGTGAAGCCTAATGAACTATTAATTTCCCTCTTCTGGTCATTGCCTAAGGTGGAGGAATTAAAACATTGCAATAAAAGCTGCTGCTCCTCATGTCCCTTTCCCAGAAGTGTTGCAAAACAAAGATTTTATGTTCACTTGAAGGGTTAAACCTTCACATTATATAAAAAGAATTCTGTCACAGAAAAACATGTTTTTCTTGAAAATGCATCAGAAATCTGCACTGAAATCAGTTTTTCAAAAGTGCACTGATTTTTTTTATTATTTTTGAAATCCAACATGGTGCTAGGCATATTGTCAGTTTCCCAGCTGCCCCGAGTTAGGTGACTTGTGCTCTGATAATCACTCTTTACTGCAAGTTGGAGTGATATCGCTTTCTCTTAGCAGGGGAACAACGGGAAGGCATCCAGATAACAGCTTCTTGGTAAATATAAGAATAGCACTCAATAGTAAAAACACAAGTCCCACTGCAACACAGTTACATTGAGTATACCTCCCAACATTTTGTAAATAAAAAGAGGGGGGGGGGGGAATGTGGCACTTGAAGTGCAGTGTCATTTTTTGACCACACCCCCTAATTACTATGTTCATATTACAAAATTTGGCAGGTTATGAAAGTTTGAACATATTTCTGTTCTGTTTTTGCTAATGAAGGTTAATTGCCCTTTAAGCAGTGAGTCTAACTTCTCCTAAGGAACCTGTTATCTAAATTTGCTTATCTGAAAATTGTTTAAGTATCTTATCTGCACCTCCACTCTTCTGGGCTCTCTGCCAAAAGCCAATTAAGTTCGAAACATTGTATTTTTTTTAGCTGTTCAGTGCAGAGGAAATCGGGACTTTCCAATACATACCCGTGACGGCGGGTTGAGCTGTCAAAAGTGGGCCTATCCCGCTGAAAACAGGACAGTTGGAAGGTATGGATTGAGTAGGAGAAAGAAATGTAAGTAATCACTGATGCTGCATCCCTTGCCTTCTCTGCATAAAGATGGGGAATCACGCGAGTCATGCATAAAGGGTATGTTTTATTCAGCACAAGCAAATTTTACATCATCATAAGAACAAAATACAAAGAATGTTTTTATTAAAGTTGAATTAGTCCTTACTGGGCAGAGAGATCAGTGGTCCTCCAGTTATGATGAATCCATGTTTTAATCCCCAAAATGAGATTAAACAGAATTCCGTTTTGAAATGTCTTTACAAGGCCAGATATTAAGCCTTGTGCACTCCGTTTTCTTCATCATCTTCACTCTCTGACTCTTCTTCGCTTTCTGACTCCTCTTCACTGTCTTCATAATGTACACGGTTAGTATTAACAAACAGGCCGCTGTCATCGTCTGTGTCACTGTCTTCCCCTTGTGGCTTTGCTTGGGCTGTGCTCAGAGCCTCTGCGCTTTGGATTCCGTTGCTAGAAGAATTGAAGAAAACACAGGGATGCAATCGCTGCAGCCACAATACAACCCTAACTGTTAAGCGCTAACTGTTCACAAATGACAACTGATGAAAAGATGCAAATATCAGGACCTTTTCGAAATCTAGCACCACATTTAGTACTCGTATTAATGAGATCTTTGCTTTAAATGCTACCTCTTGATTGGTTGCTAGACATAAAGCAACATTAAAGGGATTCTGTCATGAGTTTTATGATGTAGTTATTTCTAAATTACACTCTTTACGCTGCACATGATTCACTCTACAATATTAAATTTCAATCCTGAACCAGCAAGTGTATTTTTTAAGTTGTGATATTGGTGACCAGGTAATCTTGCCTGGTCGTGTGCTTTCAGAAAGAGCCAGCACCAGCAAACTTTTTTATATATTAAATCTATGTATGAAATCTGACATGGGGCTAGACATATTGTCAATTTCACAGCTGCCCAAGTCATGTGACTTGTTCTCTGATAAACTTCAGTCACTCTTTACTGAGTTGTAGTGATATCACCCCCTCCCTTCCCCCAACCCCCCAGCAGCCTAACAACAGAACAATGGGAAGGTAACCAGATAGCAGCTCCCTAATACAAGAGAACAGCTGCCTGGTAGATCTAAAACAACACTCAATAGTTAAATCCAGGTCCCACTGCGATACATTCAGTTACATTCAGTAGGAGAAACAACAGCCTGCCAGAAAGCAGTTCCATCCTAAAGTGCTGGCTCTTTCTTAAAGAACAAGTAAACCTTTTTTTTTTCTATCTCTAAATTTGCTCTAAACAGCCCCCCAGATTAATGTACCTTAGTCCCTGCTGCAAGTCTGCTCTGGTTTCTGTGTTATCAGCAGCTTGTTTCCTCTTCTTCCTGGTGCAGAGTGAAGCCCCACCCCATAGCTTACTGAGCTGACCTTATCTCTTGGACTAGTCCCGGAGAGCATTTGCATACTATGACATAGCAGAGACCAGTGTGTGCAGCACCTTTTGCTTGGGGAAACTAGCTTACTAATGCACACACTGGCTCCCTCTTCCTCTCTATTGTGGAACAGCAGCAAATGGACTGCTCAGTAAACTAAGGGGCTGGGCTTCACTCTGCACCAGGAAGAAGGGGAAACAAGCTGCTGATAACACAGAAACCAGAGCAGACTTGCAGCAGGGACTAAGGTACATTAATCTGGGGGGCTGTTTAGAGCAAATTTACAGAAAGAAAAACATTTACTTTTCCTTTAAAGCACATGACCAAGCAAAATTACCCGAGATGGCACCTAAAGAAAGAGCCAGCACTTTAGGATGGAACTGCTTTCTGGCAGGCTGTTGTTTCTCCTACTCAATGTAACTAAATGTGTCGCAGTGGGACCTGGATTTTACTATTAAGTGCTGTTCCTAGATCTACCAGGCTGTTGTTCTTGCATTAAAGAGTGATTGAAGTCTAATAGAGCACAAGTCACATGACCAGGGGTAGCTGGGATGTCTAGAAAGCCCCATGTCAGATTTGAAAATTAAATATAAAAAATCTGTTTGCTCTTTTGAGCAATGGATTTCAGTGCAGAATACTGCTGGAGCAGCACTTTTAACCGATGCTTTTTGAAAAAACTTTTTTTCCCATGACAGTATCCTGACATTTGAGATGTTGTACCATTTAACTGTCTACATACTGCATCAATGTTTTTTGGAAAGTTATTTTATTACCTTTCATTGGCAGCAATCCCTGTTTTGTCTTGAGTAAAACCTTCTGGCCTGAAAGTGTGGAAACATTAAGAACATATTAAAAATGCCCGTAGTAGCAAGAGACTCAACTAACGACTAACATAACAAGCTATGGCCTGGCCAATTTAATTACCCAAAAAGACCACTGCTTTCCCATTACATACATATCTAAACCTCGGAAAGGACAAGACAAACGTACAATAAGAAAGCTTCAATGAGTGGTGACTGGTGACATCCCTAAGCATAGTTATTAATTCACTTATTTTGAATTGCATGGTCTCTGCATGTGAATTTCAAGGCAAATTATCCCTTTGAACAAATACATGGTTTATGAGGTGGGGAAGAGTTCATTCCAAAACCAGTTTTACATTAGTGCTTTAGTACAAAAAATAGTCCTATTAAAATGTAAAAGGTAAAATGCTTAGACCACTGGTACTGGAGCCCGCCTGTCAACTTCTACAGCAATTGGAAAAGGATGGAGCCCAGTAAAGTAGTATTTATTACAGAGGACTGACTAAAGCCCAATGAGACTACAGCAAAGGGAATCTGTAACATGAGAAAAAGACATAACTACCTATGCACAAACCACACACAACAATGCTCCTGCCTTTACTAGAAAAGCTTTGCGATGCACGCTGGATTGCCTTAACCAGTGCTGTCCAACTTCTGTGGTACGGAGGGCTGGAATTTTTCTGGTTTACATGGTGAGAACCTCGCCTCAGGCGGCACGGAGTAGCCGGTTACAAGGGGCGGCAAAAAGACGCCTCTTGTAACTTTAAGAGGCGAATTTCCGGGTTTTAACACAGAAATTTGGCTCCGCTAGTGCAGAGAGCGCAGTTGCGCTCAATGCACTAGTGATACTGCCACCTTTTCACCCGCTCTCATGCTGAGCGGGAAGGGGGGGGGACGGCATCGGAGCTGCTGCCTCAGGCGGCGGCAGCCCCAGAATCGGCGCTGGTTGGTGCTCACTGCAGGGATATCACTCATACATGAAAAAAAAAAAAAAAGCTATACAACATACCCTTAAATCCACACGCCTCATCCTCCCCTTTGGATAACACTGCACCCCCCTACTCCTAGCACATGATTACACACCTTAGGGGTCCCTAACAACAATTTCCAAATGCCAACAACCCCCCAGAACAAACCCTACCAGACGCAAGTCCCACAGGCAGAATAAGGTACACACATATGGCACACCCAAGAAATAGGGTCGGCAGAGTTTGGTACAACCAGGAATCATAGGGCAGGCAGAGTATGGCACACAGGGAGCATAGGGCAGGCAGAGTACAGCACACACAGGGAGCATAGGGCAGGCAGAGTATGACACATAAAGAGAGCATAGGGAAGGCAAAGTATGGCACACACACGGAGCATAGGGAAGGCAATGTTTGGCACACACAGGGATCAAAGGGGAGGCAGAGTATGGAACACACAGGTAGGATAGAGTGGTCCTGAGTGGTTTCCCTGTCTCCTGCTCTGTTCTACCCTAAGTGGTAGTATAGTGAAACAGTACTGTGCCCCATCAGCGTTTTGTAGAAGGTTTGAACAGGTGAACTAAATGGTGAGTTTCATTCTGGGTCTCATGTTTGAACAGTACAGGGCTTTAGGGTGTGCAGGAGGGATTACAGTCTGAATTTCATGTTTAAAAAATGCAGGGGCCAGTTACCATCTGTACTGATAATTTAAATCTTACACAAGGTAAGCAGGCACAGCAGGCACACTTTCATATGGGGGCCCCACAAGGGAGGTCATAGGCCACCAGTTGGACAGCACCGGCCTAAACTATAGAAGACAGACAGGGCCGGTTGTAACAAGTGCAGGGCCCAATTTGAACAATTTTGGCAGGGCCCCCTAGAAGGAACTTTGCTGTCTGTCGCAGGGTCACAAAGCTAGATGGGCAAATAGTGCCTGCTTTCCCTTCTGTCCAAGTGTCCAGTTGGGGGTGGGAGCAGGCTGGGCAACTGGGAGAAAATGTTCTCTCACTTTTTTTAATCTATGTGTGTTGGGGGTGGGGTGGGCCAATCAGGTTCAGCTGTGGCCTGGGCCAATCAGGTCTGAGCGGGCTGGGCCAATCTGGATTAGGGGTAGTCTGGGTTACTGGGGGATTAAGGGAATAGGAATCAGAGCTTGCACTGGAGCGGGGCCCCCAATTGGGCCAAATTGGTCCAATGTGCTTAAAACCGGCACTGAAGACAGAGCCAGTCCTATGTACAAAAGTGGGCCCATCAGTCTGCACACAAACCTTATTTCAAATAATCTCTTAAATAGTCTCACTTATTAAAGTGAGTTAGCATTGAGCACTGTAGCACAGCTCTGCAGTTTCCTGTTAATAAATAATCACTCTACCACATTTTTATTAACTCTTCATATGACTTAAAAGGCACCTATCATGCAAACATGGTTCCCCCCCACCAGCAGTGCAGGCTAATGGAACCCACACTCCAGTTGGAGTTTTATAGTATAATGTGAAGAAAAGTGCCACACCATGCCCTCCAGAACTCAATTTTGTTTGGGACCTCTGCCTTGTCATTCTCCTTCTTTTAACCTCATAACCTTCTTTATTTTGTTCAGTGTCTAGCTGTGCTACAGGACTCAAATGCTAACTCACTATAATAAGAGAGACTATTTAAGAGATTATTTGAAATAAGGTTTGTTTGCTTTGTCAATCTAATTGTCTTAAAATCCTACTGGTAGCACAGCCTGTCGACAATTTTGGGATGTTATAACCATACTATTTAAGCTAGTCACACAAATAATAAGCAAAACAACAACAAGAATACCCCCCTAAGGCTAATGGCATACGCAATGCACTAACAGCCACAGCTTCGACCCATTAGTGCTCGCATAGGATGGACATCAATGTAGAAATAGTAAACTATGTATTTTCACGCCAACATCCGCCCTGAATATGAGCCAACAGGCTGAAGGCAGGAGCAGACCAGTCTACCATCAATATGCAAGTCCATTGTAGAGAATGGATTTAGAGCATTCCATTAACCACAGACAGCCAGTACGCCCAACTTGTGTATAATATAGACAAGTATGATTTACAAAAATTGGATACAAGACAATCAATCATACCAGAGTCCCTCCTTTTGTAGAAGTCTTTGGTGATCTTTGTATAAGATGAAAGCTATTTCTGCTTTGACTTTCTCTCCTTCAGCTATCGGATCAACAATAAGGAAATCACCTGGAAAGAAAAAAAAAAAATCAGGTAGATTTAAAAAATAAAAGCATCATCATATGTCAATTTGGGTCCAGAGGAACACGTACAGTTGAATCAATCCCAGAAAACAGCAGCACTCCTGTATATTTGAAATGGTGATAAACTTTACTTTATTAGGCAACGTTTCGGGCTAAACAGGCTCTTTTTCCAGCCATGCACTTTAAAGTGCAGCCTAATGCACTTTAAGTAGAGTTTATCACCATTTCAAATATACCAGAGTGCTGCTGTTTTCTTTGGATTGATGTAAGTTATCCCTGGCAGGGGGTGCAGATTGCAATCGGGACTGCAAAGAGCCTATTCTGCTTTTGGAGCACACATGAACTGAATTCGGTGTACAGTTGAATCCATTCCAGGTCTGGCCTTAAAGGGCAAGGAAAGGCAAAGAAATAAAATCCCATTTTTACTTTCTTTAATGAAAAAGAAATCTATCTCCAATATACTTTAATTAAAAAATGTGTACTGTTTTTATAAGAAACCTGACTGTATGCAGTGAAATTCTCCCTTCATTTACTGCTGTGGATAGGTATTGTCATACAGTCCCTAACTTCTGGCAGGGAAACAATCATACTTAAGAACAGCAGGGGCAGCCCCTGCCTTACTTACCAGCCATGCAGTACTCAAGCAGCTTTGTTTTTTGATCATTTATGACGACCCCTAAGAAGCCCAGATCACACTGAGCATGTGCGAGTCTTGATATTGCAGAGATGTCTAACAAAGTTACAAGAGGACAGCCCCCTGTGGCCAACTTTGAAAGCATAAATCATTTGTTTGATTAGGCTTGTGGTGCAGTAAGTTCTTGTTTATGTTTAGTATACAAAATACAGCATTTCTAGCCTTATTCTATTTTACACTTTCCTTGCCCTTTAACTGTGCATGCTCCACGTGATCACAGTGAGGAGGATCCAAAAAATGCAAGATGTTGCCTACCAAATCCTAAATTGAACATATAAAAATGGATAGATTCAGTATTTTAAGTCCCTGCTAAGAGCTGGGGTTGTCAGAATGATTTTATTTCCTTTTAAGCCCTGAAATTGTGTATTATTATTATTATTGTATGTTTTATATAGGAATAAGATTTGGTTTTACAGAACAGATTTGCAGGCAGATTTACCTCTCTTTATCCAAATGTTCTTCCTGAATTTTGTTGGCATGCTAGCCAGAAATCGTTCTCCTTCAGATGTTTCAACCTCGTGAAGATTGTTGCCAGGGCTTCCTAAAACCTGGAATAAAGGATTTCATTACAGAATGAAAATTAGGTTAAAGAGACACCTCGTTCTTCTTGAAAATACTTTTTCCAGTATTATAAAATTCAATGTTATTGTTTTCCCTATTTTATTTACACTCTCACCCTAAAATAGTTTTGAGAGTATGTGTACACACATAGTAGGATCTAACAGGCAGAGGAAAAGCAGTGAACAGATATGAACTGTAAGGTGACTGACAACTTTTATGCAGGACAAATGTAAGGAGACAGTAAAGTGGTTAAAATACAAAACATAAATGGAATGTGAAAGGGAATGGTGCAACTCCTGCACAGTCCTGAATGTAAATGATAAAATTATGAGTGAAGTATTAGAAAAGTGTAATGAGCAGTTTGAAGATTCAGAAATGTAGGGCGAGGTGAACTGCTGAATGAAGGCTCAGAAGTCTGAATTTTAATCCTGAACAGTAGTGTAAGATTTTGTATGGAATGTGTAAGAGAGGGAGAGGATGGTATTTATAGAAGAGCAGCCGAAGCTGCACAAGTCTGATCCTAACTGGGATTTGCACCAGCAATGTTCAAGAGTTCTGGTTGGAATTGTCTGTTGGAGCACTTTGGGTCTTTTGCGTTGTGATTTGGTAGGAGGAAGCTTATTAAGTGCAGAAGTAAGTGGGCAGTAATTAACAGGGGTGCCGATATTGGGACAAGAGATGATCAATATATTACAGCAAAAGCAACAATATATGTGACATATATCAATTTTTGGTTAACTGTCGGTGCATGTTTAGGGGAGTTGGGACAGGTGTAAAGGGAAGAAGTGCAGGTTGGAATGTGAGAAGATTGTTCAGATAGGGGGGAAATGGAATTATCCCCATAAATAGCATATACGTTGTACTGCATATTAATCAATTGAACCCACCAAAATGGGTCTTCAGAACTAAAGACAGTGATCTTCCTGAAAATAAATCCAACTGACAATTCTACAGCAGGTTCCATATGTTCAATAAAACAGCCATGCACCTATAATGTTCTTGTATAAAAAAAAAAAAACCTTCACAAAAGTTCTCACTGGCATCTGTCTCAATGACAGCTCAGCTTATTCCCTGCAGCTAAGACTTAAAGGGACAAGCAAACAGCACTGTGGTATACAAACAAAGGAAAGGATGACTGTAGGCACCAATTTAGACATCACTCATGCCCTTCATTGGAAAACACCTTCTATCCCAAGCTGATGTAATATGATAGTCAATTATTACATAGAGAAACCTTGATCTACAGGTCAACAAAGGTTTCTATTTACCCAAGATGACTTATGTATTACATTATCTGTACTTACATAAAAGACAAAGATCCAACTAAATGCAATTTAACTGCTTTGGTATTTATAAGCTGTTTTGACTCTTAAAGGGGTTGTTCACTGCTACCCAAATAACAAAATATTATAGTCCCCTAAGTATTATAATCTATTTTTTACAGTAATTGTGTACTTATTTTGCCAACTGTACAATTTAAAACTCACTAGAAAAGCTGCTGTTCAGACACAGGGTTAGGAGAAAGTTTTCAAGGGGGTGGAGTCACGTGTGAGCAACAGAGACTAAGATATTCCCTTACAAGCCTCTGATTAGCTAGCAGAAGAAACCGTTTAATTGGCTATACATCTGTACTTTCTGATTGAGTATAATAGAAAACTTTACACTTTATGTAAGAGTTAATTTGTCCTTCTTGTCTAAGTAGTAGGTTCCCCCATCCAGCGTAAGAGAAGACATTATTTGTGTAGGTAAGTAGTTGTTTTAGATAACTCATTTGAATGCACTCCCTACCCCATCATTTGTGGCAGACCACAGCACCCTGTCCAGATTCCTCCTCATCAGATTGTTTCACACTCCTCAGCTCGCTCGTAAAAATGATTTGACTTCCCCTCGCGCCTTCTCCCTCCCCCAGCATTTGTGAGAGGAAACAGGAGACCTTACGATAGAGTCCTGCAGCGGGTCGGGTACCCTGCGGGTTGCACGTAGAATTTCTGGGTGCGGGTATAGAAGCCGGTGGTTCTGCAGGTTGGCGGGTTAAGGGTCGGTTCACGGATCCTCGCCATATCGATTTTTACTCCTTTTTCAGAGCATGGCTACTGCTGATGATGTCACTTACCGGTTTACAATGACAGCACTTCCTGTTTTACTCCTTTTTTTCTGATCGCTGCTACTTCTGATGATGTCACTTCCGGTTTACAATGACAGCACTTCCTGATTCTTGATGGTCAGCAGGTTGCGGGTCTGGGTTGCGGATCGCGGGTACGGTTCGGGTCGCGGGTCCAAGCAGGTAAGAATGCGAGTCGCGGGTCTGGGTTGCGGACTGGGGATACGGGTCCCAAAAAATGGACCCGCGCAGGACTCTACCTTACGATGTGCAGGAGTCTGCGCACAAATCAACTGAAGCAGCTGTAGCCTACAGTAGCGATGCTGAAATTTTACTGAAGGGAGGGGGAGGACTGTGAAGCTGTGTCGGCGAACCCTTCTGAAAGAGGCGATCTGAGAAGATTTCAGTGTGGTGGAGTCATGTCTTTCAGGCTAGTTAAATCTGTAATAGTTCATCACAATAGATGGATGGCTCTGAGTAGTTGGATCAGTTCCCCTTGATAGCAGTAGGAAGCTCTGCCATTAGCCTTTGGGTTGTGACAGGAGCATAGAATGTTTTTTATGTGGAAATAAAGTTCATATGGCTACATTTGGTAATCCCCAGAGTTATCACCTCAGCTATTCAATTATGATTATTCGAATACCTCATATGCCATAGCCATCAATTTGGTTTTCTAAGATGTAGATCTCTGCTCTAATTTAGAAGGAATTCATAGATACCTTCAGCCACGGAGTTAATGTTATATATGTATTAAAAAATACAGATGACATTATTTCTGATTATAAACGATTCCCTTTAAATAGGTTTTTATTGCTGAAAAAAAATCCTGAAATGGTTCAGACTCAATAGATGTTCAGAACATATCATGAAGAACACAAAATGCTACCAAATGAAGGCTCTTTAGTCCATGACACATGTATTCTAAAATAAAGGCCTGAAATCACAGACCAAACTGTCAGAACTTCTGAAGACAACAAATACTGCAAGATTTGTATATCAAATGATCCATTGGCTAACATTCTATTTACAGCAACCAATCGGCAACCAGGCTCTATAGGCAATGACTCTATGAACTTTTGCCTTGTTGGAGGCTGAGAGTCTACTCACATATAACACACTATTTCAGACTGCAGGTCTTAAAGGGATCCTGTCATGGGAAAAATTTTTCAAAATGCATCAGTTAATAGTGCGGTTCCAGAAAAATCCTGCATTGAACTCCACAGATTTTTTTTATATTTAATTTTGAAATCTGACATGGGGCTAGACATATTGTCAATTTCAAGTCATGTGACTTGTGCTCTGATAAAATTGAATCACTCTAACTGCTGTACTGCAAGTTGGAGTGATACCCCCTCCCTTTCCCCCACCCAGCAGCCTAATAAAAGAACAATGAGAAGGTAACCAGATATCAGCTCCCTAAAACAAGATAACAACTGCCTGGTAGATCTAAGAACAACACTCAATAGTAAAACCCATGTCCCACTGTGTACAATTCAGTTACATTGAGAAGGAAAAACAACAGCCTGCCAGAAAGCAGTTCCCTCCTAAAGTGCTGGCACAAGTCACATGACCAGGGGCAGCTGGGAAATTGACAAAATGTCTAGCCCCATGTCAGATTTTAAAACTGAATATAAAAAAATCTGTTTGCGCTTTTGAGAAATGGATTTCAGTGCAGAAGTCTACTGGAGTAGCACGAATACTGATGCGTTTAAAAAAAAAAAAAAAAAGACACGTTTTCCCATGACAGTTTCCCTTTAAATAATCGAGGTCCCATTTCTGAAGGTAATTGAACAGCATATGTTATTTGTCTGCTGACTGTTTCAACATTTTAGAGTTGGTCAGTTTTTTAGTATTCAAAAAAAGGCACTTTCTTCTTTACTCGAAATTTCCTAAACTATGTATGATCTCTGCAATCCTGTGGTGTAGTATAGAAAAAGTAGCCAAACTTCTGTCCAGCACTACCCCTAGAAATCTCAGAGACTGCACTGACTGCAAATTACACTTCTAATGATTGATTAGCCAGATAGAATACTGGAGAACCTGGAAAGAATAAGTGCCTTATTACATGACTTTGCCTACCACACAATAGCTGCAACATGTTTATGTTAATTTAAGGATATTGAATGTAGCAGCATGCAAACATTCAGGAAAAAAGAAAATCGTCTCTATAAGTAATACAGGTTACATCAGTACATATGTTGACTGACACCAATGGTCTTGAACAATATCAAAATTAGAATTATTATATTATTATTATAAATTAAATAAAGGTAAACTTAACTATATATTGTGTGACCCGTGTGCACTGCATTGAACCTACTTCTTTGGTAGAGGATGAACCTTGTTGAGTTATGGCAGGCACCCCAAGAGCCTGCCCCCTACAAACCAGACTTGTAAAATCAGTGAAAATTTCTTTGTAGATAGCATACATGTGTAACATATCTTACATGTGTTGTGCTGCACAGAGAATGTACTACCTCCTTATGGGCAACTTGCCATAACTGAAGCACAGTTTCTCTAACATCACCAGTCAAAACATGTCCATCAAAATATTGATATGATTAAAAAATACTAAACATTATAACGATCTCTTGTTAATGTTAGAGTTCCTGAAATTTAGATTATAATCTACAAGCACATCACAACCACAAATAACTCTATTAGATAACCCTACAATTTACTTTTTTAGGACTCAGGCCTAGCATTGTTCATCTTAATATATAATAAACCTGTCAGTTCAAATTACTATAGTACTAGATTTAAATTGGCAGTGTAACACTTAAAGGAGAAGGAAAGGTCTTAACTGGGGGGGGACGTGTACTTCCCTGAAACCCCAGGCCGGTGCACCTATAGGGCAAAAACTGCACCAGCCCGAGATTCTTCCAGCGAGCACCACTGAGCGATCATCTTTTGACTTCTTCTATCCTTCTTCTATGCGCAGACGCATGCGCAGTAGAATAGAATAAGGGTTGCCACCCGGCCGATAGAACACCTGCCAAGGCCAGTATTACAAATTTACCGGCAACTAGTTGCAGGCAAATTTGTAATACTCTTAAGAACAGTAACACTAAAAAAAATTTATGTGACAAATCGACTCTAAGCTGCTTCAATAACAGCCATATTGTGCATAAAGTTTACTATATTCAATGCTTTGTCCAAAAAAACATATGAAATCTCAGCTTCCGGATGTACTCCATAGAAAGGGCGATTCGGCAAAATCCAAGATGCGGCGCTCCACACCTCTGCCTAGACTGCTGAACCGGAAGCTAGTTCTTGCTGCTGTACCGAGACCTCTGCAGGACTTACTTCTGTGCTGCAAGCAGGCAGGAATGTCCCCAATGTAATTTACTTCTGTGACTGCTGAGATTGGAGAAGGAATGCCCGCAGCAGTAATTTACTGGGTCCTGTGTGTTACATTTATGGCTGATCTGTGTTAGTTTAGAGTGGATTTGTCACATAAAATGTTTTAGTGTTACTGTAGCTTTAACAAAAGCCCTTGGCCCTCTGCTGGAAACTTACTTTTTCTCCGTCTTTTGCCCATCGCACTCCTTGGCTCCGCACCCTTTTGTGCCATGGCCCATGGCTCTGGCCCTTTTGTGTCATGGTCTGCCCCTTTTGTTCCCTCCTCCACCACTGGCCGGTAAAAATATTCTGAAAAGGTGGCAACCCTAAATGGAATAGCCAAATTCTTTGTTAAAGTTTGGCTTTTCCCACTACTGTGCATGCAAAAAAACAGAAGACAGAGGTTGATTGCTCTGTAGTGCTCGCTGGAAGAATCCCGGGATGGTGCCGTTTTCTCCTAATAGGTGCACCAGCACAGGATTCTCCTTTAAAGGGGCAGTTCATCTTTGAACTAACTCTTAGTATGATGTATGAACACTAACCCCCCCCCCCACTGTGCTTGCTTACCATATGTAAACTTTAAATTGTATCATATATAGGAAGGCCGGTATTTGTTTTAAGAAAAGGTGGCTACCCTACTTGGGGCAGAGTCCTGCATCGGGTCGGGTACCCGCAAAAACTGGCAGGTAGGAGTTTCAGGATCGGGTATGGATGCGGGTCGGTGGTTCTCCGGTTTTGCAGGTGGTGGATCGGGTCGCGTATCTTCTCAAAAGCAAATTTTTGTCTTTTTTTTCTGATTATGTCTACTTCCACCTACTTCCGATGATGTCACTTCCTGGTTTACGGCAGCACTTCCTTTTTTTTCTGAGAATGCCTACATCCACCCACTTCCGATGATGTTACAACCACAGAGCTTCCTGATTCTTGATGGTCAGTGGGTTGCGGATCGGGTCGAGGATAAGGTGCTTGAGGGTTCGGTAGCGGGTCCAAGCTGGTCAGAATGCTGGTTGCGGGTCTAGGTTGCGGATTGTGGGTCAGGTACAGGTCCCGAAAAATGGACCAGCGCAGGACTCTAACTTGGGACAGCTGGGAAACCGACAATAAATCTAGCCCCATGTCAAATTTCAAAATGAAATATAAATAAATCTGATGTGTTTTGAAGAAAAAAAATTCCCATGACAGTATCCCTTTAACTTACAGTTAAACCACTACATTTAAGGTAGTGGCACCAATGTGATCTGGGTAACCCTGAGTAAGTGGCACACCTACCTTAACTATACGCTGGTGCTCAGTGGGCTGAACATAATCCCCAAGAACCTCCTTCACCACATGTTTACGCTTTGTGGCTTTCGACATTATTACAACTTCTTTTTCTTTAGTAACACAAAGCCATAAAAAATGCAAGTGTGCGTAAGGCTGGTACAACTGGGAAATCTTCAGCACCTACTCCACTTGTGATTCCACTGCTACTATACCAACCGTCACTTTGTATAGGAATCTAAAAGTATAAACAACAATTATCATTAGAGTTTACAGGTAACACAATATATTTCTATATTCTACACTGCTACATCCCCCTAAGCCTACAAATAGGGTTGCCACCTTTTCTTGAAAAAAACACAGGCCTTCCTTTATATTTATCTTTTTTTCCTATTAACAACATTGTGCTCAACCATCAAAACCAGGTAGCAACCCTACCTCCAAATGCTTCTCTAACCCAATATTTGCTTCAGAAATTCGACACTATGGGGCATGTTTACTAGCATCGGAGATAAATATCTGGAGAGATTGTGCCCACAGCAACCAGATATTTGCTTTTGTTTTCTATCTGAAGGTGATGCCCACAGCAACCAGATAATCTTAGGTTATAGGTGGCCGTTTAAATCTATTTGCTGATTCCAGGTCTTTACAGTGTTAGTAAACATGCCCCTAAATTTCTTTAAACTAAGACATGAGCTTAATGTTACCCTTAAACGTATAACTATACATGAATACAGATACATATGAGGAATGCTGAGAATAAAGTACCCCAATAGCTGGTTATAAGATTCAGAAATATCTATATGACTTAATAACACGCAGTCGTCACAAAGAATCTAGTTTGCTCGTCCCAACGTGGGGGGATAAGGTTCTATAACTTCCTGGTTCAACAGAACGGAAACAACGCGAGTGAACTTTCTGAAGCAGGAGCGCCAAAGATTGCAAACACTAGCACTTCCGTTGGCTTCAATGCAATCATCACCAGGGTGTACAAACATGGCCGCGTCGTGCAGTATGGGTGGAACGCGCGGTAAGACCTGCTTCCGGTGGCTTTTGGCATACCATTTTCTGCGGTAAGGTGTTTCCCTCATTAGCACTTCCGTTTGGAGCTAGAGAGAAGAATCTGAGTATTCGGGAAGACGTGAAAAGCGTGAGTTATGCTTCGCATTGGTTTTTAATGAATAAGTAAAGCAGTTATGTAATGGCACAAATGAAGGGCTAGTGAAACTGCAGGCTTACCTGGTGCTGGAATCTGGATCTATACGTGGCGTAGCCGTGCAGAGAGGAAATCTACTACAGGCAGATTTAGTGTTACTTCATGTTATTGCTGAGTTTGCCAAGCAGTTATTAATAATAAAAAAACAACAAAGAATAGTGCACCTTTGAGTTAACTTTTAGTAAAATGTAGAGAGTGAGAATTTTTGCAATTGTTTTTTAATGTGTGTGGGATTTTATTTTAGTTATTTAGCTTTTTATTCAGCAGCTCTCCAGTTTGCAACTTCAGCCATCTGGTTCCTAGGGTCCAAACAACACTAGCAACCATTCATTGATTTGAATAAGCGACTGGAATATGAATAGGAGAGACCTGAATTAAAAAAAAAGGGGGGGGGGAATAAAAAATAACAATAACAAATGTGTAGGCTTACAGAGCATTTATTTTTTAGATGCCGTCAGCGACCCCCTGTCAGAAGAAAATGGCAAATAATTAACAATCTATAAAATATAAAGAAAATCTATTGAAAATCTGTTTAGAGTTGACCATTCTATAACATACTAGAAGTTAACTTAAAGGAGAATTCAACGCCTCGACGCTAAACCCGGCCTACCTCTCCCCCTGGGCTATTGTCGCTAAATCGCTATTTACCCCTCTGTGTATGTTCCCTCCAACAAAGTTCACGGGACCATCTTCTCTTGCAACAGCTGCTTCCTAGATGTGTCGGCGGCGCGTGTGCAGTAGGACGCTGGTACTACTGCGCATGTGCACAAGTTTGCAGATTGAACTCTGTGCGCTCGCGCAGTAGTACCAGCGTCCTACTGCGCATGCGCCGCCGACTGAGCCAGATCCAGGAATCACTTGGAGGTGCGTTTTCTTCTCCTTTAAAGTGACCAACAGCACAGAAGAATGTCAGTTACTTTATGAGAAGAGAGCAGTTCTTTTCTGCTTAAAATGTTCCCCCAATTCACCCCTTACTAACTTGTGTACGGCTTCAACATGTTTTGACATTGAATAGCTTTGTGAGGAATAGGGCAATTGGGGTGGGACAATATTTTGATGTTCGTATTTGGATTGCTGGTATTTTGCCGAAGTCTGGATTCTGTACAACCCCATGCTTATGTTTGTTTTACATCTTTTGCTTTGGGCCACCACTGTGTGATACTCTGTGTCACACTCTGATCACCTGACAGCAATAAACAACCAGAAACAGGTCCTTATTCTTAAAGGAACAGCAACATTGATAAATGAAAGAGTGTCAAAGTTAGTAAAATATAATGTACCGTGTTGCCCTGCACTGGTAAAACTGGTGTTTGCTTTTGAAAGACTTTTATAGCTTCTATTTAGCCTGGGGCAACCATTCAAAGGAGAAAAGGCAAAGGTTACATAGCAGATCAGCTCAGAAAAATACTATTGCATTCTCCACGTCTTATCTGTGCTTATTTATATAAACTATAGTATAAACTATAGTAGCGTTTCTGCAGCAAGCATAAGACTTTTACCAGTCCAGGGCAACACTACATTGTATTTCAATTAATTTTACTTTTTTTGTGTGTCATTGTTCCTTTAGAGCAGAGACACCCACTGCTATTTCAGGAGATTAGTTGCCCAGCAACAAATTGTTTCTTCTTCATGCAACAGTCTCCAGAACTGCCTTCCCACCGCTCGTTGCGTTTTCCAAAATTGCCTCGCGAGGAAAATTTGGGTGACTTCTGAAAGCCGAAGCGATCCGAGTGCAATCCCATTGGTGGTTTACATTCTAGACAGTGGGAAGGCAGTTCAGGGAGATTAGTCACCAGAAGAAGAAGCAACTTGTTGCTGGCCGAATAATCTCCAGAAACAGCAGCATGTGTCTTGGCCTTTAATTTGGTGGTTTACATTCTAGACAGTGGGAAGGCAGTTCAGGGAGATTAGTCACCAGAAGAAGAAGCAACTTGCTGCTGGCCGAATAATCTCCAGAAACAGCAGCATGTGTCTTGGCCTTTAATCTGGGGGTTGGGACCCAAAATTAAGTCCCTGTGCTGATTAAGGTTGGTCTCTGTGAGACAAATAATTGGAATCAGATCGCACCCACGCTGCAAAATGTGTTTCCTGCTTTTGGTTTACCGAGATCTCCACACAATGTTTCAGTTGGTCATAGAGGACAAAATTACTATAAAAGTAGAGAGATTAAGTGCCATGTGATAAGAGACATAGGAGGAAGGTGGTTTTTGCTCAGTGGAGCTAACAATCTAAATACAGTACCTAAAGTTTCATTGTGGGATAATGCCATAACCCACATTTCAATCTCTTTGTCAGTATATAGATTAGTGTGAGTGATTTTGTAGCATGAACATTGTAGGTTTCTATAAAGATAGAAGTATAGTTTCCCTTTAAAAAAGATAAAAATATTTTCTTACCAAACTTCTGCTTTACTTCCACGTATATCTAGGACAGTCAATTTGTTTTTACCCCAAGCCTTAGTCTGGCCTTTGGACTGGGCTTCCAGCAATATCTAGGAATGCAAGAAAACATTTTGCCAAAAAAGCACTCAAAGTAGAGTCCTGAGTGGGTCCATTTTTTGCATTCTTACCCGCCTGGACCCGTTACCCCACCTGCAAGTACCTTATCCGCAACCCGGAATTCATTTGAATTCAGCAAAATCATGTTACATGTTTAGATTTGAACCCAGAAACCATATGTTTTTAAAAAGTACAAATCCTGACTACTTCAGAATATTACGACATGTAGTAGTGATTCAAACGCATTTTGCGCGTTTGTGATTCATGAGAAAAACACATAAGTTCTGAAAAATTTATTTATATTTTAAAAAACTTTTAGCTACTTTTTCTAGCAGTGCAGTGAATACATTCTACTTGATGGCCATTTTGTTTCTTTATCTCCTCTAATCATTTATTGCTTTTATTGGTTGCTCAAGGTTACTGCTCCTGCGCAAACGTAGTTCCTTTAAATAAAAAAGATAGAGAGGTACAGGTATGGAATCTATTATCCAGAATGCTCTGAACCTGGGGTTTGCCCGGTAATGAATCTTTCCGTAATTTGAATCTTCATACCTTAAATCTACTAGAAAATCATGTAAACATTAAATAATCCCAATAGGCTGGTTTTGCCTCCAATAAGGCATAATTATATCTTAGTTGGGCTCAAGTACAAGCTACTAAAAATCTGCATTATTTCATTATAATAGAGACTATGGGAGATGGCCATTCCGTAATTCAGAGCTTTCTGGATAATGGGTTTCCGGATAAGGGATCAAATGTGAAAATGTGGATATTATTCCAATACATCTATTGCTATGTGTTCAGTGCATACCAAGTTAATTTATTCTTTGTGGCATTCAAGAATGGTTTTTGAAAGGCATATAGGGCAAATTCGCATGTAGCTTCTTATGAACCTTCGTATAATCCTAATAATATATTGTTTTTTAATTCTTTTATCTCAGGTGAAAATGTCATCAACATCACAAAAGCACAGAGACTTTGTGGCAGAGCCAATGGGAGAAAAGTCAGTCCAATGTCTGGCAGGTATTGGTGAAACATTGGGGCACAGGCTTGAAGGAAAAGGGTTTGATAAGGTAAAATATATGTGAAAGTATTAATTTACTGTTGTAAATGAAGAATTTTAAGGAAATGACGTTTTATTTGTGTTTTTAATTTGAATTGCCACTTAAGCTAGTGGTAGTTGTTCACTTTAAATTAACTTTTAGTATGATGTAGAGAGTGATATTCTAATACAATTTCCATTGTTTTAATTTTGTATTGTTTTTGTTAGTTTTTTTTAATAATTTAGCATTAGACACTGATTTTAATGGGATTGCTAGGATACAAATTATACTAGCATCCATGCACTGATTTGAATGCGAGACTAGAATATGAATAGGAGAGGGCCTAAATAAAAGTAATAAAAGTTTGTAGGCCTACAGGTCATTTTTTTTTTTTTGATTGGGTCAGTGCCTCACATTTGAAAGCTGAAGAGTCAGAGGAAGAAGGCAAATATTCAAAAACTATAAATATAGAAAATGAAGGCCAATTGAATTAGCATAACATACTAATAGTTAACATTAATGCGGGCCACCATTTATATCATCCCCAATGTAACAATAGAACATTTTGTAACCCTTGGTTTCCTTGTATTCTCTACAAGGGGAGAGGTGGCAGACTAGTCTCTGGGGTATCACTTAACATGTCTTGACATTTCTATTGGAACTGGCTGCTTGCAAGCAGTGTCTGTCTGAATGACTGTCTGTTGCATCTTCACTGGGGCAAAAAGAAAAGTTTTTGTTGCAATTTACAAAACATTTTAACTGTTTATACTCCATTCCCTGGATGTTTCCGTCACTAAGCGGGTGAAACTACAATATTGTCTGTCTTGTGTACCATAATATGAAGATACTTTAACATAATTTGATTATACTTACAAGAATGTTAAAAAGGTTACTCTATTTCTTTATAAACCATGGAATGAAGTTGATATTTATCTGTTTAGAGTTTCACATGACTTTTATTAGGTCTCTGGAACTAAGTTGGAAGGTTCATACTTTGTTTGAGGCAAAAGTTACGTATTCCTCTAGATCTCACTTGTTGAATACCAAGTATTGAACATGTCAATGTTTTTTTCAATAAATATATTTTTAATGGGGCTATCGACAGGAAATCTACACATGATGACAGTAACAACCCAAGTAATCCACGTGTACAAATAACTCAAAATCAGAGAAGTCTATAAATTAAGTTATGTGTAGTAAACCGGATTGAACATGTAGAGAAGTACAGCTCCTTTATAATTAATAAAAAGGCCTTTATTTAAACATGGCAAAGACCAGTTTACAGCAACGTTTCAAGCTGCTCTCTGGATTTTTTTCAAGCTCAGTAAAGTTGATTGACACACGGAATAAGTATTGAACACGTGAAGAAAAAGGTGCAAAAGGGCAAGGAAAGCCAAGAAATCTGCTGAAATCTGTCAGCTTTTAGAAAGCCATACTTGCACCGATCTGTGCAAATTAATATCGGCTGGTGATGGCCTTTAAAAAAAATATTCTCGTTACCAAGGTATGACGCAATAAGCTTCTTGTGATGGTTAAAAGTAAAGAAACTCTCTCAAGACCTTTGCAACATAGTGTTTCAGAGCATACTGATGTCCTCGACATATTTTTAAGACTGAATGTTCCAGTTATTACTGTTGGGGCCATAATCCGGAAGTGGAAAGAACTTCATTTCACTCTAAACAGGCCACAACCAGGTGCTCCTCACATCAGAAGAGTTTTCCCAAGAGCCATGGATTACTTGCAGAGAACTTCAGAAAGACTTTGAATTCGCTGGTACAGATGTTTGAAAACCATAAGTAATGCACTCAACAGACATGGCTTCTATTCCCGCTCAATCAAACAAGACTCCACTGCTGAAGAAAAAGCATGAAAGCATGTTGAAGCATGTTTAAAGTTTGCTGCACATTTGGACAAGCCAATTCAATCCTGGGAGAATAGAGTCTGGTCAGATGAGACCAAAAACTCTCTGGATGTCATTGCGCACACCATGTTTGGAGAAGAAATGGCACTGCACATCACTCAAAAACACCATACCAACAGTGAGGTTTGGAGGTGGGAACATCATGGTGTTGGACAGTTTTTCAGCATATGGTACAAGCAGAATTAATCTAAATGAAGGAAGGATGAATGGAGAAATGTATTGGGACATTCTTGAAAAGAATCTTCTGCCATCTACCAGGATGCTAAAAATAAAACAAGGGTGAATATTTCAGCAAGACCGTGATCCCAAACACACAGCCAAGGAAGCTCTCAATTGATTTCAAAGAGAAAATAAAGCTGCTAGAATGGCCCAGTCAATCATCTGACTTGAAACAATTGAAAATCTATGGAAAGAACTGAAGATCAGAGTTCATAGAAGGCAATTTGTGTGGTCCAAAATCCCACCTGAGCAATGCATGTGACTAGTTTCACCATACAGGAGGCATCTCGAAGCTGCCATTACCAACAAAGTCTTTTCTACCAAGTATTAAATACTTTTCTGTAAGAGTGTCCAATACTTATTCCCTGTGACATTGCAATTTACTACGCATAACTTTGTTGGGTTGTTACTGACATCTGGTGTAAATTTAATGTCAATAGCCCTATTAGTAATATTTTTACTGAGATAAACGTTGACATGTACAATACTTATTTTCTCTGCTTTATAATTATCTATAATTCATGTATAATTATGTGAATTTTAAAAGTACAAAACAATTAAAGATTAGTTGAATAGGGAGCTTGGTATCCTCTTAATAACAGTGTGAGAATGCTGCTAATGACAGAACAGGCCATAATAGGGCAGTTGATCAAGGGATGTGAGCATATGTATGATCATGTATAATTTATTGGCTAAACTACACCTTGAATATATAGTATCTACTAAGGCAAAAACAAGTGGATTTGAAAAAATCCAGCGACTGACCCCCCCCATATTAATACACTAGAAGTATATATAAAATTTGTGTAAACAATTAATTAAGACTTCTCCTTCTTTTCTAGGCTTATGTCGTGTTGGGTCAGTTCCTTGTTTTGAAAAAGGATGAAGAGCTTTTCAAGGAGTGGCTGAAGGATGCTTGTTCAGCCAATGCCAAGCAGTCTAGAGATTGTTACGGCTGCCTGAAAGAATGGTGTGATGCCTTTTTGTAATGTTTTATCTCCTGTTTTTATGATGCCTTCCCAAACCCAGCTTGAAAGAGAACCACCAAGTCACCGCTAAAGCCACAGAAGGTTGCCAGATGATTCATTATCTTGAAGGCCAAGCAACTTGTTCACTTTCGAGAGATTTCTATTGGTCCAGGAAAGAAATGTATGGGCATATGAACAATTTTAGAAATAAGAAAAAAACGATGATTCATGATTACTGACAATTTCAAATAAAGTAATCCAATATTTAAGGCACAGTAACACTAAACATTTATAAGGGAAAAATCCACTCTACCCCATTCCAGCAACACTGCTATCCTGGAAAAAAGTTAAATATCTGTTATGTTGAATAAATAATGTGATAAAATCCCACTTCCGGTTGTGTACTGTGCTTTAGAAAAGGCGACGTGGTGACGTTCACTTAAGTGCGTGCTCCAATCTCCTGTTTGTCGACTTTCTTTTTAAAACCGGAAGTTCGTTGTCCCAGCTTAACGGAGGATTATCAGATTTCTTTGCCTTTTCATCAGCGTGATTTATTTCACTAAGAGCTGTGAGCAGTGAAGCAGAGGAATGTGAGCATATGCTGTTGGCGGGTCTTCTCTGGTCTTTGCAACATTTATGGCTGACCTGGCTGCTGTCTTCACTGCTCACAGCCCATAGAGAAATAAATGCTGCTGAGGAAATAATTCTAGCCAAACTCCCTCTTGACCTGAACATGAATGCAGGAATTCAAACAAAGGGGGAGAACAATGCAGGCAAAGCCTCCATGAAGCTGGGACAACTAACTTCCGGTTTTAAAAAGAAAGTTGGTAGACTGGAGCGTGCACGCAAGTGAATGCCTCCGCATGGCCTTTTCTAAGGCACAGTACACAACTGGAAGTGGGATTTTGTTACATTATTTATTAAACATCAAAGATGGTTAACTTTGTGCACGGTAGAAGTGTTATTGGAGTGAGGAATAGTGTGGTTTTTTGTGTTACTCTTCCTTTAATTCCTCAAGATTATTTAATTTGAGGCTTCTATATGTGCAGTAGCAACAACTGCAATACTCTCTATTGTGTACATTTAGTTTAATAGGAATTTCAGTGGCATGTTTTATTTATTTTAAATACACTAGAATGCAACATGTTGCAACTGTTTTTAAACGTTATCCCATGCTAAAGGTCACCGAAAGCATTTTTCTGGGGAAAATGTCATCAATATTTGTCTGTTTCTGCATTTTTATATCCATTTATCTGAATAGAGCAATATTGTGCATCTTAGAGGGAGTTAAAGTTTGTTCTATGCATATAATTATTGTAAATGAAAGAATCCAGTATAGATTATTGTTTTATCTCTGTTAGCATATTTAATGACATATAGTACAAATGATTAGACAAAATACAGAAGCACACGAAAAATATTGCTCGGTGAAATAGCTGATTTATTTAGCTCATAAGGATTCACAAAAAAAGCTACTTTTCGGCACCCCCTCGCTGAAAAAAACCCTGAACCAGTGTGGTTATCTGCCGATAGGAGCACTGGCCTGGGGTGTGAGTTAAGGATATACAATCACTTGGGGGTTCTAACTTTGGCACCCCCAAATAAATATCCCTGTCCTTTAAGTGGATAGACATTCATACAATTGTTACATGTGGACGTGCAATGTTACTGTCTATCGGCATCTATAAGAATTTCCCTAGGCATTTATTCAAATAATATTGTGGATTTGGCAACAGCTGTTACAGGCAATTCAGCAGTGGCTGTTTTTTTCAATGTCATGGTTAATGTTCATCTTAGGTACTTTTATAAAACGTTCATTATGGAATACTTAATATCTTCCCATTTCCAGGCTTGGTTTTTTCCTCCCAAAATTAAACGTAGCATCTGTTTTTAGGTTTGCTGTTTAAAAAAAAAAATTTGAAATTGTCAAATTTGTTCTGTCTATTAAAATAAACATGCTTAACCCTCAATGCCTCCCCGTCTGAACATAAAATATACCGTACATTTTTCAGCTGTTGATGTAATCAGATGTGGTTTTCTGTAGATTTATTGCTTATTTAGCATTTAGGAGTGCTTATAAACTAGCAATGTTGAAAAGGCCTAAATTTCATTCCAAAATGGCAGCATTGGTTGGAGTCCTTCTATTGTGTATACATGGGCCTCTGTATCAGACTTCCTGTTTTCAGCAAAAAAAAAAAAACTCTGGGCACGTCATGAGCATGCTCAGTTTGCTCCTCTCCTCCTCCCTGCTGTATTCTGAGCCCAGAGCTATAAGTGAGCAGGGAGAGACTCAGGCAGGAAGTGATGTTACACCAAGCTAATATGGCAGCTTCTATCCTAAACAAACCGCTTCTAGAGCTGTTTACTTGGGTATGGTAAAGAATTCTGCAGAATAAATATTGTGTTTTAGCATACACTATTGTAGCTAATCTATTGGCATTAAACTGCTTCAGTTACAGGGGTAATAAAGAGTCATTCTCTTAAAGAAAAACTATACCCCAAAAATGAATTTTTTAGTGACCTAACTTTATAGTTTGTTTGGTATGTTTGTGTGCACCGTTGGATCCTAGGATCCCAGGAGGCTGGCCTTATTTTTTAAAATGGCTATTTTCTATTTATGATTACCCAATGGCACATACTACTAACAAAGCGTATTATTATGAAAATGGTTAATTTACATGAAGCAGGGTTTTACATATGAGTTGTTTTATGCAATCTCTGTTTATAGAGACCTACATTGTTCGGGGGGTATAGTTTTCCTTTAAGTACATTTCATTATGTGTGATCAGCACAGTCAACTGTCTAAGCATTATAGTGATGTGTTGGCCAGCCCAACACCCATGGGACTCATGTTTTTACCCACTGGCAGGTTTGGGCTTAATTCTGCAAGAGTTTTTGTGGTCATCGGCAGGTTCAGGTTGACCAATTCCTTCCACTCTCCCTGCCCAAGGGCATACACTGCCAGTTTTCACCTCCATCATGCTCTATTTTTAGGTGTGCCCTGTCCCCTTTTATGGCATCAGAAATGAGTGGGTCAGGCACGGGTCCATAAATTGAGGGAAATAGAAAAATTTAGGGGACTTGTCTGGTTGGGTTGCGAGCAGGCAGGTGAGGGTCGGGTTTGGGTTGACCTTTTATCTCATTTGCTATGACATCTTCTTGTTGATAATATTGACCTTCGAAATCTTGCAAGTAAAAAGAGGATCTCCACCCAAAAACCTAGTAGTACCTTATATGTACCCATATACCTGCCAACATTTCAAAAATAAAGAGCTCGACATCTCTTTGGCACCAAGTGCCAAGCTTACTTGTATCCTCCCCTCTATTATTATGCCCATTTATGAAGCGACACCCCCTTTTACATCACAATTGATGATGTTCACATCATGATGGCTGCACCACTTAGAATGTAGTGAACGACTTCAACTTTGGACTTTCTGATGCTGCAGAACATCTCACAGGCATCAGGACTGTCCTGTGAAAAGCAGGACCGTTCGGAGATATGGATGCATACAACAATTCAAACTGATTTATCTGGCCATGCCCATGTCAACTAAATCTGAGCTACCATTGCTTTAAAGGAACAGTTCAGTGTAAAAATAAAAACTGGATAAAAAGATGGGCTGGGCAAAATAAAAAATGTTTCTAATAGTCAGCCAAAAATGTCATGTGTAAAGGCCAGAGTGACTGGATGTCTAACAGAACAGAAATCAACGTATTACTTTTCAGCTCTCCAAATGATACCATTATCATTTTACGAAGGAATTGCTATTTTAGAATATTCCAGAAAACAGCCTGTTTATTATTAGCATATGGAGCTTGATTTTCTGTCACGTCTTGTTACAACCTCTGATACAAATTGTCATCTAAAACCTGGAGATGCTGGGGATTGAACCCAGGACCTCATACATGGGAAGCATGCGCTATACCACTGAGCTACATCCCCTTTGTGAATGAAGTACATTTTATATTCTTTAGTCAGTGAGTTAAAGCCAAATGTTATCATTCATATGCATATGACTCAACCTGTGGTGGAAATGCTCTATCTAAA
>CM044438.1:19486794-19497324 GCA_024363595.1 Xenopus borealis
TCTATTTTTTTTCTATCTATATTGTTATATCTAGTTGAACCTCATTAGTGCAGTCAAAATTTTCATTTTGACACTGTCAACCTTAATCAAATAAAGTCCTGCAAATTTTCAGAATCCATTACTTGTATTGCGAAATTGCTGCAAAAATTTTGCCGCAACAAAAAAGTCACACACGTAAATATTGTTGCATGTTAAAATAATTTTGATGCCCACTGGCTTTAATGCATTTGGGGAAAAGTTGCATGTGTAAAATGTATCACGTAGGTAAAATTTGACACGCTTCAAAATTATTTTGACGCCCATTGATTTCAATGTGTTTTGTCAAATTTCCAGTGTTTCGCTAATTTTTTTCAACTTTTGCAAGTTTTTCAGCCAAGCGAAACAGGATAGATTCACCCATCACTAGATATTCCTGGTTTATTGAGATCTCTGCACAACCTTTTCAATGCTCTTTCCCCATTCTCAAGTTACACAGAACTTGGGTGTGTGTTAAAATCATTCATGCCCAACTTTCCAAGCAAAGCTGCCTTGTCACTCCACATACTCCTCTACAACCTTTCCATAGGAAGGTTTATCTGAGCTACCATTACTTGTTCAGAAAGGCAGTACTTTACTAAAGGAACAATTACACCAAAAAAAGGTGTTTTAATGGAACAGTTCAGTATAAAAATAAAAACTGGATAAAAAGATGGGCTGGGCAAAATAAAATATGTTTCTAATAGAGTTAGTTAGCCAAAAATGTCATGTGTAAAGGCCGGAGTGACTGGATGTCTAACAGAACATAACCCAACTTCCTGCTTTTCAGCTCTCCAAATGATACCATTATCATTTTAAGAAGTAAGTGCTATTTTAGAATATTCCAGAAAACAGCCTTTTTTATTATTTGCATATGGAGCTTGATTTTCTGTCACCTCTTGTTATTACCTCTACCACTGAGCTACATCCCCTTTGTGCACCAAGATCCTTTTATATTCTTTAGTCAGCTGAGTTAAGGCCAAATGTTATCATTCATATCCATATGACTCAACCTGTGGTGGAAATGCTCTATCTAAAAACCTAGAGATGCCAGAGTTGTTTCATACATGCAAAGCATGCGCTCTATCACTGAGCTACATCCCCATTGGAGACTGTCTCTGGGCTATAGAGATACAAATACAGATGTGCCCCACCCCATAACCCCAACTTCTACCCAGAAGAACCTACCCCTAAGTTTGAAATAGCATTTTAACCTAGCCTAGGTGTCTTTGTATCCTTCTGCTTTCTTCTGTTAGAAGGAAAAATATATTGAACTGGTGGCAGAAGGGCTTCGTTGAGAAAACAGCCCAGGGTGTGTTTATTTTGGGGAACCATTTTCTCTTTTCCCCCAAGGTCTGTAAAGGACTGGGTGTAGTTCATGCCCAGCCCTACAAAGAAAGGTGCATTTTTAATCTAGATAATCCTCTATAATCTTGATGTTTGAAGTTTGTTCTAAAACACCAATACCCTTATAGACAAGTAGTGCTTTTTGAGACCATTCCAGAACTTGGCTGGATAACAATTTTTTTTGTATTTAGACCTCTCTTAATCCTTTTCCCCCATGTTATAAGCACTTGTTTAAAGTCCTGTAGATTTTGAGAGTTGAACAAACAGCCATATATATGAGATGCATGTGATCTGCCACTGAGTTACATATAATACACATTATATCTGGAGATAGAACAGAGGCCATCTAATTTTATTTCAAAATCATCAAAGGCAGCACACACAATTAGGATTGACTATATTTATTTCTATTTTATTTCTATCTATATTGTTATATCTAGTTGAACCTCATTAGTGCAGCCAAAATGGTCATTTTGACACTCTCAACCTTGATCAAATAAAGTCCTGCGAATTTTCAGAATCCATTACTTGTATTGAGAAATTGCTGCAAAAATGTTGCCGCAACAAAAAAGTCACACACGTAAATATTGTTGCATGTTAAAATAATTTTGATGCCCACTGGCTTTAATGCATTTGGGGAAAAGTTGCATGTGTAAAATTTATCACGTAGGTAAAATTTGACACGTAACTTTATGCCAGATATTGATAACGTTGCCCTGAAGACTTTTGAATCTATTGTTTTGCATGAGGCAGAAAGTTTATGGGAGAAATTTAATGTGACCAATTTAAGACAGAATATAACCAGGCATGACAGAAGGGTGATTGAGTCTTTACGGAATAACAAAGAAATCGTCATAAAGAAAGCTGACAAAGGGGGGGCCACAGTAATTTTGAACAAACATGCTTATATATCGGAAGCCCTTAAACAACTACATGATGTGACACATTACAGACTATTGAATTCGGATCCCACTTGGGATATAAAAATAAAGGTAGACTTAACCATTGAAACAGCTTTGAATTCTGGAATCATTAATAAAAAGAATGCAGATTTTCTGACTGTGTCACATCCGAGGGTACCGATTTTATACCTTTTGCCTAAAGTACATAAAAATTTGCAAAATCCGCCTGGCAGACCAATCGTATCGGGAGTAGGCTCCGTATTACAGCCACTGTCGCAATTTGTAGACGTATTTTTACAGAAAATTGTAGCAAATATACCACAATGTCTACAAGATACTACTGATTTCCTGTGCAGATTACAGGGATTGGGCACTATTTCCCCAGAGTGGTTGCTGTTTAGTATTGACGTACAGTCTCTGTATACAGCAATACCCCACGATGAGGGAATGCAAGCAGTTGAGGACGCTCTATTACAAACCACTACATCACACACGATGATCTATTTCCTTATGGAATTGATGACATGTGCTAAGACTGAATTATTTCCGTTTTGGAGATGAATACAATATGCAGGTACAGGGCACCGCTATGGGTAGCAACTTGGCACCCAGCTATGCCAACATCTTTATGGGCACCTTAGAACATAAAATGATTTTGACCAATGTGCTATTTAAAGACCATATACTCTGCTTTTTTAGGTATGTGGATGATATTTTCATTATATGGAAATCAAGTGAGTCAGAACTGAAGGCCTTTATTGAATATATTAATAGTCAGCATAACACAATTAAGTTCACCGCTGAATACAGTGCCAAGTGTATTCACTATCTTGACGTACTGGTTTCTAACCAAGATGGGAACATAGTTACGGATCTGTATTCTAAACCTTCAGAACGTAATAACTCGCTAAGGGTTGACAGCTACCATACCCCGAATACTATCAAAGGGATCCCGAAAGGGCAGTTTCTAAGAGCCAGGCGTATAGCCTCTACGGATGAGAATTATTTAAAGAGTACAAATAAGCTAATTGTTAAGTTCTTGGAAAAGGGATATGATCATAAGAAATTATGCGCTATAAGAGATGAGGTATTGATGTTAGACAGGAAGGTGTTGCTTACAAGGGATTCTAATAAGAAAAAGAAAGCGGATAATAGAATCCCTTTTGTAAGCGAATATGGCCCATTAAGCAAAAAACTGGAGAAAATAGTCATGCAGTATTGGTCGATTTTACAAAAGGACCCAGTAGTGGGTGCCCATTGCAAATCTAGTTAAGGCCAAATGTTAACATTCATATGCATATGACCCAACTTGTGGTGGAAATGCTCTATCTAAAAACCTGGAGATGCCAGAGTTGTTTCATACATCCAAAGCATGCGCTCTATCACTGAGCTACATCCCCATTGGAGACTGTCTCTGGGCTATACAGATATACATACAGATATGCCCCACCCCATAACCCCAACTTCCACCCAGAAGAACCTACCCCTAAGTTTGAAATAGCATTTTAACCTAGCCTAGGTGTCTTTGTATCCTTCTGCTTTCTTCAGGTAGAAGGAAAAATATATTGAACTGGTGGCAGAAGGGCTTCGTTGAGAAAACAGCCCAGGGTGTGTTTATTTTGGGGAACCATTTTCTCTTTTCCCCCAAGGTCTGTAAAGGACTGGGTGTAGTTCATGCCCAGCCCTACAAAGAAAGGTGCATTTTTAATCTAGATACTCCTCTATAATCTTGATGTTTGAAGTTTATTATAAGATACCATTAACCTTATAGACAGGTAGTGTTTTTTTTTAGACCATTGCAGGACATGGGCAAACTGTTATAACCCATGTGGCCCCCTCATATCACTGATTGGTTACTGCCATCCAGTCACACCAGCCTTTATACATTACATTTTGGCTAACTATATTAGAAACATGTTTTATTATGCCTAGCCTATCTATTTAGCCAGTTTTTATGTTTATACTGAACAATTCCTTTAAAGGAATGACAATATCATGTAGTATTGCCCTGTACTGGTAAAACTGGTGTGTTTGCTTGATATTCACTACTATAGTTTATATAAACAAGCCACTGTGTAGTCATAGGACCACCATTCAAGCACAGGATAGACAGTAGGATAGACAATAGATAACAGATACTTTTGGAAGAATCTCATTGTATATTGTAGAACTTATCTGTTATCTGCTATGTATCCAGTGCCTTTTCTCCTTTATCAGTCTTGAATGACTTGGATGACTTTTAGGACAGACATAATATCAAAGGCTATTTTTGATACTAAACTCTACAGTTAGTTTAGCTTTGGGCATATACCGTTTGTGTGAAAGATGGAGGGGTGTGTGTGTGTATGCTGGGTTTTAATTTTAAAGGGTTGAACTTGACTTTGTCTTTTTTCAACCCAATTGAACTATGTAACTAACTATGTAACTATGAACCTCATGGGTTCAGTCAAATGGTCATTATCGCACCTTCTTTCACCTTTAATGAAATGATTTAAGGGCAAAATAATTTCTGGGAATCAGCAAAATGTATTACTTACCTTCAGTTTTGCCCTGACTGCCCAGGCCCACTAGCCACTGCACTAAGAAACCATAGGCAAAGCAGACAGAGTTTAGGAAGCACTTCTCTCAAGCCTTTACACTTACATCCACTGCACTCTCTTGTTTCTCAAAATCTAACATTACTGGTGCCACCCCCTTTCTGGGTTCTAAGGAAGGAAAAAGTGGCAACCCTCGGATAAGATGATTTCTGAGGGGGCTGCATCTTAAATCTGCCTATGTATGGCCACCTTAAATTTATTCCATCAAGCAATGGGAACTAAGGGATATGGAACAAATGTAACAAGTTTGAATACAAAGGAGGCCTACTGGACCACTGTGTAACCTGAGTTCCATTTCTTCCTGTTGGGTGATCTCTGAAGCTGGCCATAGACATGGAGCTGCAGCTCACCATTCAGGTTCGATAAAGTAGTAAAATACTACTTTTGGCAGTGATAGCAATAGCATGAAAGTTATGTACGACAAATAATAGTGACAGTCATTAAAGGGGTTGTTCACCTTTGAGTTAACTCTAAGTTTAGTAGAATGTAGAGAGTGATATTCTGAGACAATTTGCAATTGGTTTTCATTTTTTATTTTTTGTGGTTTTATAGTTATTTAGCTTTTTATTCAGCAACTCTCTAGTTTGTTGTGTCAGCAATTTGGTTTCTAGGGTACAAAATACCCTAGCAACCCTGCATTGATTTGAATAAGAGACTGGAATATGAATAGGAGATGGACTGAATAGAATGGTAAGTAATATAAAGTGGCAATAACAATACATTTGTAGCCTTAGGCTAAGTCCAGATGGGGAGATTCGGGGGCGATCCGTCGCCTGGCGACTTTTCGCCGTGACGGATCGCCCCCGAATCTCCCCGAATAGGTAGGCACCGGTGAGGGTTAAAAGCGCCGGCGCGTGTTCACACGCAGCGGCGCAATTTTTAAAATCGCTCCAAATTGCCAGGCAATCGCCCCCGAATCTCCCCGTCTGGACTAGCCCTTACAGAGCATTTGTTTTTATATGGTGTCAGTGACCCCGATTTGAAAGCTGCAAAGAAACAGAAGTAAATTGCAAATCATTAAAAAAACTATGAAAAATAAGTAATGAAGACCAATTGAAAAGTTTCTAAGAATTGGCCCTTCTACAATATACTAAAAGTTAACTCCCCTTTAATAGTGACACCCATTCATTCAATACATGCAGGGATATTATCGTTAGCTGACAGAAATCTTTGGTGGGAAAAATTTTGGGATGATCCACACATGGTTATAAAATCATACGAGACATCGATTCTTACGAACAGAGCTACCAAATCACGGGGCCAAGGACAAAAGAATTTTCTTGCCCCCCCCCACCCTCACCCATCAGTACGAAGGTCTTACAAGACACATGCGTTAACACATAAAGTGTCCCCCTACAAGTTAAAAAAAAAGAACTTTGGTGCCCAGGGTCCCCCTACAAGTTTTGGTGGGCAGTACAAGTAGGGTTGCCACCTGGCTGGTATTTAACTGGCCTGGCCAGTAAAAATTATGGTTGATCCCAATGTTATTGATATGGAAAAAAGATAAAAATATAGGAAGGTCTGAATTTTTTTCAAGAAAAGGTACCTATCTACAAGTTATTGAAAAAAAAATCGTTAGTGGCCAGAGCTCCTGCACGTTTTTTAAAATAAAGTTTGTGGCTAGGAAACATAGAAGTTATTAAAAAAACAAGTGGCCAGGGCCCGTACAAGTTACACTGCTCTTACTTTAGCCAGGGAGCTCAAGTGCCCTGATTTGCCAGTGAAGTGCAAGTCCTGGTAAAGCTGCATGGCAATTGGATAAACTTCACCCATCCAATCCCCATGAGGCTTTACCGGTACTTACACCTTACATGCAAATCAGAGCACAGGAAGCAAGATGCAAGCTCCGGAGCTCCAGCCCACTCTCCTTTCCGAAGTCTGCAGCTCACTGATGGCAGGGCCCCGGCTATGCAAGTAAGTCCAGCATGGCTGGGCCTCCTTTAACTCCCCAAACCATCTGGGCCTGGGACAGCAGTACCCGCTTCAACCCCCTGTGATGTTAAGTCCCCACTGGCCCCCCTCCCTTTCTCCCCCTGCACAGTCTTGCCCCTGAATTCTTATCCCTCTAGAAATAGCGAGCTAAAATGCAGAGTGAGCGCAGCGGAGCGCACAGGCACCATCTTCTTATCTCAGGTAATCTTCATGTCTTCTTTCTCCCCTTCGGTAATTTCTGTCTCTTTCGGTGCATGTGCAGTTGTCAAAAACCTGAAAATTGCTACACTGCGCAGCCACCAAAACTCAGCTCTAGTGATGGGCGAATTTATTCGCCAGGTCCGAATTCGCGATGAATTCCCGCGATTCGCCGCTGGCGAATAAATTCGCGAAACGCCAGCGAAATTTAACCTGGTGAAAACTCGCTAAAAAAAAAAACGAGTTTCGGAATTTTTTTGCCAATTCGCGAATTTCGCGAATTTTTCGGCGAAGCGAAACTGGGTAGATTTGCCCATCACTACTCAGCTCCATTCATAAAGATTACTGAATATAAAAAGATTGTGCCCGTGGGCATGGGGCGGGACAGGAGGATCAGAGTATGCTGAAGATTCTTTTGCAGGGGGCCTGGTGCACACTTGTTACGCCACTGAATTTAGGATATCCCTGCGCAATATTAAAGGAACAGTAACACCAAACTATGAAAGTGTCCTAAAGTAATGAAAATAAAATGTACAGTTGCCCTGCACTGGTAAAACTGGCATATTTGCTTCAAAAACACAACTGTAGTTATTATAAACTAGACATTAAGCCCGTTAAATTAACGGGCGCTAGAACATATGGAGTCAAACATTTATAAAAACAGACTTGTTCCAGTCCAAAAAAAAGTGGACAACCATGGTGGACACCTAGAGTGCTTCTCAGTAGTTTTAAAAATACTACTGCTTCCTAAAGAGTTTGGGCAATGTTTGTTTATGGTATAGATCACACCAGTGTTTTTTTTCCACAAAAAAATGTTTGTCCTACAGAATTTCAGAGGCGACTCTGCCTCAATGTTACTTTTAGAAAAAGAGCAGCCTGACTTTGTCAGCTCAGCATCCCTGTTGCCGTAGCAACGTCGGGGACATGCGCTGAGTGAGCGGGTCTCGCGTCTAACAACGCAAGATTAAAGATAGGAACAGTTGGCACTGCCCCCGCCTCTTGATCATTCGCGCTTCACGTGCGCATGCCCATTTTCTGCCAATCATATTTTTTCCTTGGCGTCCTGTAGGCATGGTTGAGTGAGTCAGAGAGCAGGAGGTACTTTCACAGCTATGGGAGGCCAGACAGTAGCTGCTCCTCTGTCACCCGCCGGCCAGCAACGCTCTATCCCTCTGCCATTGGGCAGCACAACAAAGAGGGGCGGTGCAGCGCACTGGGATTGGCTGCAGCTCTCCCGTTAGGGCGGGGCTTTTAGGCAATAAATAACGAGGCAAGACGCTCTGTGAGGAGCTGGTGGAAGTCTCTCTCTACCCCGACCCCCCATTTACCTTTACTGACTGTGCCGCGGACTCCCCGGGTCACACATCCCACAGCTCGAGCTGCTCCTCTGTCACATGGTGCTTGGGCATGTGTACAGCTGGCGGTGTAGCGGTGAGCAGAGGAGCGGCACATCGTTATGTAGCGCCGGTCTTTCCATAGATTGAAGGCAGCATATTATAAACCACTAACGGAAGTCTCTGCGCTCCAAGTGGGACATTCACTAAGATCCGAAAAATCGCTAAAGTGCGAATTTACGCTCTGGTCGGCGAACGGTAACGTATTTACGCTAGTGTTACTTCGCTAGGCATAGCACAATTTAGCTAGCGAAGCCTAATTTGCATACAGCGCGAATCCTATATAATAAAGTTCAAGTGTCTCTGCGTCCAGTCCCTGTGTCCGTGGGATTGCGCTACTGTGCATGTGCCCCACGGACAGCCAGCGCGAAGCGTCTAACTCTAGAGCAAATTCGCCAGCGTGACGTTAAATCGTGATCACAAATTCACAAACACCGACTCTGGCGAATTTACGCTAGCGAAGTAGATAGACTTGCGCAACTTCGTACCCTTACGCCAGGCGAAGTTGCGCACTGGCGAAGGATCGTCATTACGCAAATTCACTAAGATCGACTTTTTGCTGTTCGTTAGCACTTACGCTAGAGCAATACAATAGATGGGAGGTTGACAGTCCCAAAAAACACTGTGGCGTGTTTTACCATTGTGGGTGATAGTCTGAAAAACATCGTTTTTTTTGGGGGGTGTTACCCTCCTTTCCCCCCAGAGTTCGACAAAGGGCCAGGATGTGGCTCGAAAACGTTACTGTATCACTGGTCATAGCCATGCTACAATAAAGGCTTTTTAAAGAAAGAAGTTGGTGCTGTCCGTCGTTGAAACACCCTCCTTTCCCCCTACATTTCCAGCAACACTACTATATAGGGGACACATGTAGGGTAATAGGACAACTTTATTTTTTTTGATTAAAGGTGTCCTGGGCATGTGTAGTGGCTGTAACATACACTTCTTTTTCAGACTATCACCCACAATGGTAAAACACGCCACATCGTTTTTTGGGACTTAAAAAAATTTTCAATTTTTTTTTCAACCTCCTATCTATTGTATTCTATCTACTTCGCTAGCGTAAATTCGCCAGAGTCGGTGTTCGTGAATTATTTCCTGACATATGGCAACACTACTATATAGGGGGCACATGTAGGGCAATAGGAAAACTTTTTTTTTTATATTAAAGGTGTCCTGGGCATGTGTAGTAGCTGTAAGATACACTTCTTTTTCAGACTATCACCCACAATGGTAAAACACGCCACAGCATTTTTTGGTACAATTTTTTTTTTCAACCTCCTATCTATTGTATTCTATCTACTTCGCTAGCGTAAATTCGCCAGAGTCGGTGTTCTTGAATTTTCAATTACGATTTGACGTCACGCTGGCGAATTTGCGCTAGCATTAGACGCTTGGCGCTGGCTGTCCGTGGGGCATATGCGCAGTAGCGCAATCCCACGGACGCAGGGACTGGACGCAGAGACACTTGAACTTTATTATATAGGACAAGCTGCTGTGTAGTCATGGGGGCCGCCATTCAAAGCTGAAAAAGGCACAGGATACTCAATAACTAGGGTTGCCACCTGGCCAGCATTTTACTGGCCTGGCCTGTATTTTTGATGGTTGAGTCCAATGTTGTCAATAGGAGAAAAAGATAAATAAATAGGAAGGCCGTTATTTTTCTCAAGAAAAATTGGCAGCCCTATCGATAAAAGATATGCTCTGTAGTATACAATATTACTATGTGCCCTGTGCTTGAATGACTGCCCCCATGGCTACACAGCAGCTTGTTTATATCAACTATAGTTGTTTTTGGTGTTACTGTTCCTTTAAGTCAATGAAAGGCACTCCTACTCTGCCCCTCTTGTAAATGCCCCACCTCTGCACATTCATCTCTGGCATCTCCTACACTCAGGCCCGCAATCAGGGGGGACAAGTGTCCCGGGCCCAGGGCTGAAGGGGGGTCCGGCAGCGCTGCAATTTTCAAAAGAAGCAGAAGCGTGTGCTTGTAGCAAAGTCCTGAGGCAGAAGGTGGAAGTGCCGAACAAATACGAAGTCCTGAAGAGGCGGAAAGACCAAAGTCCCGAAAGGAGTTGACACTGAAGCCCTGAAGCGGCGAAAATACCCGAAGTCACGAAAACAGCTATAACTGAAGTCCTGAAGCCA
>CM044438.1:19530174-19572076 GCA_024363595.1 Xenopus borealis
GAAGAAGGCCCTATACAGAAAGAGCTTACAATCTAAAGGTAAGGGAATTATACATAAGATATGGGAATGGGCAAGATCGAATTAAGTGGGTTAAAATGTGGTACTGTATGTAGTTTGCATTTGGTAGTTAACAGTGAGGGTAGGCTTCTCGAAAGAAGTGTGTTTTAAGGGATTTCTTGAAAGCAGAAAGGTTGGGAGAACGTCGGACAGACCGTGGGAGAGAATTCCAGAGGAGGGGTGCAGCCCTTGCAAAGTCTTGAATCCGAGCATGTGAGGAGGTAATGAGAGAAGCTTTGAGTAGCAGGTCAGTAGAGGAGCGTAGTAAGCAGTTGGGTGAGTATATAGAGAGGAGTTCAGAGATGTAGGGTGGGGCAGAGTTATGAAGTGCTTTGAATGTCAGGGTTATTCATTTGAATTTTATTCTGAAGGGTAGTGGAAGCCAGTGGAGGGATTGGCAGAATGGCACGGTAGAGGAGGAGCGGTTGCTGAGGTATATTAGCCTTGAGGCAGTGTTCATTATGGACTGGAGAGATGACAGTCTCTGGCGGGGAAGGCCAATTAAAAGAGACTAAACAATAGTCTAGAAGTGATATGACAAAAGTGAATAAGAATTTTGGCAGCATCTTGGGTGATAAATGAGGTGGAAGTGACATGATTTAATAAGTTCCTGGGAATGAGGAGTGAATGACAGGGCAGAATCTAGGATAACCCCAAGGTTATCTAAGGTTTTAGAGAGGTTTAATTTAGGGTAGTGTTGCGACTTCCAGGTAGAGATGGCGGACAGGCAGGAGGAGATGCGAGTTAGGAGTTGTGGGTTGAGATCAGGAGATGAGAGATAGATCTGAGTATTGTCAGCATATGAGTTGGTTAATTTGCCGAGTTAGGAAGTATAGAGGGAGAATAATAAGGGTCCCAGGCCTTGAGGAACCCCAACAGAAAGAGGTAGGAGACACTGAAGGAACGATTAGTGAGGTAAGAAGACAAACAGGACAGGGCCGTGTCACAAAGGCCAAGTGAATGGAGGGACTGGAGGAGGAGAGGGTGCTCTACAGTGTAAAATGCAGCTGAGAGATCAAGCAGTATTAGTAGTGAGAAATGATTATTGACTTTAGCTGTTAAAAGGTCATTAGTCAGTTGGGTCAGGACGGTTTCAGTGGAGTGCTGTGTCTTAAAACCAGATTGTAGGGGGTCCAGTAGATTATTGTCAGAGAGGAATGAGTTTAGTCAGTTTTAGACTAGGCGATCAAGTAGTTTAGAGATGAAGGGTAGCAGAGAGATAGGTCGGAGGTTGTCAAGTTTAGAGGAATCAAGAGAGGGTTTTTCAGAATGGGGGTAACAAGAGATTGAGAAGGAAACAGTCCAGTTGAGAGCGAGAGATTAAATAGATGAGTTAAGGCTTTGATTAGACATGGATTGTTATTGCGGAGAAGTTTTGATGGAATTGAAACAAGCAGGCAGGTAGTCAGGTGGGAAGAGGCCAAAAGTCACTCATCAGTGACAGGTGTGAAGGAGCACAGGAGAGACTGGGGAGTGTGGAGGGAGGGTAGTGGAATTCTAGGGGGGTTGAGTAGCGTGATGTCCCTTCTGATAGTGTTGATTTTGTTTTTGAAGTGCTCAGCAATATCTTTAGCAGAGACAGATGTGCATGGAGGGGGTGGAGATGGGGAAAGGAGAGTGTTTAAGGTGGAGAAAAGCTGTGCCGGATTTTTAGAAAGGGAGTTAATGAGTGAAGTAAGGTATGTTTGTTTGACTTGGGAGAGGCTAGTGTTATAGGAGCACAGGGCAGATTTGTAGCTCCAAAAGTCTGATTCTGATGCCAGCGACGCTCAAGTGCACGTTATTGTCTTTGGAGTGCTTTTGTTTGAGCAGTATGCCAAGGTTGAAGTGGGTTGGGTCTAGCACGTTTTTAAAGGGCAAGGAAAGGCAAAGAAATAAAATCCCATTTTTACTTTCTTTAATGAAAAATAAATATATCTCCAATATACTTTAATTAAAAAATGAGTACCGTTTTTATAAGAAACCTGACTGTATGCAGTGAAATTCTCCCTTCATTTAGTGCTGTGGATAGGAATTGTCAGACGGTCCCTAACTTCTGGCAGGGAAGCAATCATATTTATGAGCAGCAGGGGGAGCCCCTGCCTTACTTACCAGCCATGCAGAACTCAAGCAGCTTTATTTTTTGATCATTTATAATGATCCCTAAGAAGCCCAGACCACACTGAGCATGTGTATGTAGTCTAGTCTTGCAAAGATGTCTAACAAAGTTACAAGATGACAGCCCCCTGTGGCCAACTTTGAAAGCATAAATCATTTGTTTGATTAGGCTTGTGGTGCAGTAAGTTCATGTTTATGTTTAGTATACAAAATACAGCATTTCTAGCTTTATTCTATTTTAGACTTTCCTTGCCCTTTAAAGGAGCAAGCTCATTAAGGGCAGTGGTGAGTGCTGTAGTAGACAGAGTTAGCCACATTAGGAAAAGAGATGGTGGAGATATCAGAGTGAAGAGAGTCAAAGGAAAGAGAGAGATGTGACACATCTAGAGCACGGTAGGTACGTGTTTGGGGAATAGCAGGGGGTGAGTAGGGAGTTAGCAAGAGTTGAAATGCGAGCATATTGTGATCAGAGAGGGGAAATAGTGAGTTAGTAAGATTGGTGAGCTGGTAAATATTAGATCCAGAACGTTACCATTGGTGTGAGAGGGTGAGTCTGAGCACAAGGATAAGCCAAGGAAGGAGGTTATTAAAATAAGAGACAGAAGGGTTGTTAATGTTGTTAATGTTATAGTTAGTGCTATAAGTTATTGCTGCCACTTTGTGTGGGATTTGTCAAAATGTGAGGGAATCTTATGAGTAAGGAGTAGGACTCAATATAATCTTGACGTTAGTTATTTGTTCATAGGGTAACTCTATAAGGGAGTGATGTCATCTCTATAGGAGATGCCCTGAAGGCATGATGTAATTGCAGATATTGGAAGTAGCATTCTTATGATGTTTTCTCTGTCTACCCAATAATGTGCTAGGTTCAATTCAAGGTGCAAACATTTTCTCTAAATGCAATTCTAGACTGAGCTTTGATGAGATAAACCACAAGAAGTTATTATATTTGAACTGAATAAGGTCTAATGGTTTGAAATGAAGATACAGGTATGGGATGCCTTATCTGGAAACTTGTTATCCAAAAAACTCCAAACTATAGGAAAGCCATCACCTATAGAGTTCATTTTTTTTTTCATTATAGAATCATTTAATTTTTTTAAAACCAATTTCAGTTTTGTCTGCGCTAATAAAACAGTATCTTGCATTTGATGGTTAGTAAGGTACATTAATCCATATTGGCCCCCGCTGCCCACATCCCAGAGAATTGAAAACCAGAATAAAAATTCCCTTTACCCTGCTGTATTACTGCTCTTGCGCCCAGGAATGATCACACCCCCTACACCTGTAGTTATGCCCTTGTTGGCAGCAAATAAATCCTGTTAGTTTTCTTTATAGGACCAGAAAAGGCAAAACAAATCACATTTACTTTCTTTAATGAAAAAGAAACCTATCTCCAATATACTTTAATTAAAAAATGTGTACCGTTTTTATAAGAAACCTGTCTGTATGCAGTGAAATTCTCCCTTCATTTACTTCTGTGGATAGGAATTGTCAGACGGTCCTGCAGGGAAACAATCAGACTTATGAACAGCAGGGGGAGCCCCCACCTTACTTCCCAGCCATGCAGAACTCAAGCAGCTTTGTTTGTTTCCCTGTTTTGAAAATTTATGACAATCCCTAAGCAACCAGGACCACACAGAGCATATGCACAGTCGTGCTTAGGCTTTAATGTAACTCTACTTTGTATTAATTTGTATTTATTATTGTAATCATCCCCTGTTTGTTCTATTAATTTACGGTTCTACTGTTCTGCTGTACAATGCTGTGTGCATACACAGTTATGGGACCTGTTATGCATAATGCTCGCGACTTGGGGCTTTCTGGATAATGGATCTTTTAAGTCCACTAGAAAATCATGTAAACATTAAATGAACCCAATAGGCTGGTTTTGCTTCCAATGAGGATTAAGGATTAATTATAATTTAGTTTGGATCAAGTACAAGCTACAAGAATGGGATCCATTATCTGGAAAGCTCTGAATTACAGAATGACTATCTCCAATAGACTCCATTATAATCAAATAATCCAATTATTTTTAAAATGATTTCCATTTTCTCTGTAATAATAAAATAGTACCTTGTACTTGGCCCCAGCTAAAATATAATTAATCCTTACTGAAAGCAAAACAATCCTAATGGGTCTAATTAATCTTTACATGATTTTCTAGTTGTCTTAAGGTATGAAGATCCAAGTTTTGGAAATATCCATTATCTTAAAACCCCAGATCCTGAGCATTCTGGATAATAGGTCCCATACATGCATTTTTTTATTATTACAGAGAAAAGGAAAATCATTTTTTAAAATTTGGATTATTTGGATAAAATAGAGTCTATGGGAGACAGCCTTTTCTGTAATTCAGAGCTTTCTGGATAATTGGTTTCCGGATAATGGATCCCATACCTGTATACATACATACAGTTTTTTACTAAAAGTTTGTGATATATAAATGGTTTATTAATGTGCATCTTTAACCTAATATATTTTCCTCCTGCAAAAAACTTGTCCATGCTGGTTTTCACTAGTTCATTGCAAATAGCAGACTCATGCTGGAATCAGCCAGATTTGTTAAACATCAGTGATGGTTCACCTACTTGTGTTTCATTTTGCCAAGTCATTGCTAACTTTGATTTTCTAAACCTCTTCTGTGTGCTAGCATATTGTAAACTTCCCAGGGCCCCATTTCCATTGTTACCTATTTTACAAATTCAAGTGCGGGGCAGAATATCACTATCACCATACATAAAAGAGCCAATGTACACAATTAGCAATTTGAAAAATATAGTACTCTCTGAATGATACCTTGCTATAAATTGCATTCTCTCATCCACTGCTTTTTAGTTTTACTGTTAGGATGATGGCACAATGGATGTATTGTCCCTGCAAGCAATCTCCTTGGCACTCAAATATACCTGGACAATTGGGTGAATGTAAATCTCAGCTGGTAAAACAGATTAGCCTCAGGGGCCCCCACACCACCCCTGGGCCCTACAGCTGCAAAGCCCACTCTGTTTCCCCCAGCTGCAACCCCCTGCCAGCTGCAAAATCCCCCGCCACCAGCATGCATACCTTTTCCTTCATGTTGGCAGCGACTGGGGGCAGGGCAGAAAGTCAGGAGAGCAGCAGTGCAGGGCGCGGGTCTGGGATGGCAGGGAACACGAGTGGCGGGGCCCACCAGGTTTTTTTCAAAGTGTCCCGCTGGCCCAGTTTGACCCTGCACCATTAGTCCATAACTCTGCATCTTCTAATATGAAGGAATTTTCTGGTATTCTTTGATACCCACAGAGAAGGAGATTCCGCTCATGCAACAAAGTGCCCCATGTGCTTGATTATGTTATTTCTAGCAATCTTAATTTTAACCATCCAGTGCACACTGAAAAGCACACTGCCTGTATATACAGTATATGTGATTTGGACTGTTTTCTAAGCCCCATGTGAAACACTGAAAACTAGACACTCTGCCTTACCTTAAAGTAATGACCCTCTTTAGCCAGCATGTTGCTCTTACCAAGAACAACTAATTTTAATTACAATAGAGCAATCTAATTCTGATACATAAAACTAAACATTTACAAACACAATTAAATCATGAAAAGTGCACTGTTGGATGCAAACAACCATTTTTCAAAACTTAAAGTGGGCCTGTCACCATGACATAAAAAGCTGTATAATAAAAGTCCTTCTCAAATTAAACATGAAATCCAAACTCTATTTTTTATTAAAGCATTCATAGCTTAAAATTCTCAGCTGTCAGTCAAATATTGTCTTCTCTCCTCTATGCCTTAAGCTAGAGTTCTGCAGTGGGTCTATTACCCGCAAAATCCTGCAGTACCCTGCGAGTAGCATGTAGAAGTTCCGGGTGTGGGTATAGTAGCGGGTCTGTGGTTCTGCGGGTTGAGGGACGGCCAAAGATCTCCATAGTGATTTTTACTCCTTTTTTCTGAGCATGTCTACTTCCGATATAGTCACTTCCGGTTTACAATGACAGCACTTCCTGTTTTACTTCTTTTTTTCTGATCACGGCTACTTCTGATGATGTCACTTCCGGTTTACAATGACAGCACTTCCTGATTCTTGATGGTCAGCGGGTCCGGGTTGCAGATAAGGTATTTGCGGGTCGGGTCGTGGGTCCAAGCGGGTAAGAATGTGGGTCGCGGGTCCTGGTTGCAGGTATGGGTCAAGAACGGGTAGGGTTGCCACCTGGCAAATGGACCCACGCAGGACTCTACCACTTTCCCTTCAACACTTAGTAGATGTAATTGTAATCCTCACATTCCCCTGTTCCCTTCACCATTTAATAATGTAGCCAGGGTGTGAGGATGGACGTCGGGTCCCCCATTCTTGTGCACAAACAAGATTCTGAGATGATGCAAGTCTTGCCTTAATAACAGTGTCCACAAAAATGGCTCCTGCCTGCTTGCTATAATTGTGAATTCCCAGACAAGTCCCAGAGAAACAAGATTAAAATTATTTATACAGTGTAATTAAAGTTCATTTTGCTTGACTAACGTGATAAAATAGTATTTGGAATAATTTTTTAGGCGACTGGTCCCCTTTAAGGCGGCATTGTGGCTAATGCTTAAAAAAGGACACAATTGTACTTGTGTTTTGACGCAAATGGAACAGCAACTGGGGGCAGAGAGGGAGGTCGGGGCATCGATTGGGGCCATGGAGGAAAGTCAGGAGAGCAGCAGTGCAGGGCGCGGGTCTGGGAAAGCAGGGAACACGAGTGGCGGGGCCAACCAGGTTGCTTCTAGAATTTTCAGATTAGGGGCTATGTCACTTCCAGAGCACAAATTAAAACATATGATATGCTGGATGCAAGAATGGACGCATTTGAGGAACGCATTTTAGGACATCATCAAGAGAACTTATGCTCCTGTATGCAGACTTGTCTCTTATTAAACTCAGTTATACGAAGTGCAGTCAACCCTCCATTGGTGGGGTTGGGTACAAAAGGGGCAGGCATGATGTCAAAAGGGGTGGAGCCATGGCACGTGATGGGCCTAAAACGTTGAGAAAGGTAAATTTTCATTGGATTGGGGGTAGACCAAGGGCCTTTTTTAGGGGTATTCCAAATTTACCGGCAGCTACATTGCGGGTAAATTTGTAATACCAGCTCCAGCCTTGGCAGGTGTTTTACTGGCTAGGCCGGTAAAATACCGGCCAGGTGGCAACCCTAGCTGAAAGCTGAGTTGGTAGCTGAGAGCTGAGTTGGGAGGGCTGAGAGCTGAGGTGGGAGAATTGAGGACTGAGGGATTTTGTAATGAGGGCTGAGGAAGGAAGGCTGAAACCTGAGGAGGGAGGTCTGAGGAGGGAGGGCTGATAAATGAATCACAAGGCGGGAGATAGCAACAGCAAATGTGGGCAGAACGGAGGGGTGACTGCAGTTTCTTTGGAGTTTAATAAGAGATAAATCTGCATACTTCTTCTTTAGGAGACTGCATACAGGAGCGTAAGTTCTCCTGATGATGTCCTGAAATGCGTTCTGTAAGCATTGCGATCCGTGAGGCATGTTTGAACGCAAATATTTTTATGAATTGCATCAGTGTGTGCTCGCCATTGCTTTCATTTTAGAGCACCTCCACTTTGGGGTGTGTTTATAAATTAAGACTGATAAGACTAGGCTTGCATTGTTAACTTCTGAAGACACCGCTTTGGCTTTTTGACATCAAATTCCTTTTGCAAACTCAGCTATTTGTTTTGAGTTGTTGTTAATAAGGGACTTTGTCCCATACATTTCTGCCTGGGGCACTTCAAACATTAAGTATGACTGACAGCTTGTCGACCTAAGGCATAATTTTGCACCTGCCAATACAGAGGGAAATTGTTACTAGAAAAAGTTCCCAAATATTCACTTCAATATTCTTAAAGTCAATTCCCATGACCCTTTAGCAAGGCATATTTTAAAGATGAACTTAGATAAGTTACAGGCCACAGAATCCTACTTCCCTGCCAGTATGTAATTGTTAATGATGGTAAAGAATATAGTTTTGGAATATATATTCCATCAATGAGCAGAGATGTAGCGAACGTCGGAAAAAATGTTCGCGAAAAAAGCTAGAAAAGACATTTCTGGCCAGAAAAATGATTTTAAAGTTGTTTAAAGGGTGCAACGACCTGGACAGTGGCATGCCAGAGGGGGATCAAGGGCAAAAATGTTTCTAAAAAATACATTGTTGACACAGCGCTGCGTTTTGTGCTGTAAAGGGCAGAAATCACACTACGTCACTCAGGTGATGTTTCTGGACACGGAATGTGAAAAAGCTCACACAGCTACGTGGCACTTGGTTAAAGACTGGGCAAACAATGCCTACAAGGTCAACGTATACACTACTACAGCAGTGGATACGGATTACGGAAAATATTATTGCTGCTTGAAAAACGTCACTCAGGATGGTGTTTCTGGAGACGGTATTATTATTGATATTTAGACAGAATGTGAACAAGCTCACACAGCTAGATGGCAGTTGTTTGAAGAACAGTAGATTACTAGCCAGCAAACTTACTATCAACTGTCCCTCAAATCACTAACAGCTCTCTCCCTACACTAGCTCTTCCAAGCACACACAGGCAGAATGAAAAAACGCTGCAGGGCTTCAGTTTATATATGGAAGGGGAGTGGTCCAGGGGGTGTGGGGGTGGTCCAGGAGGGAGAGCTTCCTGATTGGCTGCCATGTATCTGCTGTTCTGGGGAAGAAATGGCAAAAAAAAAGCGCCAGCTAAGGCGAACCCAAATTGGCGAACGTCGCACGACGTTCGCGAACATTCGGCGAGCGCGAACAGCCGATGTTCGCGCGAACAAGTTCGCCGGCGAACAGTCCGCGACATCCCTATCAATGAGTATGGTGTTACAGTGTAGAAAAATAATTCAGCTGATTGCATACAGGGTAGGGTTGTCACCTGTCCAGATCTGACCAGGTTTACAGAAAACCACATGCCTTATTTTCCTGATTAGGATTCTCCTAGATTGACATGACAATCAGCCAACTGCGACATCACAGAGACAGCCCTGACCCATTAGGGCACCTGGTCAACCCAGTTGCCTCATCAATCAGCTTGTGACATCACTCTGCCTGGACTGTGCAGCCTTGAAAGATGGCAACCCTAGTAAAGGGAGTTCTCTACCAACCAGAAGTGCGTACTCATCTGTGTCAGTCACTGACTGCTATTAAAAAAAGGCCCAGTGCAGTGCGGTCAATTTTGTGCAATTTTGGAAGCAATTGAAATTTTATTTAACGTTTTCCCACCTAAATTCCAGTGCCCTTGTAGTTGCATCTGCTGTGTCAAAATTGTTGCAGTTGTGCTTGCACATTGGCAAGAATTGCAAGCAATAGAGCTGAAAATTTTGTACGGCCTGGTTTGGAGCCAACATTAACTCCATGGATACCCTGCTTTGGTAGGTAGGTACCACTGTGCTCAATTTGTAAAAGGAGGTGCCAAGTGGAACTATACAGAGAGTATTTTGAACCAAATACCATTAATAAATGTGATTCTTCATGCCTCTGACTGTGACCAAACTGACTTCAGTATGGTAAGTAAATGACCTTTGCTGTGAGTAGGATTTCCACCTGCCTGGTTTTTGAACTGGACAGACCACTTTCACCCTGACTGTCCAGTTCAAAACTGTCTTTCCGCATTTCACAGATATGAAACCCAGATCTGCTGTGGGTAGGACTTTACTATTTAGTCAGTCTTCATGCCTGTCCCCATGCAGTGTTGACTTTTTGAATTGCTGACTGATTCCTTTAATAAATAAATTTGCTCCGCCTCCACTAGTGATGTCAGACAAGGGCAAGCCAGCCCCGGGTTTATAAAGCATGTAGTCACAGCACATTGGACTGAGTTTGGGCACAGGAGAGCTTGGGTTGGGTGTCCATTAAATGAAGTCCAAATAAACTTCCACATGATTAACAATGCATCCAACCTGCCTGTGCAACTGCTCCTATTGACGGTTGGAAAAGCTGTAGCTACAGCACCCTGGACCTGGCAGAACATCTGGGGGTTCTCACAGCATGTGTGTATCAATCTTGCACAAAGTGAATCAGATGCAAACACTTTCTTTTAAAAAAAACAATCCAGAAACATTGCAAACTTAACTGAGAAAATGCTAGATCCAACTTGTGCCCGCATTGTGTCAAAATGTTAATTGTTGACTGTTTTGACAAAATTAGGTGCAGTTGCAGCAGATTTAAGGGAAAATGTTGGATTATGGTCAAAAAAACTATTTTTTTGTCTGACCATGCACATTGCACTAGAGACTGAATTTGATGTGTCTCTAAGAATTAAATAAAAAATATTATAAGTTCAAATAAAAAGTAGTACTTTGCACAACAATACAGAAATACCAAAATACATGTCCTGCTCCAAATGCTGGGAATATCCTGGAAATGCTGCACTCTGCTCCTACAGGCAAGTTAGAGGATCAGCAGAGGCTCATGTCTCCCCCCTCCTGCTCCTAATGAATATAGTGCTGACTTATACAGTCAGCACAGTTTCCTCGGGGCAGTTGCAGGTCTCTGTCCTCTGAAATCATAAATGACCCTAATTTTACCTTTATACAATGCAGAAAGCACGTATAGCATTGATGATAAGCATCTGGGAGGGGGCTGTGTGGGTATTGCATAAAATGTATTGCTGGATGGGATACTGTCTGTAGTACTACATAATATCCTCTGGGAGGCTCAACAAAATCTTTTTTTATTCCAAATCCCAATGCCACTACTGACAGGTTTGTCTTTAGAAGGCACCTATTGGTTAAAAATGCTATCCCCAACTAAATGTGTGGGCTGGTAGAGCCCGCATTCCGGTAGGGGATAACAGTAGTTTTTTTTTTTTTTTAAAGAATTTGCCCCCCGCCAGCGATATGCTATTCGCTATGGGAGGGAGCTCTCGGGGCAAGCAGCCATGTCCGCTCACTCGCATGTGCATTACACTTGTGTGACGTGAAAAGCTGCCTCGATTAGGGACGATTTTTCATTATGCGCATGCGACATTCTTCACTAATTGATTCAGGCAAAAGGTAATGATCAGGAAAAATGCACAGGGTGAAAAGTCCAGGAAACAGTTAATGAATTAAGTAGTACCCAGGAACTCCAAGAAGTGAGACCTATTTTCGGGCATTGTACCTGCGTCTTGGTGTTCCTTTTATTTTGAAAAACGGGCAATGATGTAAAACTCAACGCATTACTCCTGACAGTTATAACCATGTGTGGCTTGGGAGTTCAAGTTTAAAATGTGCACACAAAATAATATATTTTGTGCACATAGCCAAGAAAGAATTAGAGGGAACATTGGCTGGGCGGTTGGATGATGTCATTGTGTGCCATAGTTGTTTTATGCTTTTAAAGGTGTTGTCTATTCCACTGTAAAATCGTAATACTGAGTAGATTATACTTTCTGGTGAGCAAGTGTTGAGTACAGACTTAAAGGCATCCTGTCATGGATGTCCTGTCAAAATGCATCAGTTAATAGTGCTGTTCCAGAAGAATTCTGCATTGAAATCCATTTCTTAAAAGAGCAAACAGATGGGGCTAGACATATTTTCAATTTCCCAGCTGCCCCAAGTCATGTGACTTGTGCTCTGATAAACTTCAATCACTCTTTACTGCTGTACTGCAAGTTGGAATGATATCACCCCCTCCCTTTCCCCCACCCAGCAGCCTACCAAAGAACAATGAGAAGGTAACTGTAAGGGCCAAAGGCTCTTGGTGAAGTAGCGGACCAAGGAGGAAACAACAGTCCGTAGACCAGTCCGAGGTACAAGGTGCAAACAAGGATCAGGAAGAAAGGAGTAGTCGAAATCCAGGCAATGGTCAAATGCAGGCAGCGAAGAGTCGAAAGTCCGGGAACAAAGCAGGGTCATACACGATCAGTAGCAGAAGAAATAACATGCGCACCCAGGAACCGAGAACGAGAACCTATAATCGGGCACCAGTCAGAGTCCAGAGCTTCCTTAAATAGGCCCCAATTGGCGCCGAAACGGACGCCGGCGTGATGATGACGCGTGCCGACTTTGACGCGCGCTGATTAACAGGAACCCTTACAGTAACCAGATAACAGCTCCCTAACACAAGATAACATCTGCCTGGTAGATATAAGAACAGCACTCAATAGTAAAACCCATGTCTATTCAGTTACATTGAGAAGGAAAAACAACAGCCTGCCAGAAAGCAGTTCCCTCCTAAAGTGCTGACACAAGTCACTTGACTGGGGCAGCTGGGAAATTGACAAAATATCTAGCCCCATGTCAGATTTCAAAACTGAATATAAAAAATCTGTTTCCTCTTTTGAGAAATGGATTTCAGTGCAGAAGTCTGCTGGATTAAGACTATTAACTGATGCATTTTGAAAAAATACAGTTTCCCATGACAGTATCCCTTTAATGAAAAATTAAAGAATAGTAAGAGGCAAAGGTTTACAGTTGCTGTGACTAGGCCTCTTTGTGGCAGACAAAACTGAGTGCTGTAACAACCTCAGAAGAGCAGGGTGGATATGAGGTCCAATTAAAACTGAATGTTAGTAATCATGCTGGGATATTTGATTATATTGTTGCTCAGACATGAACTTGATGCATTCATTTTATTGCATTTAATATTTTTATATTTAGAATAGAAAAACATCTTAAAATTCCAGGACTACAGTCTGGTTGTACAGGTAATCCAGAGTTAGTAACATCTATTGCTCAGGATACCTTTTAGCTGTCCTCTTTGCCTTGTGAATATAAAACCCATATTTCTCTTAAATCCTTCACTATAACTTCTTATATTACCCTTTAAAACAAACCGTATAATTTTTACAATGTAAACCCCATATTCTTACAGGTGCCTGGAACTTGTCACTTGTTTCATCTCGGCGTGAGAACTTGTAAACATTTCTGATATTTTTGTTCCTGGAGTTTTTCCCAAAGGGACTTATAACAACTGTGTTTTATTTTATAAGAATGCTAAGCATCTACAGTATGCATGCATCAATACTAGGTGCTACATTCATTTAATCATATACTATATATAGTATGCTGTACTACATAACTTAGGACAAATGTTTTAAATTTTTTTATTTTTAATAATTATCAGGGAAAGGGGAGACCAAAGTTTATTAGTGCTCCATTTGGTAAGCCATGCCCTGTGGAGCTCACATCAGCTGGGGACACATGATATAGACCAGCTAGTTGAGCAGCTGAGGCCCTACCAAGGAGAAAGTATGGGGTCAGCACCATGGCATATGAGGGACACAGTAACAGGGGCAAAGGCTAGGTAGGTCCTTAATCCATATAGAGTGGTACACCTTCATGTGTATACTTCCTGAGTCAGACATGTGTGTGTGTGTCAAGAAGGGCCCCTATGAAGAGGAGAGTCTCATAAATGTAGGCAGTGGGAGACCTTGTGGACACCTTGTGGAGTGGTGACTGTGTGAACATGTCACATTAGGTTGAGCCTGACCACTCACCTCTCAAGCCTCTCTGTTGGCCCAACTGGAAAAACATGGAACAGATTTCAGTGCTGAAACACCAATGGATGCATTTTTTGTGCCAAATCAACTCCATGTGTCTGCAACTGGGCTAACTCAGTAGTTTAGTGTGCAGTAACAACACAGAGCATGAGCTATCAGACTAACAGAGTAACATAGTAACATAGTAACATAGTAAGTTAGGCTGAAAAAAGACTCACGTCCATCAAGTTCAACCTTTTTTTTTTTAAATTTTAACTGCCTAACTGCTAGTTGATCCAGAGGAAGGCATAAAACCCCATCCTAAGCCTCTCCAATTTGCCTCCTGACTCCAAAAAGGCAATCGGACTAGTCCCTGGATCAACTTGTATAATGAGCTATCTTCCATAACCCTGTATTCCCTCACTTGCTAAAAAGCCATCCAACCCCTTCTTAAAGCTATCTAATGTATCAGCCAGTACAACAATTTCAGGGAGAGAATTCCACATCTTCACAGCTCTCACTGTAAAAAACCCCTTCCGAATATTTAGGTGGAACCTCTTTTCTTCCAAACGGAATGGGTGACCTCGTGTCATCTGAAAAGACCTACTGGTGAATAAAGCATTAGAGAGATTATTATATGACCCCCTTATATATTTATACATAGTTATCATATCACCCCTTAAGACTAGAGAGATAGTCTGGTGTGACCTTTGCCTGATATCAGTGTGGCCTCCAGTCAATTTAGTACGAAGGGGGTTATTTATTAAAGTCCGATTTTTTCTGGTTAGACTTTTAAGGGGGAAAACCACATTTTTTTTTACTAAAAACCCGATGGTGTTAAAAGTCCAGATAAAAAGTAAAAGACCTCACATTCTAAAAAGTCACAGTATTCAGGTACCAAATACAAAAAAGTTGTTGTATTCAGGCGTCAAATCTAAAAAAGTTGCAGTATTTGGGTGTCAAATCCGAAAAAGTTGCAGATTCAGTTTCTTTTTCCAATCTTATAGAGACTTTAACCAGACAAGAATTGCGTCAGTGTGGATTTGGTCAGAGTGGCTTTCCAAAAATAGTGAGATAATTTCAGATTTTGATAAAATAACCCCCTAACTGTTCCTTATGAGTCTCCCTGTAATGGAGTTGTAAAAGTTGTAGAACCCTGGTCAAAGCATTGTCCACAGGATGCTGTTTCAGGGATGCAATATTTAACTATGGCCATGCCCTGATTCACCCAATCTTGCCCTCTGACAGAATACGTGCTTTTTGTGTGTATTATGTATTGTATGATTTGGGACAATAAAAATCTTTGTTTTTCTTTGTATGAAGAAGAGATCTCAATAAATTGAACTTGACTTGACTGTGGGGACTGCTGTATGGTAGTTATGTCACTGCTTTACGTTACTGCTGGTTGCACATATAACAATCTATAATAAAGTACAATGTGCTAATCACAACAACCAAAGTAAAAAATAAGCCAAATACTCTGCATTTATTGAGCTGGGGAACAGGGAGGCCAACTAACACCTCAGATTTTATATTTATTATATATTGTTGGGTTCAGAATAATAGTGTGTTTCAAAAAGTGAATAAAGCTCAAAATACTTATAGTTTTATTTCCAAACACACAAATTGAGAACATTGCACATTCTATTCCAAATCAAAACATGAAGAAAATATGTTATCAAATATGTTATTCCTTTACAGAAAATGAAGGAAAGGGATTAGGCTGTTCGAGGAAATAGCAGTGTCTGCATTCTTATTTGCAAACTCAAACACTCACAGAATAAAATGAAAAGATTTTGCTTTCCTTTGAATCACTGAACTAATATTAAGTTGTATAACCAGTGTTTCTAAGAACTGCTACACATCTGTGTTGCATGGAGGCCACCAACTTCTGGCACCTGTTATATTTCACAATTCCTCCGAATTTCTTGGTTTTGCCTCAGAAACAGCATTTTTGATGTCACCCCACAAGTGTTCTATTGGATCAAGGTCCGGGAATTGGGCTGGGCAATCCATAACTTGTTTACTGCTATGTTTGGGTCGTTATCTTTTTGAAACCCCCATTTCAAGGGTGTTCTCTCTTCGGCATAAGGCAACACAACATTTTCAAGTGTTGATGTATTGAAAATGATCTATTATCCTTGGTATGTGATAAATAAACACAACATCATAGTATGAGAAACATCCTCATATCATGATATGTGTGCCACCATGCTTCACTGGCTTCACAATGTACTGTGGCTTGAATTCAGTGCTTGGGGTCATCTGACAAACTGTCTGAGGCCCTTAGACCCAAAAAGAACAATCTTGCTTTCATCAGTCTCATTGTAAGCTCTTCAGCATGCCTTTTTTTTCGATCTTTGGAGGGGCCTCCTTGCAGATAGCTTGGCTAGACTTAGGCATCATGGGTAACTTTAGAGTAGACCTTCTTGGATTTTCCAGGAGCTGATCATTGGCTTAGTCTTTGCCATTCTGGCTATTTGTCTATCCATTGAATGGTAGTTTTCCATTTTTCTTTCACTTCTTTCAGGTTTTGATTGGCATTTTAAAGCATTTGAGATCATTTAAACTGAGCAGCCTATCATTTTCTGCACTTATGTATACATTTTCCCCTCTTCAATCAACGTTTTAATCAAAGTATGCTTTTCTTCTGAACAGTGTCTGAAAAAAACAATTTTACTCAGGTATTCAGAGAGAAATACACTATAACCAGCATGCACAACATTTGATGATTTTGTCCTTAATTAAGGGCAGTAATTGGCATCTGTTTTTTCACTTCACTAATTGAACTCCACACTGCTATTAGCTATTATTTTGAACATTGCTATTATTTTGAAGAAGCCTCAATTAATGATTCAAATACACAGAATCGACAGCATGCATGTCATGACTGATGGGTCTGTTGATTTTCTATTACTTTACTACACCTGTTCATTCATTGGCATGTAGAAACATAATTTCTAGTGATTGATCAGGTTAGTGATCTTGGACTGCTATTATTCTGAACACAACTGTATATTCTGGTTTTTCTTGGGGATAATAAATAAACATTTATTTTATGCTAGGTGTGCTAGAGAAATATAAAAATCTCCAAAGCAGTGCTATCTGAAATGCAGTGCCCCACTTAACTTATATGATTTTTTCTGGCAGTTGGACTGAGGCAGGTGCAATTTACTGATATTGCATAAAGATATTTTATGAATCAAATGAAGCCTTAGGTGCTCTGTGTGTAATATGACTTTGCTCCATAATTTAAATTAGACAGTCTGGCAATATATAAGATTAATGTCCTAGTTGTAATCATATTTTTCATGAATAATTAGCATATACAGAAATGAGATCCCTCATCAGGAAACTTGTTAACAAAAACTCTACATTTTTGGAAGGCCATCTCCCATGGAGTCCACAGCAGTATTACAATTTCATCTTGTTAAGGCACAATTTAAAAAAAAAAAAATGTATTCAAATTAAGTCATATTCAGTGGGAGGTATATATTTGTTGAATTCAATCTCTTGGAAACTGGACCGGGGCTTCTCTTTACTGAAAATTGCACCTCTATGTGTGCCCCCGTGCTGCCACCTTTGATGAATTTTCCATCAAAGGGAAACGTACCCTTGCGTTGTACAGTAAAATGTCTGACACTAGGTCTTTGCAAGGAACCCATTGGAAACTCATCATAGAGTATGGCACAGGAGCTCATTACAGGCTGGTTCTTTTGTCAGCAAAAATGGGCACCAACCCAGGGTCCAAGGTTGGCGGTATATGTTCACTGGTGAGTATGTGGTTGCAAATGGAACCATTGTCTTATGATGTATGTTGAAAATCAATAAAAATAAGAATTCAAAAAATGGTGCTTTGCATACCACCTGATACACCAATAAAAAATCTATGTGGAAACTTCTTTCATTTTGTTTGTATTATATTAAGAATGAAAAAAAGTGATGTGCTGTTTGATCAAAATGATAGAAATTCCCATATCCGAAAAAGAGGGGGAAACAAGGGGCATAAACTAGGATTTTCATGTTTTTCTGAATACATACTGTTCACTAAAAATTGTATTGTTTTCTACTGGCCCATGCTCTGCTTTTATTTCTAAATTATTCCCACACACTACAGGCATGGAATTGTCTTGTGTAATAGACTGTCAGGGACACAATGCTGTTGGAACCAGTAGATGAGGACTAAGGAGGAACTGGGGTGTGAAAAGTAAGAAACCATAGTTCAATGACAAGCCAGAAAATATAGATAAGAAGCAAAGTCAAAGTCAGGTGTAGGCCACGGCAGGCAGCAAAATATTGTAGAACAGGAACAGGGCACTAGAAAATCTATCAGAGCAGGAACTGAGACCAACAAATGGACAAAGGCCCTGGTGTACATTGGGAATTACAAATAGCTGAATTACACACAAATTAAATATAGGCAAGTCCCCTATATGTAATAAAAGGCACTGAAACAGCATGAGAGCAGTAACCCATGACAACCAATAAGATGTTTGCATAAATTATACCTGCTGATTAGTTGCAATGGGTTACTGCTCTTACTGCATAACCCAAAAAAAGTGATAAACAGAGGTGTGCCAAGCCAGCCTGAATGCCCTAGGCAACCAGGCTGACCACCTCACCCCATCCACGTGCACATGCAAATGTGCACATTTGCTGATGTCACAGAGGGATGTGTGTGGTGACAAGTTGAGTCGGGGCAATAAAGCCTAGACTAGAGGTAGGCAGAAGAGGTACCTACCCAGTGTCCCACCCCTTATCATTGAGCTATAGGTAGGTGCCTCTTCTTCCTGCCCCTAGTTCTGGCCCTGGCAGTAATGTTCCCATATATCGATGTAACGTTTCTTGCACAAGCAAACTGCCATCTACCAGGCCTAGGGTTGCCACCTTTTGAACATTTTCTTACCGGCCGGCGCGGGGGCAGGGCCAAAAGGGGGCGTGATGTCAAAGGGGGCGGAGCGTGACATCAACGGGGCGGAGCCACGCTAGCGATCGGCTGAAGACGCGAGAAAGGTAAGTTTTCATTGGATTTAAGGCAAGGCAAGGGCCATTTTTAAGGGGTATTACAAATTTACCGGCAGCTACATTGCCGGTAAATTTGTAATACCGGCCCCGGCCTTGGCTGGTGTTTTACCGGCTAGGCCGGTAAAATACCGGCCGGGTGGCAACCCGTCCAGGCCCAGCACAGATTGTTGCAAACCTATGTATACATGTTTTTTCCATTGAGATAGTTAAACTCATATCAGTAAGAAAAAAGTTAAGCTAACAGAGGATTTCTTTTCTTTGAATTCCTACTGCATTGTTTAATAATGGCTAGAATCAAATATATGTCTGTTATTGTTGCACATAGTATAGGTCACCTACTAAAATGTCCTTTTATAGAGCTACATGCTTTTCTATTACCAGGAACTGAATGGTGGTTCATTTACACATTCCAAGGATACTTGCGTCTCAAAAAAAACAACTAGAAAGATTTAGGATGGAATGCATTCTGTTTCGTGCATGTGTCTTTTATGCTGAGTAAAAGTGTAAAGCCCACAGAGTACTGTGATGGCTCTTTCCAAATTGCAGAGCTGCTGTACATATCAATAAAAAACAAGACCTAAATAATACATTCTGTCGCCATGCATCTGCTTCCAGCCTCTAGAGATTATCCTTGTAATGCATATCAGCTGCACCATTATATCAAAAAGATTTGCTCATAACTAAATCAGCTGTGCAGATCGATTGCAACTGACTCATTGTGAAAGACAGCTGTTCATAGAATGCAGTTGAATCTGCTTTCCATACATCATCTGACACTAAATGGAACAGAACACTGAAAAATGCAACTGGCTCTTCTATGGAAAAAGCTCCTACCAGCAAATGAGTCTATGGGGCAGATTTACTAAATTCACATGAAGGATTCGAAGTTCGATCGAATTTTCTAAAAGATTCTAATTTTTGAATGTTTTTGAAGACCACTTCGACCAGTGAATTTTGAAAATTTGATCGAATCAAATGATTCGAATGATTCAAATAAAAATCTATTCGAATTTTCGATATTTGAATTCGAAGGATTTTCATTCACCATCTATTCACATTGTCGAATTCAAGGGTTTTTTAACCCTCAAATTCGACCAATAGTAAATCTGCCCCTATGTGTTGCTACTTGGTCACAGGCAACCTTGTGTTTACACTGTCATTGTCAGCTAGTGATGAACAAGATTCTTTGAAATTCTTCAAATTCTGGCTTTTCAAAGTTGATTTTTTTTTTTGTGATTTTGGAGCCCTTCCTGCCCAGCAATTTCACTTGCAGCTTTTTTAGTTACAAAATATAGAACATTTTTCAATGTGTTTAAATTATACTATTAGCAGCTTATACTAGCTTTCTGTGTAAAAAAAAAAATTTGCTCCCCCTCTTTAAATCTTTACAACTTAAGTCCACTTATTTCCCAGACTGACTCCTAATCATTTCCTTCACAGTTTTCAGTCTTGAACAAGCCTCCAATTTGTGTCAGCAGGGTGCCAGGAAAACTTGGTTTGGAGAATAGAGACAGTGAGCCAAGAAAGGAGGAAAAATAGTGGAAAGTGGGTTCAAGGTTTAAGGGGTTCTAGCACCCCAGTTTATCAACTCTGGTTTGGAGAATAGAAACAGTGAGCCAAGAAAGGAGGAACATTGTTTGGAGTGTGGGTTCACGGTTTAAGGGGTTCTAGAACCCCAGTCTGAAACTGGCCTTATTGCCTCATTATTGTGCCCTGGCTGTCCTTATCTCATCTTTTAGTCATCCTCCAAACATGACAATAAACTGATATGCATGTGACCTTGTAGACTATATCACCCATCCATGGACAGTGAATTTTAAAGGCATAGATCATTGTGTACACAAGACATTCTCACACTGTATACCTGTTTTTACTATATACTACAAAAACAAGATCAAATACCTGAACTGCCGACACCTCAAACTATCAGCAGCACATCACAACTATTAAAAAAACAGACAAAGTTCTCCTAAAAATCTCTCTCAAAAAAAGAAACCCAGTCATATATATCAAAGGCATGGCATGAAATGTACTCTACACTAGATGACTTACATAGTTAATTAGTTAGTTAGTTAAATTGGGTTGAAAAAAGAAAAATCCATCAAGTTCAACCCCTCCATATTAAAAACCCAGCATACACACACATCCTTCCACTCTTTCACACAAAGCTATACTAAGGGGCTGATTTACTAAGGTCGAATTTCGAAGTGGAAAATACTTTGAAATTCGACCATCGAATTAAAATACTTTGACTTCGAATATCCAAGTCATATTCAAACTATTTTAGCGTACGATTGAATGATTTTACTTCGATAAAATAAAACTTGGTCTAAAATAAAAAATGGTCTAGAAGGTCCCCATAGGCTAACATAGCATTTCAGCAGCTTTTATTTGGCAAAGTAAAAAAAATACAAGTTTTTTTAAAGAGACAGTACTTAGAATTTCGAAGTCAAAGGATTTTACTATTCGACCATTGGAATCGAATGGTCGAAGTAGCCTATTCAATGGTCAAATTTTAAAAAATATATATTTACTACGAAATTCGAACTTTTTGCTTTCGAATGTTCCCTTCAACCCTTAGTAAATCAGCCCCTAACTGTAGAGTTTAGTATCAAAATAGCCTTTGATATTATTTCTGTCCAAAAAATCATCCAAGCCCCTCTTAAAAGCATCAATAGAATCAGCCATTACAACATCACCCGGCAGTGCATTCCACAACCTCACTGTCCTCACTGTGAAGAACAACCTACACTGCTTCAAATGAAAGCCCATTAGTCCTCTAGTCTGAAGGGGTGGTCTCTGGTGCGGTGATCCTCTTTATGGGTAAAAAGATATTTGTCTATAATGTCCTCTAATGTATTTGTAAAGAGTAATCATGTCTCCTCGCAAGCGCCTTTTTTCCAGAGAAAACAACCCCAACCTGGACAGTCTCCCCTCATAATTTAAGTCTTCCATTCCTCTAACCAGTTTAGTTGCACTTAGTCTCTGCACTCTCTCCAGCTCATTTACATCCCTCCTAAGGACTGGAGTCCAAAACTGCACTGCATACTCCAGATGAGGTCTTACTAGGGATCTATAAAGAGGTATAATTAAGTTTTCATCCCTTGAGTTTATGCCCTTTTTATGCAAGACAGATCCTTATTTGCTTTAGTAGCTACAGAATGACACTGCCCAGAATTATAGCTATAAAAACCCCAAGATCCTTCTCATTTAAGGAAACTCCCAACACACTGCCATTTAGTGTATAACTTGCATTTATATTATTTTTGCCAAAGTGCATAACCTTGCATTTATCAACATTGAACCTCATTTTCCAGTTTGCTGCCATGTTTCCCAACTTAGACAAATCTTTCTGCAAAGTGGCAGCATCCTGCATGGAACCTATAGTTCTGCACAATTTAATGTCATCTGCAAAAACAGAAACAATACTTTCAATGCCCACATCCAGGTCATTAATAAACAAGTTGAAAAGCAAGGGACCCAGTTAGTCTGGCAAGATCAATTATGCATAAAACCATGCTGGTACAAACTCATAGTATTGTTATTTTCTATGAAGTCCAGTATCCTACCCTTTATTAATCCTTCGAAAAGCTTTCCAAACACTGACGTCAGACTAACTGGCCTATAGTTTTGAGGCTAAGAATGGGATCCCTTTTTGAATAGCTGCACCACATTAGCAATTTGCCATTCTCTCTGCACCATGCCAGACCTCAATGAATCCTGAAAAAATAAGTAGAGAGGTTTGGTAATTGTTGTGTTTGGTAGCCGAGGATGATGATAGTATAACAGTGCTTTATTAGCAGGTTCCTGCAGCCATTACATAACAGCAGTAACTCTTACTTTCACGTTCAAGCTGTACAGACAGTCCTGTGTATGCACAGTGCCACCTGCAGGCCATTTGTATAAACAACACAGTAATCACTGAGCTAAGCTCACTAAGTACCCTAGTGTGAATCCCATCTAGCCCTGGACCTTTGTTTATCTTAACTTGTTCTAGTCTCTTTTGAATTTCATCATGCGTGAACCATGCATCAATACATGTATTATTAAAACTGGGACTATTAATAAGGAAACCTTCATTAGCTAGTTCCTTATTTTAGTAGACAGACAAAAAGTATTCAGAATCTGAGCTTTTTGCTTGTTCTCATTAACCAGCTGACCCCCCTCTGATAATAAAGGTCCTACCCCTTCCTGCTTCATTTCTTTACTATTCACATGTTTAAAAAATTATTTTGGATTCTTTTTACCGCTTACTGCAATATCCTTTTCCATATCTATTATAGCATGCATGATTTATTGGCCTCCTTGTACCTTATAAATGATTCAGCTGTCCCAGCTAACTTGAAAGCCTTAAAAGCATGTTTTATCTTACCCACCTCAACACCAACACTTCTATTGAACCGAAAAGGTTTTGCTTTGCAACAACGTTCCTTGCTTACAAGTGGAATGTACTGACATGTATATTTACTAAGCAGCATTTTAAAGACTGACCATTTTTGTTCAGTGTTTAACCCTGTGAAAAGCATTTCCTCCTTAATATGTTGCAGAGATGCCCTTATACCTGCAAATCAATGTTTTAGTTACTCCCTTATAGAATTGCCTCTGCAATAGAATCTCAAAGGAGACCATGTTTTGATCAATATTCCCTAAATGCTCACCCACACAAATGCTAGAGATGAGTTCAGTATTATTAGGTATTACAAGATCCAAAAGAGAATTATTCCTAGTAGGTTCTTGAACGAGCTGGGATAAAAAGTAATTTAGCATATTTACAAACCTACTAGCTTTATCTGTCTTGGCAACCCCATTACCCCAGTCAATGTCCAGATAATTGAAGTCACCAATAATAATAACTTGACCTAGTTGTGAAGCCGCTTCTATTTGTAAAAGTAGCTGGGCTTCATACTCGTCACTTATACAAGATGGTTTATAGCATACACCAATGATAGTTTTCTTTGTAACCTTTTGCCCAGTCAAAATCTCTTCCCAGAGGCATTCCACACCCTCACCAGTGAAAGCAATGGTTATTTCTTTAGTGCATGGCTTTAATTCAGGCTTTACATACAAACACACTCCTCCCCCCTTTTTAATCCCTCTGTCCTTCCTAAAAAGTGTGTAACCATTTAAATTCACAGTCCAGTCACATGGTTCATCCCACCAGGTCTCAGTGATACCAATTATATCATAATTTTTAGAGCATGCAATTAATTCTAGGTCTCCCATTTTACCTGACAAAATTCTTGCATTTGCCAGCATACAGCAGACATTACTATGTTTACTTTTTAAATGTGCATTACTTTGAGGAGAATTATATGTTAAGTTAGTATTAGTCTGTTTTCCTTGTAACATAGGGACCTCCTTAGCTGGTAAACTGTATGCCCCCCCCACTCCTCCCCCATGACCCCTTACTAATCCCACTACCCTATCTACCCTAGCTTCCCCATAATTCTCTCACCCACCCCCCACTTGCCTAGTTTAAGCACTTCTCCAACCTCTTGGCCATTCTTTCCCCTAGCACAGTGGACCCCCTTCCATTGAGGGGCAATCTGTCACGACTGTTTACGTTGTACCCCAAGGAAAAATCAGCCCAGTGCTCTAGGAACCCAAACCCTTCCTTCCTACACCAAGACTTGAGCCACACATTTAGCTCCCTAAACTCACACTGGCTCCATAAACTTGCATGTGGCAAAGGCAAAATTTCTGAAAAAATTACACTGGAAGACCTTCTGTTAATATTAGAGCCTAGATCCCTGAACTCACTATTTAAGGTCTTCCTGCTACCACAGGGGTCAGGAACCTTTTTGGCTGAGAGAGCCATAAACACCACATATTTTAAATTGTAATTCCGAAAGAGCCATACAATATGTTTAAAACTAAATTCTTTCTAATAACATTGTTATGCTGTTGCTAACCAGTGATGAATAGTACTTCTTACCATTAATGCGACTTCTGGTGCTGCATGGTTTTGCTGATGGTTTTGTAGTCTGGTTCATGCAGGCGTTGAGACTTCCATCAGTTAAATGTGATCGTAGGTTGGTCTTAATGTGCTTTATATGTGAGATGTGGGTCAGACTCACACAAGACTCACACAAGACAATATGTGTTTCTAACAGACCACAGCAATGTTGCTGGTGATACAAGGGGAATTTTAAGATAACGTTGCAGTCTGTGTCAGATGTGAAGTAAAGTTCCCTGCACCCATGGATAATGGGATAATCATGTATTGGACAATATCTATATATGTACTCCCCCAATCCAGTCACAAAATGCCACTTTTGTTGCTCAGTCCACTTACTCACAAGACATAATGCAAAAGCCCAATGTACAGTCTCATGATAACATGTTGGGGAAATCTGTCAAATGCCAGAAATTCCAGAAAAGAAGACATGAAAAAAAATTATGAAGAACAGTGATATTTCAAATGAGTGATGTTTCAAATGATTTGCAGGTGGTCACAATTGTTCTGTTATTTTGTATTGTGAAGGACAACCAAAAATCATTCAGTTGCAAATGTTCCAATATCACCATTTCACTGTATTTCTCCTCAGATTATATATGACATATATAACCACTTTTAATCAATTTGGACTTCTAGATGTTTTCAGATTTTGTCCAAAAAACTCATGCTGTTAATGGTATTTGTATTTTTAACCACACTGTTTAGCTCTTTTTTACTCTCATTTTTTTATTCGGATGTTTAAATAAATTTCATCACATTTGTGGTTTTAGAGTTTGGGAGTTTAGTCGTGGTTTCAAAAACCTCTACATCTACTACAAATCCAACCTTTGTTAATATTAATTTAATTCTAATTCTAATTTCCAACACATTCAGCAGTGCAGTACAATAGTAGAATAATAGAATCATTTAGAATAAATTATTGCAATTTTGTATACAATGCTAGGGCTGTCTATATAAGTTTATGTGTTTATTCAATGTTGGTTATAATACATCTCCTTCAGTATGAAGTACATTGCTAAGAATAAACTGTACAGTTTATACATTATATATGATATTATAATAATGATGTTTATCATAGGGAAACTGAGTTGTAAGCATCCTCTGCAGACAATAACACTTGCAATCAGAGATGAGGGGATCTATAACCTCAATTTCCGCTCAGTTTCAGAGCTAAAATTAAATAGACTCTACCGTGGTTGATGGCATGCTTTACATAGAGTGGATGGATTCTTTATAGATTTGCAGAGGTAACAAGGAAATGCAGAAATCTACATGTATTTGGCAACTCTACAAGCATATTTTAATGAATGTTCATGTTTTCTAATGTACCAGTTTCTGCCAGTCTCTGATGTGTAGGAGGTTAATGTATGTGTGCTTTTTTCCTTCCCGCTCTGAATACTTTAAATAATAAATGTAATTTACAGGAAACATTTAGTAATGGGTAGGGAATACAGCTTGTGATTTAGGACTGTTGTCAAAAATCAGTCTTCTACACCAAAAGATATATAGGTGTTACCATGACAATAATAATATGAAGATGAAATAATATTTATAGTTTATAACATACCGCTAATACAAGTTGGTTTCTCTAAGTAAATGTTGAAATTGGTTGTTCTGGAACCAGCTCAGCAATATTGGTTCCGCAACACTGTGCTATATTGTCAATACACAGTTATAGAGATCCACACATTTCACTTTAAGATATGTTTAAAAAGATTCTGTTGTGGGAAATCCATTTTTCAAAAGGGCAAACAGATTTCTTTATCTTTAAATCCCAGGTTCCCTCAGTCATGTGACCTGTGCTCTGATAAACTGCAGTCACTCTTTACTGCTGCATTACAAGTTAAAATGCTGTCACTGCTTCCTTTGCCCCATAGCAGCCTATCAACAGAACAATGAGAAGGTAACCAAATAACAGCTCCCCGACACAAGATATCAGCACCCTAGTAGATATGAGAATAGCACTCAGTAAAAATTCCCACTGTAACTCCTCAAATGGCATTGAGTAGGAGAAACAAATATCTGAAAGCAATTCTATTGAGCAGCGCTGGCTCATTCTGAAAGCACATGACCAGGCAAAATGACAATTTAAGTTGGACTTGTGTTGTCAGTTTACTATAATAGCAGCAGTGTTACTGTATTTGTTTTATGTTATTGGCTTTGGGTTGTTGGGGTGGAATAAGGACATAACTTAATTGCTCTCCAACATAATTAATAAGGTAATTTTATCAAGCCAGAGCAATAACAGACCTGTCACAATGATCAGGGCCGGAGCAAGGGGTAGGCAGAGTAGGCACGTACCTTGGGTGCAAAGCTGTGGGGCGTCAGGCACGTACCTTCTCTGCCTCTGCTACCCCCAAGTCCCCCCAGGGGACCTTTTCACCAGTGGCATAATAACAAGGGGTGCAGAGAGTGCAATTGCACCAGGGCCCCCAACCCCCATGGGGCCCATCGGAGCCACGATAATGGTTATGGCAGGAGGTTTTCTAGGGGGAGATTTTACAGCACACATGCAATCAACACCCCAGAATGGAATTTATAGAGGTAAGGGCCCATCAGGGGGCCCAGGTGACCATCCTGTACCAGGGCCCACCAGGGAGTATTTACGCCACTGCTTTTCACACATGTGTGCAGTTCCTTTTTTGCTCCTCGACGCGCACAGCACCCGTGCATTCGGTTTCTTCATGCATGCGCACGCACAGTTTGACGCGCAAGCCCGTGGTTTTCCTAGGGCGCCTGGCCATGGTGGCCCAGTGCTGGAAAGGATATCTGAAGTTATCTCTAGTACTTTTGAGCTTTTAGCTATGATAAGCAACCAAAATTGCTTGGGTGCATCTAAATGAATGTAGCTCTACAGATTGCATCTTTTATAAGTACTTAAATTGTAAGGGTTGATCTGGTCATCATTTTATAAACTGTGTAGGGTTAAGTCTATCTATTGGCATGGCCAACCAGGGGCAATCTTGATCTATCTCCAAAGAGTTAGAGTAAATAACCATAAAAGCTAGTAATTCAGCAATTCAATTTGAGTTGGCAGCACATTTACCCATATATGGGGCCTTCATATTGACTGTATCGCTATGTCCATGTGTTCCGCTACTGGCCACAAGCTCCATTATAATAGTCCAGAGCCCACCCAATGGATCATCTTTATATGGGCACTGGATTAGTGTCAATTCAAGCTTGTTTGGTCATGTATGCCCAGCTTTATCTTTTTTTGGTCTTTTGGGTATTGTATGCTTTGTTTGCATACTTCATGAATACTCCAGATTGTAGGTTGCCATACACAGGTACATTTTAAAATTTATATAGCAAAATCTTGTCCTACAGTATTATAAAAGACATAACAGTAATAAAAGACATGGCTACACAAACAAACAACAGCATTATACTGAGGCAGTTATATATTGTAGCATTGGCATAGTGTTAAAATAACTTTACTTGCTTGATTTGGCAGAAAGCATGAATAAGCATATGATACTGATCCAATTTTTGGTCTAGCAGTTCAGTGTTAGGTGGTGCTTGATTTAAAAACAAATGTTTTCAATATGGTTAGCTAGCCAAAAATATAATGTATAAAGGATGAAGTCTAACATAATAGCCAGAACTTCCTCCTTTGCAGCTCTCTATTCTGTTAGTCAGCAACTTAAAGGGAGGCCGCATGGTACCTGCATGTTCTGTTACTGTGCTTTTGATCCTGAGCATACAGATTACATTTTTAGTATTTTGTCAGTCAATTGTACTGAGATCCTATTTTTATTCTGCAACCCTTTTTTTTTTTAAATGATTGTAAGACGCCTGTTTGCAACTTGCTGGTGCTATATATATATAATTGTTAATAATGATTTATGCATCCGTATCTACCCAATATAGATGAAATGTTCAGTCTGGGCAGTCCATTTGAGATCCTATACAATAAGGTCGGTGCCACACATGTCCGATTAGTTGGGCTGTATGTTTGAAATCAGTCAACCTTTATGCTATCTTTTTTTTGCAATCAGTCTTGTGCATTCATTTTTTTATTTTCTTTCTTTATTACCACATTTGTATACCATTTTAATGAATCATCTGTTTTTTTATTACAAGCTATTATGTCTAAAACTGTACAAGGTATTCCTAAAACTCTGCATACTGCAGCATTGGTTAGCAGTTAATTCAGCTGCGCATTGCCTTTCTTCACAGAAATCAGTACGTGGGTATGTAGTAATTGATGGGCACAGGAATAGGATTATCCTGCTTAATTTTTCTTCTTGCAACACAGATAAATATTCAAGGACTGATTTTTTGCTTATTTGAATTTGTTTTGCAGGTGTAACCTCATTTTCTGCTCTATTTATTGTGTTTTGTTACCTTATCTAGGTTTATCTACAACAGTTCAGAGTGGAGCATATCCTGCTCTGGACTGAACTGGTACTGTTAGGATACAAATAAGGTACTGATTTTTTCTCCTAATGCATTATTTGGAACCATGTTTGGAGGAGTTATAATGCAGTTAAAGGAACATGTGCTTTTACACTAACAAAGAAACATCAATGTCCCCCAAATACTGCCTCTGCTGTTGCTTATTTTGCATACTGCACGCATGGAGTAAATTTCACCCTGAAATGTTATTTTGTTCATTTGGGCCACAATTGCTAAATCTGGGCAATGACAGGAGGATACAAGTACAGTAAATGGCTCAGAGGCATCAGATCATCTACTACATGTGCACTCAATGTAGGTCAAAACACTCTGTGTTAGACTAGCTGCCAAGGTACCAGGGGATATTCCCATGGGTCCATGCCCTAGTGGACCCCAGTACTGACAGATCCGTCAACCCCCCAATTCTTTCAGGAGTTACCAAAATTTGTGGTTTGTCCCCAGTAAACCTTCACTCTCACATTCCCCTTGATTTGTGACCTATTCTGGTTTTCAGTGGTGTAACTACCAGGGGTGCAGAGGGTGCAATTACACCAGGGCACCCACCTCCTTGGGGCCCATTGGAGCCACAAAAACGGTTATGGCAGGCAGTTATCTAGGGGGAATTTTTACAGCACACATGCTATCAACACTTCAGCATAGGATTTATAGCGGTAAGGGCCCAACAGTGGGGCCCAGGTACCTATCCTGTACCGGGGCCCACCAGGGAATAGTTACGCCACTGCTGGTTTTCCCACGATTTTCTGCAAAAATCTGATGTGATGTGCACATGCACATAATGGTTTCTGTGGTTTCAGGGGTAGTTGTGCTCATGCATGCGGTGCCAATTACAGCGGTGGATTTCTAAAATATGCACTCCAAGGCCTCTTGCACCCCCGCTCCTGATGTGCCCACAACATGCCCGTGCAAACTTGCAGCTCCTCTGCTCCCAGCACCGTGTATATCAATGCTGAGCATCAAAGAGGCTGTGCGGCATGCCGCCCATAAAAATGTGCTGCCCTAGGCCCGGGCCTTTGTGGCCACAAATTCAGGTCTGGCCAATTCCTGCTGATGTCACATCCACATCACATACATGACTGGGTCCCCCGACTATGCATGTTTCACAGCTCTGATGAGGTCCTCCTTTCCATGGCTCCATTCATTCTGCTACTAATCGTGCAGATTGTAGATCAATCTGATTGCATATTGAATATGAAGAGAGGAGGTGCCTGTGCCATCTTCCTTATCTTAATCCCCTCCCAAATTTCCAAAACATTTTCAATGTTATCCAAATAGATGATAGAGCAATCATCGATAATCATTACCCAAATTCCCTAAAAGACTAAAGGTAGCCATAGCCATTACAATTCTAGTTACAATTTCTTGTGTTTTCAATGCAGATGTTGAATCATCTGTATATGTTTCTGTTGTGTAATGGCTGCATGAGCCTGCTAATAAAGCACTGTTATACTCTACTCATCCTCGGCTACCAAACACAACAATCAGAATTACAGGTAGAAACAATAGATTTATGAGCCAATATTATCCGTGTGTCTTTGGCCACCTTAAGCTATGGTCCTAATATAAAATTAACCAGTCTATGTCTATCTATTTGTTCATTGTGTGTTAGCTAAAGAAGTAGTGGTTTAGCTCACCACACACACGATAAGGCACCTTGGTAATTTTCAACACAAATGGCACAATAAAAATGTTATTGTTATCTTTAGACAAAAAATTCCAGTGCTCCAGAGTGGGATTGTTCAGTGTTTAGATTCATAATTGGATATTAATGAATGATCAAAATGGACCACTAATAAGACAGAGTTGTGTATAAAGCTACTAAAAAATGCCTTAACCTTTAAACAACAGGGATTGTTTGTCCATATATTGCAATATATTTAAGCTGGCCAACTACGTCAAAGTCATCCCATATCTGGCCAGTCCTACTCTCAAATTGCATCTGATTCATTAAGAATTCTATTACTTTATTATACATTTTACAAAGGGACTAAGTTTTACCTGTAACTTACTTGCTGCTTTCAAAGTAAAACTCCCAAACTTGGTTACCCTTTTATTAGACACCAGTGGGATCACCTGACTATAGTTGAAATCCCTGACCTCTCTGGCATGAAATGGTGTAAAACAAAGAGAAGTATGCCATTAAAGACAGGGCCAGGTCAAGCTGGCTAGGCTTCCTAGGCATGTTTGCAGGAGTGCATGCGAGTGCATGCGAGTGCATTGATGGTGAGATGAGGGGAGCTACAAGAAGAGCCGGCAGTGAGGACAAAGGTCAGGGCTAGAGGTAAGTGATGGAAGAGGTAAGTGCCTAGCATGTGAGATACACACTAGCAACTGATTTTCAGAAAAAAATATATATATTTAGCTCCATGTTAAAAGTCTATATTTAGAGAGAGAGAAAACGCTCCAGTGCCGCTTGATGTCTTTTCCAATTGATCCAAGTGATCATGTTCCAGGAGCATCACAATAGAAGCTTACATGGCTAGACTTCAACTGTGTATGCTCCATTAAGAGTTAAGATGCCAACGCTGCTGAACTACTCTACTGAACAGGTAAAGCAACCAGGGAATTATTGAGGTTTTGAGTGGTGTCTTTCAGAAGGCAGGAGGGAGAATATCTAAGGTTGTAAAAGACTTTAAAACGAAAATTCCATTAAGGGGCAGAGAAAACAAACAACTCCTAAAAGTAAATTATGTAGAATAAGCACTAACATAACTAAAGTCCAAAAGGTCACTTTGCAATATTTGCACCAACCTCCACTGTATGTGCAACTGACATTTTTTTGCTGTTGCAATTTACTATTCGTGTATCACAGCCAGGCCCCATGGTAGAGTGGGCCCTTGTGCAGTTGCTTTACCTGTGGCAGCAACTAGCCATCACTGGTAACTTTAATTTAATCTTTGAATTTAAATTTTGATTGCAAATTCTGCTACTCATGTCAGATTGTCCAAATGCAGTCGAAAGTAGCAATCCAGCTCCCCTGCCCCTTTGCCATTGCAGGAGAGGTAAGAAAGAGTGTGATGGGTTTGCCTCCTCAGGCAGGAAAAGGCTTAGAAGTAACCTTGCTGCCCATAACCTCTTTCGGACAGATTATCATGCTCCAATAGTGTATAACCATAGGGACAGTTGCAGTATCAGCTAAATAGTACATTTCTAAATAAGAGACAGTAATAATAGTTAGTGATATCTCTTATTTTCACAATGTCATTTTCATTATCTCCTTAATCTATCACAGATTATTTTCTTATTAAACAGAAAGTGCCTGCAGTTTTTTATTGTGATCATAGAAGAAAAACATTTAACTATTAGTTTTTACAGCTAAATCTAAATTAATCCCAGTTGTTGCATGCAAAACAATTATTTTACACCAAATTTTGACCACAAGGTTTTGAGATAAAAGAATACTTTTGTTGTCGCACACAGAGAAAGCGTGAATTAGATGCTGAATACATTAGCTGCCTTGTTGCAACAGCCTTGTTTTTTTATGTTTCCTTACAGATCAGATTTTTAACTCATCATGGATTCTTCTATTTTATTAACCATCACAATTTGAACAAATAACTAGGTGATTTTACACATTTACAAAATGAGTGCTAGCAAACTTTCAGTTGGCCTGGGCACTCGGTGTTGACTTTTTCCACTGACAGATATAGAAGTGGAAAAGAGTCACAGCTTCAATTTCTTACATGAGTAACAGGAAGTTAGCCATACACATGTATCTGTTCATTCAGCTCATGGTCAGCCCATCATCCTAAAGCTGGCCATAGACGTAAAGATTTTTGAAAGATCCAATAGTTATCGTGAAACCACGATTGTCTCAAAACGATTGTTTAAATGCCCAATGTGTCCATCAGCAAAAAGAAGGATTGCAGCCTGCTTGGCCCTGCAAACATAGGTAGATTGCATGGGGACCGATAAAGATTTTCTAACCTGGCCGATCAATCTTCAGACCGTTGTTGGACGAAAAATCGTAAGATGTACGATCATTTGTATCCCACCAACCGCGCGATAATTTGACAGATTGGTCGGACTTCCCTAAGATTGGTCGTTCGGCGGGGAAAGATCGTTGTGTCTATAGGGAGCTTATGGTTGTCTCCTATAGAGAAACAGCCAGTGCATGGCCAACCATGCTCAATATAATAATCTTATATAATATTTCTAGAACAAACTATTTATTTGGTAAAAATCAAGCTGTGGTTCTTGCCATGCCCAAAAGTGTCTTAAAGATAAAATTCACTCATTTTATATGTTTTCTCAAAGTTCTTTATTCCATAAATTACATTTTGGCTCCTGCTTGGGGCCTTTTTCAAGGTTCACTAATACAAAGTGAAACATACTATTTAAATCATGTGACAATTGTTAATCTCCACACACATGACTATTAACTATAGATGTGCCAACTATTTATACCTAATGAGCTTCTGTGAATCTGTATAGGTATACCAAGCAATTCCTTTTACAAAACAATGCAGTGCATATCCAAAGTTCCTTTTAACATATACATGTGCCAGCTTATCTTAAAAAAACAGGGTAAAGTAATTGTTTCGGTCCCTAGGGGCCACACAGTCTTTCTTGTGGATCCAGTATGTCTTTCTATGCAGTATCTTTAAGTTATCATTTCTTCCCCGTGGATTTTTTATTACCTGCTCCTGTAGCATGCATTTAATAAAATGTGGCCTTTCTATAAATAATGCTTCACTATAGGAAATTTTGTTGATCCAGAGTCTTAATCTATTACTCCTTCTGCAGCACAGGTTAGATTCTGTTTAATTTTAATGCTTATTTATGGAATAGCACTTTAAGAAATACGGACATTTGGAGTGCGGACCACCTTCATTGTATGTGAGAATATATATATATATCTCCAAGAAGATTCCAGCACTCACAGGATTGAAGAATAAATAATAAATCTATTGGCATGATCAATGATTCATTCTCTAACCAAGATGAAGGTTTTGATTAGAGACTGAAATGTTGATAACGCCAATGTTGATAGTATTTAAAAATGTATTTTTAAATCTTCCTGAATGTTGCTGAACTGTATCTTGGCACCCAGGTGTTTCCTTCTTCTATGGTGTATATATATATATGATGTAAGTATATATATATATATATATATATATTTATATATATATATATATATATATATATATATATATATATATAAGAAAAAGAATAAGTATTGCCCAATATTGAAATTATCATGTCCTTTGTTTCCCTGTAAAGTGCTGTGCAATATGGCTACTGTGGTCTACATGTCTGTAAATAGATTTATACACTCAAAGACAAGTGCATGCTTGTATATGAACCTGCAAAAATATGATAAATAAATGCACATTTCCATACAATACACAAGCATGCATCTAAATGTGTATTTATTCTGTAGTCCCTTCCTTCTTCTCCCTCACTTTTTCTCCCTCCCTTTTTCTTTCTCCTCCCTCTCTATCCTTCTCCATCCACACAGTGGCCCTCCCCCCCATCCTTTCTCTAGAAGCTATGACATCTGATTCATTCAATCCCTCCCTCTCCCTTGCTTCTGCACCGGTTCATAAACAGCTCTGCCTGTACCATTGCAATTCTTTTTTTTTCTTATTAATTCTAATGTTGCAGAACCATTCCTTTAGGATGCATGACTCTGTATGGCTTCCCTGTGCTCAGTAACCACGCTCCATCTCTTTCTTCATTGATAAGGTATGTTTTTCATTATATTATTCCATCCTTTGACAAAAAAGCCAGTGGCCTTGCTCACATGTGTTGATATTTTTTCTCTAGCGATGCCAAATATATTTAAGGTATATTGCTTCCTTTTTTCTCATGCCTTGGTCTGACTGGTGCCTACCTGTAAATATTCACTAATGCTATTGCTGTTTATTGATGATGATGAATGTTACCAGGCTAAACTGCTTTTGTCTGAGTGGAACCAGTCACGTATTATTAATGGGGAACAATACGGGACTAGATGTACCCCCTCCTTGTAATGTTTTAAACATATTTTACCTGTGTTTAATCATTTATACATGTTGCCCTTCTTGTATATTGTATATCACAGTTCAAATACAAGTATATTCGAATTTCTTTTGTGCACAAAATACACATTCCCACACATACATGGTAATTTATATTACAAATTATATGTGCATATATATGCATTTGTGTTGTGTGTATGTGTGCATAATAATCTGTGTATGTGTGTGTGTATGTATTAATTATAGGTTAGTGATAAGTTAGCTAGCGATCAATGCAAGCCTGTGACTGCTGTAGGTTATGTAACTTATAGTATTATCCATTTCATTATTTCCTTTTCACTAACAAGGAGAATATTTGTACAAATATTTTTAGAAATTCTTGTCTTTTTGATCGTTCTATATGAATGGGGAGAACACTTTCCACATTTGATCAAACAGTAGTATAGTAGTCTTTTCCCTGAACACTTAATGGAAAATTCAACCCCTTATTAAAAAAAACCCTTCCTCTCTACCCTACACAGACCCCCCTCCCTCCCCCCCCCTCAGCCTAGCTGCTACCCCAGATAAATGCCCCTAACGTTTTACTTACCCCTAGGAGCAGATTCAGGGCATCGGAGTTCATGGCAGCCATCTTCTTCTCTTCGGAAATCTTCAGGAAGAGAGTAGCATATCAGCGCATACTCATTTGGAGTAATCTTCCGGTTAGCGACAACTGCGCATGTGGCGAAAGTCATGGCAATTGCCGAAGCACCAGAAGAAGACCCGAAGATTTATGAGAAGAGAAGAAGATGGCTGCTGCGAACTCTGATGCCCTGAATCTGCACCAAGGGGTAAGTAAAAAGTTATGGGCATTTACCTGGGGTAGCAGCTATGCTGGGGGGGGGGGGCTATGTAGGGTAGGGGGGTAGGGTTTTTTTTAATAAGGGGTTGAATTCTTCTTTAAGAAACTGCAGGGTTTGCCATCAGGTGGCACACAGACTTGATCTGTTCTGTGTCAGGAGGTATGTATAGTTACATTATTTTTTATAAAATTATGGGACGTTATCCAGAATGCTCCGGACCTGGGGTTTTCCAGATAATGGATCTTACTTTAATTTAGATCTTCATACGTTAAGTCTACTAGAAAATCATGTAAACATTAAATAAACCCAATAGGCTGCTTTTGCTTCCAATACGGATTAATTATATCTTAGTTGGGATCAAGTACAAGCTACTGTTTTATTATTACAGAGAAAAAGGAAATACTTTTTAAAAATGTTGATTATTTCATTATAATGGAGTCTATGGGAGATGGCCATTGTAATTCTGAGCTTTCTGGAAAACGGGGTTTCCAGATAATGGATCGTACCTGTAGTATCCCAGTGCACCCATGCCAATTCACAAATTATAAGCACAGAATTTAGAATACAAAGAGAATATATAAACATGCAGGAAAGTTTGTGCCCCAGAGCTTTCAATCTTTAAAAAGATGGGGGGAAAATCAAAAGACAAAGCAGAATAACAGATGGTACCTTTCTACCTGTGTTTAAATGTATCTCTTGGTTAATATATGTGACGCTAATTATCATTTTCCCTTAAGGCTAGGGACAGACAGGGAGATTCGGGGAGATTGTCGCCTGCTATTAAACGCCAAACGACTGAATCTCCCTGAATCTCCCTGTCTGTCCCCAGCCTTAGTAAAGAGAATTGATTTGTTTATGCTGTGCTAGAGAAGCCACGTGATGAATCAGTTATAGGAAAAGATTGCCCTGATGCATATAAACAATAGAGAGAGGGATAGAGGTTACAGGCCATGTTACACAGTTGATTCTGTTATCTAAATGTGTAAGATAACTGATCCTGTAGGGCTGTTGGGACTAACAAGCTTCAAAGGGGCTCTGTTCTGGCTTGATGAATTTCCCAGTGTCAACTCTAATGATAACTAATAAATAGGCATTTGCTCTGTTGTAGTATTTCTACTAGTGACTAACTACCATAGACTTTAATTGCATGCATTTTTGGGCTCAATCCCTAATGGAAGGCAGACATTTTTCAGCAATGGATTAAATGCCTGGAGCTTAAAGTTTTTAAATTAATTTTAACATTTTAAATTAAAGTTTTTCTTATCCACAACTGCAGAATTCAGTACTAGATTTCACTAACCATTATATATCATATAAAGAATCCTTATTAACATGAACCTTATTCCCAAACAAATACTGCAGTAAGCAGCTTAATATTGATGGAAATCTATTGGCATAATTGATTTATCTGTAGGTCTTTTCCATAACGGGGCGTCATAGGTGTGGGATATAAAAGCAAATGAAAAACAGGGACCTGCATGAAAAAGTAATGTTGAAAAGGCTAAACTGTCTATAAATGCTCAATGAATGCCAAATTTTTTTATTCTAATATTGTGGTCTGTAATTAATCAATTAGTTGAAACTTGTGACTTTATATTATCAGCAACGACCCTAATTGATGCATGTATTTGTTTAGTACAGCTCCGTTTACTGTAGACTGGGAAAAGGGAATTAAGGTTCACTGACAACTGGTAGTCAGAAGTGTGTGCATGCTTGTTAGTTCATCTGAACCCTTTGTTTGAACATTATAGCCATAGCTCAGCACAAAGACACACACACATGGTCAGAAGGATCAGGCATCTGTTTATATAGCTCAAAAAGACAGAGTATCGTTTGTCTAGCCCCCCTGACTGTTTGTCCTGATAAAAGAATCCTGGCCTTCAATACATGAAGAAAAGAGGAAAAAAGTGTTTTAAAGATAGTTACTTAGCACTGTATAAGCTGTTTAGTCTATTTGAATTATGTTCAGTATTGTGGCTAGATTCTTCAATGATATTTTAGCAACTGGTGAATGGAAATCTCATTTTGTTATTTAAACTGCTGATGACACACAAATGAAAGTCTTCGCTTCTGTGGGGCGACTAATCTCCCCGAAATGCCTTCCCGCTGGCAAGAATGCCGGATGGTTTATCCTCCTGAGGCAACTTAAAGGGGTTATTCACCTTTGAGTTAACTTTTGGTATAATGTAGAGAATGATATTTTGAGACAATTTGCAATTGTTTTTCATTTTTATTGTTCATGGTTTTATAGATATTTAGCTTTTTATTCAGCAGCTCTCTATTTTGCAGTGTCAGTAATTTTGTTTCTAGGGTACAAATTACCCTAGCAACCCTGCATTGATTTGAATAAGAGACTGGAATATGAATAGGGGATGGACTGAATAGAATGATAAGTAATAAAAAGTGGCAATAACAATACATTTGTAGCCTTACAGAGCATTTGTTTTTAGATGGTGTCAGTGACCCAAAGAAAGCTGCAAAGAAACAGAAGAAAATTGCAAATGATTAAAAAACTATGAAAAATAAATAATGAAGACCAATTGAAAGGTTTCTTAGAATTGGCCCATCTACAATATACTAAAAGTTAACTTGAAGGTGAACCACTCCTTTAAGGCTAGTGGCAGACGAGCAGATTTGGGGAGATTTAGTCGACTGGAGACTAATCGCCTCTTCAACCCGGCAACAATCTCCCCGAATTGCCTTCTTCCTGTCTTCCATGTGCTTCAATGAGGAATCGCCTGCGCAAATACACCCGCGGTGCTTCGATTTCCGAAGTTTCCTTGTAAGGCAACGTTGGACGACTTCGGAAATCGAAGCGCCGCGAGTGCATTAGCGCAGGCGATTTCTCATTCAAGGACACAGAAGGCTGTTCGGGGAGATTGTCGTCGGGCTGAAGAGACGATTATTCGCCTGGCAACTAAATCTCCCCGGATCTGCTTGTCTGCCACTAGCCTTAGGCAACTTCAGAAAACAAAGAAATACGTATGTATGCCATTTGGATTCTTGTCTGCATGAAGGCATTTGAGGAGATGTCACCCGCAGTAGAGAAGATTTGTTGCTGGGTGACTAATCTCCCCATGTGTCACCACCCTAATGGGTGGCCTTACTACCTGCCCAGTCTAGTATTCTGTGTAGGCAGGTCTAAAAGCAGCTCAAGTGTAACCACTTTAAGTGGTATAATAAGAAGCTGCTCAGTTTCTCAGAACTATACTAGTATGTATAGTAAAAAATAGTCACACAGTTTTGGAAAAGTGTGAAAAAACTCCCACTGACTTTGCTGTTTCACAAATTTGCCCATCACTGGGAACCTTTTATCTTGTAATGTCTAGGTACCAAGCTAATAATCAGCTGAATACAGAAATTAAATCTATAATACTATAAAGTCTTACAAACTCCTTTCTTCTCCAAAATCCTAGGTGGAGGTTATCTGTTCATAATACACAAAAGCCGTGAATATCTTGTAAATTAAATCCTTATAAACTGTGAGTTCTGATGTCATCAGTTATAAACGGTGTGTTCTGATCTCATCGATTATAAACGGTGAGTTCTGATGTGATTTTTGTCACATGACTCACTGAAACTTGTGTATTATATTATAAAGTACCCTCTAGTTGCAAAATATGAGGATATTAGAAGTAACCTCGGAGTTCCATGACCTGTATAAAAACACATGGCCTTCAGCCTTGTGTTTTTATATGGTCATGAGACTCCTCGTTAACTTATAATATCCTTATATTTTACAAGAGGGGGTACTTTATTCACTATATATATCACCATTATGGCTTTTTGGTCTGATAGCACTGTGAGTGAGCCTAGATAACAGTGTAGATCCACTAGAAATGCATAATAATAATAATAGTTACAACAGAATTTACATAGAAATTATATATATATATATATATATATATATATATATATATATATATATATATATATACTTAGTACCTAGAGACTCAAGAGCCTGAATAGATACAAAGTTTCTATTCTGGGGTTGTTAACAATTGTCTCAATTGGAGGCTCAACTGGCAGCTGAACTGCTGGGGGATGTTTACCTACTTTGTATACACTTTGATCAGTGGATTTTGACTGATTCAGCAATTTGAGACAGATATGGCAGACCCTCTGACTTGGTGTGGGACCATAATAATCACAGATCCTGATCAGTATTTGCTACCTTCTGCCATCTAATCATTGGGCCAAAGGGTGATTGGACTGGCATAATTGCTTCTTCATCACCTACCCTATGTAAAATGTACAGAGATTTGACTCGACAGCATGAAATTTATAGTGTAGTATCTTTGTGTCTTTCTTACTATGACTTTGGCTCCTATAATATCTCACCCCTGGTCTGTCTAATTCCCTCTTTGTATTGCATAAAAGTGAATTCCTCTTTATCCACAGTATTCTGTAATCTGTACACTGCCTTACATAGGCTTTGAATATGATATTATGCTAGAAATATTTGTGAGATATAACTGAATGCAGGTGGGATTGAATAACTGCTGAATTTGTTAGGATGAATCTGCAAATATCTGCATACAATGACAAAAGTGAAATTGGATATTCATACACCTTGGCTGCTCAAACAGAAGCATCAAGGGCACAAAATGTTATGGCTAAAAGGAGATTTTGTATGGCACAGGGTGATAAATCTGTGATTTCAGAGTTGCCAAATATAGAATATTTACAACATGGGTGAACTTGAGTTGTAGTGTATATGTCTCATTGTGTAACAGCTGCTTCATGGAACAACTTCAATAAACTGAAGTTTATAACCTCTGAACTAATTAAAGGAATGCCGACCTTGTGGACTTCGTGCACCCTACATCCCTTTAATATTGCTATATTCCTAACCTTTGATTTATGCCCCACCATTTGTTATATGTTATTTACATTCTGGCACACAGGAATTGCATCACTGGCATTCTACAGAAGAAGTCACAAAGGCAACCTACAATTTACAGTCACAGGACACAACCATTTGCCAATGAGAATCACTTTTTAATTTTAGACTTTATCTTAAGATCCTTATAGGAGTAGGAAGGGTTAAAATTAAGTAATCTTTATCTGAAAGATCAACATAAATACACCAGTAAACCCTCAAAGCAATGCTGCTCTGAGTCCTCTGTCAAACGAAAAACCACATTTCTTTCCTTCTATTGTGTAAACATCGGCTTCTGTACCAGACTTCCTTCTTTCATCTTAAAGCTCCAGGCCTTGGGCTTGAGCATGCTCAGTTTACTCCTTTCTGCCTCTCCCCCTCCCTTTTCCCTCCTCCCCTCCCTGCTATAATATGAGCTCAGAGCTATAAGCAAGCAGGCAGAGACTCACACCAAGCTAATATGACAGCTGCTATCCTAAACAAATAGAGAGAGCATCTAAAGATTACGCAGGTATGGTAAAGCATTCTGCAGAATAAATACAGTGCTATAGCTTGCATTTCTGTGGCTAATTTATTGGCAATAAACTGCCTTGGTAGCTTTCCTTATCCTCAAAAGTTTCACTATCACGTTCAAATTCAAAAAAATAAGAGTTGGCATTTTTTCAGAATGGTAGCTAATGGATTAAAATTAGGATCAACAAAGTTAAGCCAGAAATATGTCTTGTACCAAGTATTACAGTCTCGTGCAAATGAAATGGGCTTAAGGGTTTTGGTACCAAAAAAGGTAACTGGGAGTACAGCATAATTACAATATGACCCATTTCCATTTTAGATGTGAAGATTCTGTTAATAAAATTAGTTCACAATTCCTAAAATAGATAGTGCTTTTATTAGAAATCCCCTATTTGACACTAATAGAAATATTGCATGTTTCAATTGTCATAAAAAGGCTCACAATATTTGACTATGAGAACCCAAGTCTTATGGGCAAATTTACAAAATTCACATGAAGGATTCGAAGTTTGATCGAATTTGATCGAATACTGATCGTACGATTTTTTCAGATATTCGAATATGAAAATTTGGCCTCTTTGATCATCGAATACCGAATTATCAAATAGATTGAATGATCGGATTTTCGATAATTCGATCATTTGATGATCGAAGGTTTTAAAATTTTAAAATCCTTCGAATGCCTACTTCGCCAGATTGAACCTACCGAATACCA
>CM044438.1:19583509-19624253 GCA_024363595.1 Xenopus borealis
TTAGACTCAAAGCTTAAAGGACAATTCACCTTCATTAGCAAAACTGTAATAACGCATAAAAACCACAGAAATGTATTCAAACTTTCATAACCTGCCAAATTTTGTAAAATGGACATGTTGATTGGGGATTTGAAAAAAAAAAACGGTTGTGGTCAAGAAATGTTTGCTGCGCTCAATCCCCAAATCTTTTTGCCCCTCTTTCTATTTCCAGAGTGTTGGGAGGAATGTAATTATGTGCAATTTATTAGAGAAATTACAATTGCTGCAAATTATAAAGGAGCATGTTTGGACACAAATACCTTTGTGTATAACATCAACATCGCACAGAATTTTGTGTAGATGAGCCCTTTAAAGAGGTAGTTAACCTTGATGTTAATTTTTGATATGTGATAGAGTGGTCAGTTCTAACCAACTTCTTAATTAATTGATTGTTTTTTTTTTTTTAAGCTTTTTGAAAAATAATTTAAAAATTAAACCCAATTGCAAATTGTTTTAGAATACCATTTTTACATCATACCAAAAGTTATCTCAAAGGTGAACAACCCCTTTAATATCCAGTGGCATAGCTGTGGAGAACGGTAGAAAGCTGTTGCAGCTTATCTTGTACTGCCAATTGTAGGGGATAAAAAACTGACAATAGATCCAGATCGTTTTAAGGTGGCAATGCATACAGAGTTCTGCTCATTTGGTCTGATTGCCAAACAAGCAGATCTCTCCCCAGTATACCCACCTTGATATTGGTCTGATATAATCATGACCTGAACAAACATGACTACAAAATAGGGCCTTACACTCGGTCAGTTGTATGGTAGCTGTCTGATTGGCCTCTCTGTGGAGAGTAGGACAGTATACAGCCACTTTTAGTCTTAACTCAATCAACCATCCACAAACATGTGATTAAGAAAAAAGAACAGATTCTGCAACTGTAGCTATAAATTCAACTTTATATCATTCTCTTGCACGTGCAGTCATTTAGTTTTGCAAAGTGTGCAGCTTTTTAGAATGGATTTGTCCCCCTCCATAGCTTTTGCAAATCTCTCCGTATAAGTCAGACCCTTTTGTTTCAATTGTCTGACTATTTAATATGCCTAACTACACAAAAGGTTAAAGCAAGGTTGGAGCTGCACAATCCTTTTTCCTGTAACTACTGATGCGGAATATTTCTGTAATACAAACAATTGTGAAAAAGAAACCCATGCAATATCACGCTGAAGCAATACTGTGGATCTAAGGAACATAATGTCCTGGTTTGTGCTACTTGTGCTATATACTTGTATAGATGCAATATGTTATTGTAGTAGAGAGAATGCATTTTAAAGTACTTTTTATCTTACATGTACAAAATCAATCAAATTCAACTTTGAAAAAAAAATGTATATCTTTATGTAATACTGCATGGTATTGTTCCTGAAAGCTAAATGAAAAACTTTATGAAAAAATAATGGAAAAAATTCAGTGGATGAATGATCATTTAGGTATGGATATATTATTATGTACCTCTCCAGGGCTTCCTCATGACTTTCCACAGTCTTATTGTTTCTGCTTCTCTGTCTAAGAGATAAGAGAAATGGCTTTTGGGTGTTTGATTATACAAATGTTATACTATGTGTTAAACCTCTGTGATGATTTTGTTTGCTTACATGATAAGCTGGATAATGTACTGTTGTCCTATTACGTATGGCCTTTCTCTCTTTATGCCAGGCCTAAAGGACCTTTAGGGGCGGATTTATTAAGGTTCAAATTGAAAATTTGACTTCCAATTTTCTAGTTGGATTTTTGGTCAAAACGAATAAATTCAAGTTGGAAATAATCCAAACTCGAATTCAAAATTTATCATACCTGGACCCTGGGAAAAACTTGAATTCAACTTTTCACCATCTAAAATGGTCAGGAGCACCCGATGGCGCTCCTGTCTCCATTGTGCCCAAAATGGCAGCACCCATAGCTCCAGAAACTTGCCACCGGGGCGATGACAAAGACTTTGTGGACGTTGTCTGCGAAAAGTCTGCTGAGACTCTACCTCCTCATTGCCCCTATGACTGTCCAATTGAGCTTTTCCCCAGTACCATGCCCTCCAGGGGGTATACCTACCTATTTTCTCCTGCTGAAACTTCCGCGAATGTGCAATTCATAGGGGGAGAGCCTGACAGGGGGGCCTGGGTGCCAATCCTGCACCAGGGCCCACCAGCGAGTAGTTACGCCACTAAAGAAAACGCTTGCCATGCCTCCACTGGTGGATCGTCCTTCTTGACTGTGTATGGACAACATGAGCGGATCTCTCAGTGTATGGCCACCTTTAGAGAAAAGTTCCTTGTACTACAAGAAGTATGCTGATCAAGGATGGAAATCTTCTCCCTTAAATAAAGTTGGGGACAAAGTATGGTTCTCTACGAGGAAGGTTCGTGGCAGAGGTCCAGTGACCTATTTAAAGATGTAGGCTTCCTGACATTCAAGTTTTTTCCAGAGAAAAAACTTTATTCAAGTTCAGCCAAATTCGATTCAGAGTTGAGTCGAGTTTTCAGGTTGGTAATATTTGTTCGAGTTTTTTCTTAAATGAGATACTATTCAAATTTGTTTTGGACAAAAGATTCAATTCGAGTTTAGTCAAATTAGATTCAGATTCAATTCTAGTTTTCAGGTCGGTAACATTTGTTGGAGTTTTTTCTTAAATAAGATACTTGTCGAATGTCATTCGAGTTCATTCAAGGTTAAAGAAACGCTAACATTTTTACCTTTGATAAATCATCCCTTCAAAGTGATAATGAAACTTAAATTATGCTACAGCAATTCTATCCCCCTCGCTGCCTGAGGTGGTTCAACCAATGGTACCCCCTTCACTCCACAGTACTTAAATTTTCTGTACAGGAGCAGGTCCAGGGGGGCAGCATCACTAGGGCAGGGAGCACACACTAGAAGAGCCAAATTGCCAGTTTAATGACCAGAAATTACCAGGAGCAATTTTATGCCACCTAGGCAAGGACTGGCAATCTTTGGGTCCTGGCAAATGCCAGAGGTGCTGCTGTAAGATGTCATAGGAAGTGACTATTAAGTGGGCTGGTGGGGGCTGTTTGGGCCTCTGTGTACTTGGAATGCCAGGGCCTATTTTGAATACCAGTCCAGTCGTGATGCCACCCATGGTAATTTACTGACTACTGATGTCTGGTGCTGTTTTCTCAACTCACCTCATGGTAGCAGTTCCATTGTGTACACCACCGGTTACTGTGATCTCATTTGTTTCCAAAAGTACTCTATAGGATTCACTGAGCATTTGGCACCAGAAGCAGTAATCTGCAGAAAATCCATTATGGTGTGTAATTAATGTGAATGATGAGGGGGCTGCTGAAAGATTAAGGCCCTGCAATGGTTGATTTGGCATGGAGTCTGCTGGCTGTAATGGAGGCTCTAATTACCCATTTGCTTAAGTAGCTTCACTCTTTGTGAATCTTTTCCAGTTTTTTTTGTAAGGCATTATTTTTCTTTATATATGAGTACTCATATGTATGAAGTCAAAACCTAACTACTTCAAGAATTCCAAACAGTTCTCTTTATGGGAAATTCTATGCATACTTTACATTTTCTTCTTTCTGTGTGTTACTCTCCATCTTTAGAACATTCTACTGTCTTCATAACTTGTGTCTGATTTACTAAAGTTTTACTAAAGGCTCTTGCATACCAGTGTTTGGTCATGCGTTACCCTGCATTTGGTGCAGTGAGTTCAAACCTATATCAAAGAATGGGCTGCCTTTACTCATCCGTTTGCTTTTAATGGCATGCATGAGAGTGCCAGTATTGCATTCTCTCAACTTTTGTCAAATGGAGTAAATACTTATGGGTACTCAATTCTCCTTAAAGGGATTATATCATGATTTTTATTTCTAATTTACCCTGTTTACACTGCAAATAATTCACTCTACAATATAAAATGTAATCCTAAACCAGCAAGTTTATTTTTTTATTTGTAATATTGGTATGTAGGCAGCCAACTAAGATCATTTTGCCTGGCAATGTACTTTCAGAAAGAGCCAGCACTTTAGGATGGAACTGCTTTCTGGAAGGCTGTTGTTTCTCCTACTGAATGTAACAATGTGTCACAGTGGGACCTGGATTTTACTATTGAGTGCTGTTCTTAGAGCTACCAGGCAGCTGTTATCTTGTGTTAGGGAGCTGTTATCTGGTTACCTTCCCATTGTTCTGTTGTTAGGCTGCTGCAGCGATTTTACTCCAACTTGCAGTACAGCAGTAGACTTGGGGCAGCTGGGAAACTGACTAGCACCATGTCATATCAAAGTTAAAGATAAAAAATCTGCGTGCTCTTTTGAAAAATGCATTTCAGTGCAGAATTCAGCTGAAGCAGCAATAATAACTGATGACCATGACAGTATACCTTTAACCTGGTTGGCTGCACATGGAATATTTTGATTTGTCTAGGGATGCAACAAATTCACTATTTTGGATTCGTCCTAACCCCCAAATCCTTAGCGGAAGATTCGGCCGAATAGCGAAGCGGATCCTAATTGCATATGCAAATTAGGGGTGAGAACGGGAAAACACTATTTACTTCCTTGTTTTGTGACGAAAAGTCAAGTGATTTCCCTCCCTGTACCTTATTTGCATGTGCAAATTAGGATTGGGATTTGGCTTGGCCAGGCAGAAGGATTCGAATCCTGCTGAAAAAGGCAGAATCTGAACCAAATTCTGGATTCGTTGCATCCCTAGATCTGTCCCATACAGAATAGTTGTGCAGGGCTTTATCTGCTATTTCATGCATGCTGCTGATTGGTAAAGTAGGTCCACTTCAAGTTATATTCACCACTGAATACATACTATAAAATCTTGTACAAAAATGAAAAAAAAATGCATTCCCTGCACCAGAAAATAAGCAGAAATACCTGCAGAATTCTTTGACCAATACATAGATACAAAGAAGCTGCCACGCAGCCACATATTAGAAGCCACAAAGGCTGAGACTTTTGTTATTTCAAAATTCCATCTTGTTATAAACTATTGTTTATTTAAGAGTTATTAGAATTATATTGACCAGAGCATTTAAGAAAACTTTCTGCGAGCTATTTGTTCTGTTCTGCATTCTGGATATAACAAAGTTTATATTACAGAAAAGATTTTCACGACTGTCTGGAAATGAGCCCAGGGAACAAGAAGTTAGGAATTCCACTTTGATCCCTGTATCTTTCCATTATATTTCACTTCTGAGGATCTGCCTAATGTAGGAAGGACATTTGACAGCAGATTAGGTGCCGAGTATATACAATTCTTGCATTCCCTATGAAAAGAATTTGCAAAGACATGGATCTACAACAGTTGCTAACCAACAGATTTCAGCATCATGCTCATACTGTGAATTAATAAGGGATACAAAATGTACAGTAGGCTGGACACAGATGTTAGTTTACTGTCCAAATCCTACCAATTCCTACCATGACTGGTTTCATAAGTATATACAAGATGGGCCATTGATTTTCTAAGATTTACATAGCAGCAATCATTATCTATTAAAGCATCTGAGATGGGGACATCATGGTGGAACATGGGTGGCATCATTTTGCTTCTTTGACGCCAGCACACCCATCCTCTCTCCCTCTCACCTGCCCATCATGCCTCCCACTTTGAGTTGGAATTTCTTTAAAGCTATAGAGGAAGCAGACCCTGCGGCCCTTGTTCAACAACCGCGGGATCTGCTTCCTCCCCATAGTTATGCCACTGCCCTGGATCATGCTATGAGCTAAGCTCCATAACCCTGTATTTCCTTATTTGAGAAAAAGCAATCCAGCCTCGCTTAAAAGATAACTAAACCCTAAAGATTAATATGGCTAAAAAGGCCATGTTTTATATACTAAACTTATTGCACCAGTCTAAAGTTTTAGCTTCTCAATAGCGGCAATGATCCAGGACTTCAAACAATTTACATGGGGTCACCATCTTGGAAAGTGTCTGTGACACTAACATGCTCAGTGGGCTCTGAGCAGCTTTTGAGAAGCTAAGCTTAGGGGCCATCACAAATTATCAAACAGAAAATGATGTTGTCCTGTAATATAAGCTGATGCTACAAGGCTGATTATTAAATTCTGATGCTAGTTGCACTGTTTTCTGTGCTGCCATGTATTAATTATATGTACTAATTACTAATCAGCCTTATACTGTGACATTTATATTCTATGTGTACTGTATATTTTGAGTGGGCCCCTAAACTGACAGCAGCATGGAGCATGTGCAGTGAATCAGTCCCACCCCTAATCCCCGCCCACTCCACATCAAAGTTAAAAGATCACACAGACATCAGCACTAAAAACGTAACCCCCCCAAGGTTCCCATATAAGTTAAAAAAAAATGGTGCCAGGGCCCCTCATACAAGTTAAAAAAAAAAATTGGTGGCCAGAGGATTAAAAAAAAAAACCCACACTGGTGTCAGTAGAATTGAACTCGTGGCTTCAGGACTTCAATTATACAGTAGATGTTTTAGTGACTTTGGGTATTTTCGCCGCTTCAGGACTTCAGTGTCGGCTCCTTTCGTGACTTTGGGTCTTTCCGCCTCTTCAGGACTTTGCAGGACGTTCGGCACTTCCGCATTCAGCCGCAGGACTTCGGGAGTGCTCGCTACTGCGCTCGTAAGGGGGGCCCGGCTCTTTGAAGATTTCAGCGCTGCTGGGCCCCCCTTCAGCTCCGGGCCTGGGACACCTGTCCCCCCTGTCCCCCCCTGATGGTGGGCCTGACTGTATATGAATTAGGGCCTCATGGGGCCCCTATAGCTCCTGGGCCCCCCTGCAGCCACAGGGTCTGCTTCCTCTGTAGTTACGTCCCTGGGGCTGATGCTGCAGCTGGAGGAAAGCCTGTGTGGGGGCATCGTTGTAATTTTACCCTTGACATCCCCCTATTTAATGCAGTCTCTTGCATTAAGATGGGCACTCAATATTTAGAGCCAATTGATTCTTTAAAGATATTCATGGCCAAGCCCATCATATAGGATGGTGTCTATAATAATCTGATCTCTTAAAGATTTTGAACACCTTCAGTAGACCTAATTTTACTAATTCACTAATTCACAGAATGTGGTCAAATAATTTGCCCTTTATTTAATCTGAACCTAGCATAAAATGAGTGGAAGATGAATAAGATATGGCAATAAAAAAAATAATAAAAAACTAGCCTGTAACCAAATCTAATGGGTTTTGGTTACTGGGTAATGTAACAAACGCATTGCATTTTAAATGTCAGTTTAGGAGGAGAAGAGGTGAAGGAGAATTGAAATGCCAGTAATTCTAATGCCATGATTGCAAATTGTCTCAAAATACTTATTTCTACATTATAGTGACATAAGTATCTGAGGATTAAAAAGACAAAAAGTGTACAAAACATTTAGCTCACTGACTAACTTTCAGTCAGAACCAGCAAAACCAGGTAAAACAGCATATGTATTATAATTTGTATTATATGCAAACATGGCAATAGTTGTGGTAACTCATACCAACAAAATTGCATACATAACTAGATCAGTAAAAAACTATGCTATCTTCTGGTTCTATTTTAGAAAAGTAAATCAACAGTATACAGTATTTCTCACTGTCATTAACTGAAGCTTTTGTATCCATGGATAAGGTTTATTCCTACAGTGGTAAATGCTGCGTGTGAGTATTCTGTCTGTGTTAAGTACAACAAGCTTCCTAAAGTTTATGTTACAAATCTAAAGCTTACTGGTTTAAATGCCTCTACAATGAAGACCCTCTTTCAAACAAATGTGTTACAATATATCTTACCAAAGGATTCAGGAAAAACAGCACTGAGCCATTTTCCAGTACCATATAAGGTGGTTCACTTCACAGGGTCACATCTAACAGCTGTCACCTTAACCCGTCTGGGTTTTGTCTCACTAAGGGCATACCATCATAGGGCTGAATAGGGCAGAGGACAATATTAATGTAATATACCAGAATTACAGATAAAATACAGAACACAAAATTGCAGCTCAGAGATTGCATACATTGCTCTATACAGAACTGTCGCCTATATATATCTAGAACAGTTTTTTAAAAAAAAACCTTTTTGAGTTGAAGTCCCTCCGTTGAAATAGGCTGAAAGGGGCAAATAGCTAACTGGATCTCTGTGGTGTTTCTGACCTCATCTGAATCTGACAGGGTGAATGAATGGAAGACCATATAATACTTGGGATGGCCATTAAGAATATTTTATGCTCATGTCCTTTGGTCAGGACTTTAATAATTATATTTTCTATGACCTTTTTCAGTCCTGTCATTTATCTCTATGATATTCTCAATTCTCATTCATAATTCTTTTTTTTTTTTGTCCTGCAACCTTGCTGAGTATATTTGCCTAGCGAAACAGGTTATATTTTGTTTAAGAAGGAACTATTCTTGTGGACCACAAGAATTTAAAATTTCTATCTTCTGTTAGGAAGCTCAATCTACGACCAGCTTGCTCTGTTGCTTTTCTGTATCAGATTCAAGCTTTTTGATCTCCCATCGACCTGGTTCTAAAAACATTAACATTAATGCCTTGTCTAGCTCTGTTCTTGAAGAATCATAGCATCCTTTCCTAGCCCTATTATTACTTCTGAGGGGGTTCTAGCTCCTAACTTTGTTTCTTTCTGTTAACCTCCCAGTTCTGACCCTCCCTCTGAATGCCCTTCTGGAAAGTGTGTGTGCCCCAAACCTTGTATCCCCCAATCCTCTAAAATCTCTGTTCACCCAGGAATCAAGAAGATGATTGAATTTATCTCATGGTACCATTGGTGGCCATCATTTGTGCAATATGTAACCCAATAAGTGTTTTCAGACATTGTGTCAACTGCAGTCACCTTGTTCTTTGACTTTTTGTCTTCTCCAGGTGTTGCTTTGTCTTAATTGACCCTGTTTTGATATCACCATGGACTTCATAATGCAACTGGATAAATCCTACGAGATGACTACCATTTTACTAGTAGTTGACAAATTCTTGATGGCTCATTTTGTTCCTATGAGAAAAACTGGCCTGTGCTGCTTCCTTGGCTCAAACTTTTGTCAAAGAAATGTTTCATTTGCATGGCAGCCCTTGTCCTCTTTAGAATATTAAGCTCCACATAACTCAATTGGTTATTGGGTTTTTTCATCCTGCTCAAGCATTGTTAAAGTGTGTATAGTCTAGTTATTCCTCAGCCTGCCCTTGACTACATTTTGCCTAGCCCTTGTCTGTAAGGGGTTTATCTTGTTTCACAGATGAGTAAGACTATAGAAGATGTCACATAGGGTTTCCAATACACATACTCATTATATCTCCTTTAACTTGCATTTTGGCTGGGCATCCAGGAATATCTAGAAAAGTAACTAAGCATTCATACCCCAGGTGCAATTCAAGCTGACTTACTCCCATCCACTGTGTCAGGCCCTTTTGAGGACAAATTGTTACAATTTTGAAAATGTTGCTCTAGCATATGGTGATAGGTTATAGCTCTGCCCCCATATTTTGCCATTTTGCCACTCATTCCATAATATTTACATTAAAGCTGGCAACACACACACACACACACACAGAAGGCTTACATAGAGATTACCTGATAAGCACCCTAGGAATTAGTTTAAGGCCTGCTTAGTATTTGACTAAAACATTTCTAGTTTTAGTTGAGGGTTCCAGCTAACCCGTTTAAGTGAATGGAATATGTTCCTTATTTCAAGTAGAATTTTGATCGGCTCATTAAAAGACATGGAAACCTGATCTTGACTAGTGGTGCCAATATATTATCGATATTTGGCAAACTACAGGTAATGTGCTGGTGCGATGCTGCTTTAAATATACTCTAGGCTGGAACAAATGTAGTGATTGAATTCTCTAATTCTAGTTTTCTTGTCTTTAAAGTACTGTATATGCAGTGGAGTTTCTGGGGATGCCACACCCGTCACCCACTCTATCTGCTATTAACTGTTTGGCGTTAAAATGGATCAATGCAGGGGTGACTTTTTGCCAACCCTGGAAACTGGCTGCTCAGTGCCACATTAGCCAAGGTTCTCACTTTGCCTCATAACAGGAGCAACCCTGTGTATATGAAACCCATAAAGGCGTATGTGGCCACACATGGACTGGCTTGACCAATATGTAAAAGGTCAAACTCCTGTAGTTTCAAGTGAATCATTGGCACAATATGATGTTCCTGCTATGTAACTATGGTTGGCATATATTATCTAGAATGCTTGGGACCTGTACTTTACTGGATACAGTAATTTAAACTGAAAGGAACTGTAACACCAAAAAATGAAAGTGTTTTAAAGTAAAGAAAATATCATGTAGTGTTGCCCTGTGCTGTTAAAACTGATCTGTTTGCTTCAGAAACACTACTATAGTTCATATAAACAAGCTGCTAAGTAGCAATGGCGGAAATTGAAAACGGCTATATGGCACAGGATAAGTAATGGATAACAGATAACAGATAACATTATGTTCTACAGAGCTTATCTGCTATCTGCTGTGTAATTTACGCCTGTTCTCCTTTGAATGGCTCCCCCATTGCTACATAGCAGCTTGTTTATATAAACAATAGAAGTTTTTCTGAAGCAGACTGCAGTTTTACCAGTGCAGGGCAACACTGCTTTATATTTTTATCACTTTAAAACAAATTCATTTTTTGATGGTACTGGTCCTTGAAATACTGTAAACCTGCTATCTACCATTTATAGATTAAAAAAACAAAAGAAATAGGATTGTTTTGCTATAAGCCTAAATTTGTGTTACCTTTGTTACCAAATACAAGATACTGTTGTTATTATTACAGACACTGAACTCTATGGCTGCTGGCCTTCCTGTGTTTTTGAGCTTACTGGATAATTGGTTGGTGTGATTATAGATTCCATCCTATATATTTACAACAGATGTGATCTGCAAAATCAATTATTTAGGAGCACAAACACACAGAGAATAGCCAGTTTGTTGAAACATAGCTAGTACTAAACCTGGCAGTCATCAAGTGAGTCATTCAGTGAAATCCCACTATCTCTGACTGTGTCTAACTTGTTACATTCATTAATCCAATTACACAAAGCCTGAGGCAGGCACAGATTGGCAGGTCATATTTAGCTCATCAGTCTGAGATACTTAGTTATGTGACAAAGAGCAGACACATGTTTCTATGACTTCAGAAAGTAAAAAACGACTTCCTTAATTCCTACCTCAGCCAAACACAATAATTACAAAATTATTTCTGCACCATTCGGATGCAGAAGTGAGCATTTTGTCCCCATACAAGTTTAATTTGATTATTGTAAAAGATTTTTGAAGCCAAGCTATTGTTAACAGAAAACTTTACCTTCAATCTACCATATTGGGGTGCACGCGCACGCACACACACACATATACATTGGTATATATATTGGTACCCATAAATATTGCTTTTAAATATTTTACTTTGATCCACCATTTGGTAATGGTCTGTGTGTTCCCTCGGAGATCACCTGACAGTAAATAAGGTAACTGCAGCAGGAAGAGGTGTGCAGTAAAAGACTCTGTCAATTGATTGGCTGATATAACCTAGCATGTATGTGTGCCTTTGGTGTATGTGAGAACAGTGAATCATGTGAGCCAGGTGACAGCCCTTCGTACTTTAAATGGCATTTCTTGTATTTAGGATTATGCAATGGCACATACCACTGCAAAAGTATTGTTTAAATGGTCCATTTAGATGAAGCTGTATTCTGCATTTGGGCTGTTGCAATAACTTTTTAAAGAGACCTGATTCCCTTTAATAATGAAAAGCATACTGCTTTACCAAAAGTATTTTTTTTTGCCTGAAAACAATGTGTAATTTAGAGCATACAAAATATACACATTTTTATATGATGTGACTAGTTGTGTTTCCTTTCTGGCAGATAACCGATGTCCTATTTTGTTTATGACTGGTTTATCAATCAAAGTAAAAGAGACAAGGAATTTTAGCTTAAGGTGGCCATAGACGCACAGATAATATCGTATGAAACGAATTTTCGTACGATATTCGGTGCGTGTATGGTGGGAAATGAGCCGACCGATATCGTCAGAAGATTAAGATATCGGTCGGCTGGTTGATCGGGCTGGACGGAAAATTTTGATCGGATGCCTTTGAAAGCACCCTGAACAGCGGCCATTGTTAGTGCTGAATCGTCAGATACAAGTAGAATTCTATTGTTTCTACCTGTATATTTGATGATTCAGCTCTACACGTGTGTGTTGAAACGAACGATCTTTCTTGGAAAGATCTTTTCCGAGAAAGATCGTAATTGTTACGTCTATGGCCAGCTTAAGAAAGAGTAACAAGATGCAATTAAAAGTGTTTAAATCACTGTGGGAAGCAAACAGAATCTGCCCTGTGATTATATGATACCCTTGGCTGATGCTCCTGTTAGCAGAAAACTGCACCAGCTTGGGTTACTGCTCATCAAGCACCGCAGAGCAATCTCCTTCTTCCACTGGCAAACACATGTGTAAAGGATTGAAAGTGTGAATTTTTTGTTAAAGTTCAGCTTTTACACTACTGTGCATGTCCATCCAGCATGAAGAAGGAAGAAGATCACTCTGTGGAACTCAGTGAGAAGTATCCTGGGCTGGTGCAGTTTTTTGCTAAAACAAGGACCATACTGGTTATCAGGTCTATGATTAAAATCCCTAACATTTGGCACCCCCCAGTGACGGTTCCTTTACTTCTGCTTTAATTTATAAAATATATAAATAAAAGTAATAATACACTATTAAAGTATTAACTATTAAAGTATTAACATAAATAATATATTAAAATGTTATAATCAGATGATAACAGTACCACTTTAAGGTACACTGATTTTGCAAAGGCATTTAGATGTTTGACCAAATCCTATAATGAAACAATATCCTTTGCAGTACTATTATTTCAAACACTAAAACTGAAAATTTGGTTTTCTTCTTGTGTCATTGTTTGGTTATAGAAGAACTTAAACACACTGTTGCATAATTTTCACACATTTTAATAAACTGCAGAGCTACTTTTTATATTTTTTAAGTATGTGTAAAAAATGTGGTGATAATAATAATGTAACATGACTATAACATGAACATAAAATGTCCATTACTTATTTAAACAATTGCTTTAAAATTCCTCAGACTACAACACTAACAGAAATTCCAAAATAGTAAATCTACTATATACATACTTTATAAATAAATATACCTGATTTGGTGGGTCAAATCAGTCTGATCTGACCATTTGGTTACTGTGCTGATGACTGAATCATAACTATGTACACCTGTCAAGAGATGACAGCACCAATGGCCATAAAAATCAGCATAAAACATTTTTTTGAATCAACAAAACAGTATCACCTGGCATGCAGATTGAAATGTATAATTTCCATTTGTGTGCATTTTGTCTTCCTAGTTCTTTAAACTTTCTAAACACAAGCCAATTTTCCAGGTATCTAGAATTATGAGATTATCGTGTGATAGTCTCGAATACTGTAAAATTTGGTTTAATGGCCAATGAATGGGCAAATAACATTGATTCAATAATAAATGGTCTATCCTGCTGCATTTATTAGTGGATGTGTGAACTATGCGTTGGTTGGCCAATGATCCACATACATACACACACTGAATTTGATCACAGGTCAGCCTATCCTCTTTAGGCCAGCTGTAGTATAATATTATATCACTCTGTAATGCAGCAGTGATCCTTTTTGAATTATATAGCATGTGCACTGGCAAGAATACAGTAATTCCATTGCTCTTCAATGAACCCGTTGTGTTTTTTATCACCCATCCAAAAGGCAGTTTGGTTAAGTTTTAATCAAGTGGGTAATTAAATTCCCTGTGTGCCTTTATAGTAAGATTTGTAGAATCCATCCAATTGGCAGATTTGATTGGAGATTTTGCACCAAACTAGCCAATGGTTGCTCCATGCATTCAGACCCCAATTATCTCTTATATGATCAAAACCTTTCTTTAAATCAGAACATTATATTTAGAGCAGAAACTTCAATGGGTGTTTGTGTGGGGGCTCAATAGTGGCCACTATTTGTAGAAATAAGTGAATGGCTTTGGCAAGTTTTTGAAATTCTACCAATTTTTAGCTATTTGTAGGACAGTTTGCTATTATAAGCTAACGGGGATAACAGGCAATTCTGCATTGTCCACATTCCACATTGTTATGAGGTTCTGCAGTTTATCTGTTTTTGACACAGATAAACAAATGTACTAATATTCACTTTTTTTTCATGAATCTCAAAAATTTTTAGATTTATTAAGTGTAAAAACAAAGAAAACCTCTAATACCTGCCCAAGTAAAAGCTGTCAAGGACCCATAGAAGTTAATGGGAGCTATGCTGATCCTATTGGGCCATTTTTAATCAATTCAGACATTTAGTGGTGATCAGATTTATTTTTTCAAGTATTTATCTGAGAAACTTGAATTTTTAGAAGTTTCAGAGGTTTTTGTATTTTTTAATGCATTGTTCAGCTTTTTTTTCCCTTTACTTTCTATATTCAGATCTTTTAATAGCTTTCATGGTATTCATGATTTTAGAGAGATTGAGTGTAATTGTGGTTCTGAAAACCTTGAAAACCACTATATTCAACTTTTCATAAATAGGCCTTAGAGATTTCTGCCAATGCAGAGGAATTATTGGGGACTTTGTGACCCTTCCGATATTATCCTCAGACCGTATATATATATACTTTTTTAACAAGGATTATGGGTATGACATTTTGATCACAGTTATGAGACATTTAACAGCTGTGTTTTCTGCCTTACATTATTTCCTATGGAAGGCCTTTGGGAAACATGCTAGTTAAAGCACAAATAGAAGTTACAAACTCCACTTTAAAAATACCAAGAATTTCAGATGGAAGATCTAACTGCTGTGTATTTTTTAACTAGTGTGGCACTCACCTTTTCCAGGGAACTACAACATATGGCAATGGGGGATTTGGGTTTGATCTACTTAAAGATGCAGCATTCATCAAATTTTCCCAGTGTCCCATTGTCCTAATAAGAGAGAAAAAGCCTTCCTTGTCTGCAAGGCCAGGGGCATTTGTGCACCCTGCTGTGCCACCTGAGCCAGTCTTTCCAATGCCCAGGCTCTTTTATCTAAAAGGGTGTAGAGCAAAAAAGATGTGATATACTTCTGCATGGCCTATGATTAAGTGCTGAGAAGCACGAAACGCGTCAGGCTGGTGGGGTAACCTGTCTTTTATGCATTAATAAATTTATATCTTTTTATATAGCATGGTATTATAGAGTTAAGTTTTTTCTATACTTCTGTATTCACATGTATGGTAATCTCCTCCCAACATGGGTGCATGGAAATGCTGACTATGATGTTTTCGGGAGTGAGGGCAATTGCCTGTAAAAGGGGTTTTGCCGCAGGATAAATGCTCATAGTCATCCTGTGTGTTCTTTTTCTAACTATAAAAAAGTTGTTTCTATCTGATTCTCATTGGTTTTATGCAACAGATGAAACAGACAGTGGTGATATTCAAATTGCCAGTGTCCTCCTGTTAACTGTAGTCTTCATTCTATATCAAGTGCTTCAGCAAATGAGATAATTGGAGAGCTGCTAATTAGGTCACATGGCAGGAAAAACAAATTAAGATATTTAAAAATAGTTTGTTAATTAGGGTGGAAATGAACAGCTTGTGACAGTTGAGGTCACTGTCTCACGCAGTGCAGGCGCGGATACACATTTCAAAAGATGGTGGTTTCAAACCCCAATATTAAAATAAGTTAACAATGAATATAAATCTCACTTATACTGTAATTTGTAAGGGGCACATAACTATGATCTCCTTGCTGCTCTTATGGATCAAAGATGTATACTTTCCAGAACACATGGCAGGTTAAATGTAATACTAGTTTCATATAGAATATCCTCAGAACACATACAATGTAAATTACATGTATTATTACCCTGGAACACATGGCAAAAGAATTTCAGTGGCAATTTCATGCCACCTCCATTTATTGATGTCGGTTAAAGGGGTTGTTCACCTTCAAACAACTAGTTATTTTTAGATAGATCACCAGAAATAACTACTTTTTCCTATTAATAACATTGGAATCAACCATCAAAAATACCGGCCAGGTGGCAACCCTAAGTGTAAAGTGTAATTTTTCACCTTCTAAAGCAGCTCTGGGAGGGGGGTCGCTGCCACCCAACAGTTCTAAACTGATACATTTAATGGATACATTTCTTATCTTTGTCCCTGCTGAGCAGAATCTCTGGGTTTCATTACAGGCAGCTGTTCGAATTGATACAATAGTTGCTAATACTCCAGAGATGTTACTGTGAAATGTATCAATTAAATGTTGCAAAATTGTATCAGTTTAGAGTCTGCTGCCAGACTCAAACACCAGAGAAACCAACATTCAACTTTTAACTTAGATTTTGGCAAAACAGTAAAAGATAAATAATGGAAAGTAATTGAAAAAAGTCTTTAATTCTGAGGAACAATTTGAAAACAACTGAACAGAAAAAAAGTGTTTGGAAGGTGAACCACCCCTTTAAAGGGGTGGTTCACCTTCAAGTTAACTTTTAGTATATTGTAGAAGGGCCAATTATAAGAAACTTATCAATTGGTCTTCATTATTTATTTTTCATAGTTTTTTAATGATTTGCAATTTTCTTCTGTTTCTTCACAGCTTTCAAATGGGGGTCACTGACACCATCTAAAAACAAATGCTCTGTAAGGCTACAAATATATAGTTATTGCCACTTTTTATTACTTATTATTCTATTCAGTCCATCTCCTATTCATATTCCAATCTCTTATTCAAATCAACGCAGGGTTGCTAGGGTAATTTGTACCCTAGAAACCAAATTGCTGACACTGCAAACTAGAGAGCTGCTGAAGAAAAAGCTAAATAACTATAAAACCACAAACAATAAAAAATGAAAACCAATTGCAAATTGTCTCAGAATATCACTCTCTACATTATACTAAAAGTTAACTCAAAGGTGAACAACCCCTTTAAGAAAGGGCTATTGTCTATTTGGCACTTTGCTAATATTGAAGTATAAAGTTTCATTTTTCAACTTGTTATATCATTCTAAAGCAGCTCTGGGAGATCGGTCACTGGCTGTTATAAATTGATATATTAGTGGGCATATTTCTTATCTATGGCCCTGCTAAGCAGAATCCCTAAATTTAATTAAAAGCAGATGCTATAATTGACATGATATTTGCTAATATTCCACAGATGCTGAGAAATGTATCCACTAATGCAGGAAACCGTAACAGTTCAGAATCTGCACATAGGAAAAACCATGTTTTTTCCCCCCAAAACGCATCAGTTAATAGTGCTGCTCCAGCAGAATTCTGCACTGAAACTCATTTTTTAAAAGAGCAAACAGATTTTTTTATATTCAATTTTGAAATCTGACATGGGACTAAACATATTGTCAATTTCCCAGCTGCCCCAGTCATGTGACTTGTGCTCTGATAAACTTCAGTCACTCAGTTGCTGTACTGCAAGTTGGATTGATATCACCCCCTCCCTTTACCCCCCAGCAGCCCATCAAAAGAACAATGGGAAGGTAACCAGATAGCAGTGCCCTAAAACAAGATAACAGCTCCCTGGTAGATCTTAGAACAACACTCAATAGTAAATGCCAAGTCCCACTGAGACTGATTCAGTTACATCAGTAGGAGAAATAACAGCCTTCAACAAAGTAGTTCCATCCTAAAGTGCAGACACAAGTCACATGACGGGGGGCAGCTGGAAAACTGACAATATCTCTAGCTCCATGTCAGATTTCAAAACTGAAGGTAAAAAAATCAGTTTGCTCTTTTAAGAATAGGAGTTCAGTGCACTATTAACTGATGCATTTAAAAAAAAAAAAAACCTGTTTTCCAAAGACAGTTTAACAACAGATAGTCTCCAGCTGTTTGATGCTGGTTTGTTTGAAAATCCAATAAATTCTATAAATTGAGTTTTCTGGATGAAAAAATTTTTTAAAAAATAAATGGTTTTTGTTAATATGCCCATAAAATTTAATTTTGGAAACATGGTACAAAAATGGTATACATACATCCTGATATTTTGGAAATATAAAGAGTGACAAAAAGATTTGCTGCGCGGAGTCACGGCAGATTTTTTTGACCACTACCATCTTTGTGGCCACACCCTCTATTTACCATGCCCATTTTATAAAATTTGGCAGGTTATGAAAATAAGACTACGTTGATGAGGTTTTGTGTTATTACAGTTTTGCTAGTGAAGGGAACTGCCCTTTAAGCTGAAAATCAATTTCCCCAAGACTTGCTTACCTTAAATGGTTACAATTGCTTCTTTGCTTTTCTTTAATTGTTACAAAAGTATCTAAGTGTCTATTCTGGGCTCAAAGTCAGTTAAGTTAGAAAACTTGTATCTTTTCCTGGCTGTTCAATGAGGGAGATCAAAGAGAAAGTCAGGTCATTTCAGTAACAATCTAGGACTGTGGGTTGAGCTGTAAACCGGGAGGTATGGGTATAGTCATTAACATTTTTTTTAACATTAACATTTATTTCTATAGTGCCAACTTATTTTGTAGTCTTTATTTCTGGTGAACAAACTGAAGAGAATTTTTTTTTTTAAATGCTCCCACGTCTTAGACTGTATGTTCCACTGTGACAGGGACTGATGTGAATGATGTATACTCTCTGTGGTGATGAGTAAGTCAGCACTATATAAATATATATATAAATAATATTTTATTTGAAAGGGGGTCCCTTTAAAAGTTTCATGTGTCTACAGTTTGGGGATCTGTAAGGCTAGATCTTCAGGCAGTGTATGTGCATCTAAGCAAGTGGCATATAATCACAGCACATTACAAACATATACCCTGTCCCGGCTGTGTTTGCCTTTCATGAATAATCTAGTGATCCTGTGTAAAAACTAAACCCATTGTATACTACAGAGAATGCTTGCTAATTAACATGTGCCTCTTAGCCCTATTTCAAGTTCAATGGCTTCCCCTATGGCTACACCACATTATTATTTATATCGATGTATATAAATGCACTTAAATGTATATAAATAACTTTTATTTTTGTTTTACTATTTGTGCTTTTATTAGCCTACCAATAATTAATATAAAAGAAAAAAATTAGATAGACACATGGTATTCCTCACACTGCATAAGGGCTCCTACACATGGGCGTTTTTGACCTGCGCTCCCCTGCGTTGCGTTTGGCTGCGTTCAGCCGCAGGGGAGCGCAGGTCTAGACGCACCTCATTTTGTTCAATGAGGTTGTACCCGAGACGCGTGTAAGCGCCAAACGCAGATTCAGACGCAACATGCTGCATTTTTCCTGCGCTCACATGTGTTTGTGTGAGTACAGCCCCATTGAAAATAATGAGTGCGTCTATACCTGCGCTCCCCTGCGTTTGAACGCAGCAAAACGCAACGCAGGAGAGCGCAAGTAAAAACGCCCGTGTGTAGGAGCCCTTACAGAGCTATCCATGCTTTCCCAGGATTTTAGTCAGTTAGGTTTTCAGCCATCTCACTCCCTTTCAAAATGGGGGTGACTGACCCTAGCAGCCAGTTCTTTGAGGCTACAGGTTTTTCTCTATGTTATTGATACGTATTATTACTTATCTATATATTCAGACCCTCTTCTAGTCATTTGCTAAGGTATTTGGACCCTAGCAACCAAACTTGAGAGTTGTTGAACAAAAATGTAAATAATTAAAAAACCACAAATACAAAAATTAAAGACCAAAAGCATATTGTCTCAGAACAGTTAACTTAAAAAGTTAATTTACAGGTGAATTCAATACAACCAGATTATGCAACATATACTTTATCTGAGTGGCTTCAGCTGCAAAAAGCACTTTATGCATGTAATTAACATATTCAATTTTCTCTTTTTAGGTGAATGAGACATTTTCATCAGTAACGGCTGCTGTGTGGGCGGCCAGTAATCTGCACATTGCTTTTATCAATTCTTTTAACGCAACCATGAGCAGTCCACTGTCACCAACAGATTATGACAGCCTAGAAATCCAGCAGCAGTATAATGATATCAACAATCGGTGGGATCTGACAGATGACGATTGGGACAATGAGAACAGCTCTGCAAGACTTTTTGAAAGGTCCCGGATCAAAGCACTTGCAGGTGAGCTGGTTATCAATATGCGCAGTGATGGACTAGGGTAAAAACATCACTATGGCAGTTGTTTTCATCACTGTTATCATATCCCTAAACCTATGAATTCAACTGCACATTTTTCCAAAATATTCCTTTCTAGCACTGTGCAGAAAAAAACACATTTGTTTTGACTTGAATCACAAATATTTCAAGGAGGGTTTCTGGTTACTGATGAATCCAAACTCCTAGTTATGAACTGAAGCCAATGATTACATCCTTCTTAGAGTGGAACCGTCACCAAGACACAAAAATCTGTATAATAAAAGTCCTTTTCAAATTAAACATGAAATCCAATTTCAAATTTTTATTATAGCTGTTTTAAGCTCATTTAAAAATCTCAGCTGTCAATCAAATATTGTCTGCCCCTCCTCTATGCCTTAGGCATAGAGGCGGGGCAGATAATTACTTTCACTTTCCTTTCAGCACTTCCTAGATGCCACAGCTCCCCACATATTCCCCCAGTTCTCTTAACCATTTAATTGTGTAGCCAGGACATGGGGATAGACATCGGGTCCCCCCATTCTGGTGCACAAACAAGATTCTGAGATGATGCAAGGTTTGTCTTAATAACAGTGTCCACAAAATGGCTCCTGTCTGCTTGCTATAATTATGAATTCCCAGACTGAAGAAAACAAGCTTAAAATAATTTATATAGTGTAATTAATGTTCATTTTGCTTGACTAATGTGATAAAATATGATTTAGAATATTTTTTTGGGGTGACGGGTCCACTTTAATGATTAGATTCTACTTCTCTGTGTTCATTTCCTTCTCATTTCAGCTATTCACTATTTACACTGCACTACTAGCATCAATAACTACACAACTTTAATATATTGTAGCTTTTATGATATTGTGTGGCACAACCACATCAATGAACATGAAGTAAAAACTATTCTGGTAGATTCTCACTTACCCTAAAGTCCTTCACATATTTTCTATGACAGCACATCATAATATAAACAATAGGACAAGGCTCCAAGGATATTTCTTCTTAGTCGGATCTATGAACCTGATGAATGGACTATGTCACCAAATATTAGGTGAAATGAAATGACAAAACTATGCAGGACTTTTAGGTGTGTGAACCATACCTGCATATTTGTCACCAACGTACACTAACCACAGCAGATATTCTTTTAACACAGTTGTTATTCATGTATTGTTTTCTTTTCCTAAGAGAAAACTGTTTTTTTTTTCTTCTTTACTTTCCCCAGTAAATTGATATTTTAATTTACATCAAGGAAAGTAAAATCGATTGCATTTGTATATAGAACTTGCTTTTTTTCCTACATATCTAAAATGCACTACTAAAGCCATCCATAGATGGGAAAACCATGGGGTATCTCATGGATTCTCCTTTAGAATAATTGTACACATATTTAATTCAGATTCATGGATAGGCAAATCAGATACACTGTTGTGCTATGTTTTCAGCAGAGCAAAAATTTACTAGAACCATCCTTCAACAGCAAGAAAAATAAAGTGTACTAAATAAAATGATTGAACTATGAATACTAGCCTGTTTATTCTATAGAATTGTTTATAAACAAAAATTTTCACCTAATTATTATAAACAAAAATGGGCCATTTTCCCCAACCAGTTTTAGAGACCCACTTAATCATAAATACATATCGTCATACTATGTTACAGTAATTGCCTTTGAAATAGGGGCTTAGGGCAAAGACTTGGGAAGATTTGAGTAGATTTAGTCGCCCGGTGACAAATTGCCTCTTCTTTTGGTGACCAATCTCCCCGACTTTGATAAACAAAGCGCTCAGAGTGCCATATCGCCGGCGATTTAGATTCTGGCCGGCAGGAAGGACTTTCGGGCGATTTGTCGCTGGGCGACTAAATTTCCCCAAATCTTCCCATCTGTCTCTGCCCTAAATGATATTTAAGGTTCTCTTATGTCTTGTCCTGGACAGAAGTGCAAGAGAACTACGGCTAGACGAGATGGATCTCAACCTGTGGAGAAATGCAGGCTGAGAAAATGCTCCACCTCTGCTGCTTTGTTGTCAGCTGTGTGTGCACTTGAATACATTTCCTCTGCTCAGGTGCAGACAGGCATGGCAGATTTCAGCACTAAGGCTGAGAGAAGCAGATATGCTCAGTGCTCGTGCTTCATTGATTTGAATCTGATCAGCCTTGATGCAGTCACACACAGACTGCGGTCAGCCCAAATACCGACCTCAACTTCAGCTCCACTGTGTTGTACAGAGTATAACATTGGCAGGCACTCTCATCTGCACAAGTTAGGGGATAGGTGGAGGGGGGCATCTATGTGACTCATTCTGCCTATCCTTCATGAACACAGAGAGAGCTGTATTCAATTGGATGAAGGTCCAAAACCTATGTTCACCAATCAGCTACCAAATAGTCATAGCCCCCCCATTTATATACTATTAAAGCTCACATTTTTTTATTAAAGCTTACGAAATAACAGTGGTCCAAAATGCTGTTGTAAAAGCTTCCTAATTATGTAGAAGATTCACCTCAGAATAGAGAGGAATTGAACACACACCCTGACACAAGCAGTTAAGCAATGCAGCAAAACTAGTATTTGTCCACAAACATGTTTGCAGGACTGTGTACTAAGCAATACATATTATAACACTGAATGAGCTCACATGGATGTTTAATAATAGAAGTTTTTTAAATCTGTATTCCATAATATGTTAACATGTTTATACAATTGTTACAGCACTTTACATAAATATGTTAACCCTGTGTGTAAAATGTGACAATGTATGTACAATGATTGTTTAAGCAGTCATTGTTTTAAATGTTTGATTTTTATGGCTGCCGAATTGCCCATTAATTATTTGATGTGTCATACATGGAAACTCAATTTCTTACACATACTTTGTGCCAAAAGCTTAATTTATTTTCACCAAAAATAAAAATTTGCCACATAATTGCCAATTTACTAAAAGAGCAGAGCAAGTTTTGGTGAATTAACTTCTAACTGATGATCATTCATATCTTTTCTCCAAGTGAATTATTTCCATTGCAAAATTGTGACTATTCAAAAACTTGGCAATGAGAAAAATTTCCTATTTTAGACTGGCAAACTACCATATTAAAATCAGAGCAGCCTCATGCATTTCATTATCTGCATAATTTTCCTTATTACAGTTGTATGAGGGGGGGGGGGCTGATGAAATTGCACAACAAATTTACAACAAAAAAAATTCCAAACATTTCTCTTGCAACAAAGTAGATTTTTTTGTAAACATGAGAAAATATTGGTGATATATTAACTCTGTGAACATTGGCAGACTAAGATGAGGAGTAAATTCACACTATATTACATATGGCCCACACTCTCATCTACCTATCATGTTTCTCCTCTTTCCTTTTGTACAGAAAAAAAGAAATAGGCAAGGCCAAATAGCACAGTGACCAAAAGGTCCCACAGAGTTTTTTTTTGGTATCATTGATGGTCAGTGCAGCACTGGTTTGCAATCTCAGTCAGGTTAAGAGAGCATGGGTCAGTTAGTAATTTACTTCAGGATCAGTGGGTGAGGAATTATATTCATTACAGGACAGTGTCGGACTGGCCCACCAGGATACCAGGAAAAGTCCCGGTGGGCCCAGGTGTCAGTGGGCCCTCATGCTGCTAATTTGGCCAAGTTCATGACCATTCCCTATTTCTAGAGGCTAAAAAGATGTAATAATAGATTATAGTAAGTAAAGAAAATACACTGGGAGAATAGAGGTTGAATGAGTAGAGGAAGAATAATAGTACTGAGAGTGGGCCCCTGGTCTAAAATTATTTGGTGGGCCCCTAGTATAAGGTTTTTGGGTGGGCCCCTGATGTCCCAGTCCGACACTGTACAGGATCTTCTTTTTCCAAATATATACATCTATATTCTGCTGGCTTCACAGAAAAAAAGATTTACACAGTAACAGAATGATAACTTTGTTTACATTGGCGTTTCTAACATACAGCAGATCACACAGCAGTAGGGAGGACCAGTGTCCAGGATGTTCATGGGGTCTGCTGTCCTTTCACTGCTTATTCTTCACCTTGCAGCACAAGCAAGCACAGGTGGTGGGATTGTGGCAGTAGGGAGTGTTATGAACTAAGCCACAAAGAAAATCTTTAATGTGGTTTCTCCACCTCAGGATAAAACATGACAGAACATCAGTACCTCTTTAATTAAGTTCTCTGAATACATAAACATAGCTCCTGCCATTTTGCTGAAGCCCACAACTGATTTAGTGCACAAGCGTGGACCATTGAGGGCTAGCAATGATAACACACATGTATACCATTGACCAGTATGTAAGTGCTGAGAATGTAGCAATCAAAGATGAAGCGTTGACTACACCCTTGTAATGCAAATTCTGCATGAAATAGTTATCCGTAACCTGGGCCTTCCCTCCCTTTACTATTTCTACTGATGGCATAATCATTAACCCTTTAAAGTCAGCATGTGTCTGAGGGTAGTCTTTGACTCCTCCTTCTCCTTCCCTGATCACATTAACACCAAAGTCAAAATCTGTCTCTTCTTGCTACGCAATATTGCCAAAACTCATCCGTTTATTAAGACGTGCTCTCATCCTATCCTGCCTAGACTACAGAAACAAATTATATTTTTTTATTTTTAGTCATAAGATGAAACCATAGGATAAAAACACACAATTTGAATCAACACTAGCCAACAATTTATGGAAGATACTTACTTTATATAACACTTACATAATATGTTGCACTTTGCAGTGATTATTTAACATTCGAATCTGTCTTGCTAATCATCTTACATACTACAGAAGTAAACAGTTTATTATTCTACGTTATTTTGCCAAAAAAAGAAACATACATTAGCAGAGTGTACTTTATAGGTGATTACCTTTACAGCAAAATATGCCTTATCATTTAAGACTTATAGTTAGTAAAATTGTTTTGTCTTGGGATGTTTACTGGCATACAAGGAATATAACACAAGCTGGAAAACAGTTCTGTGAAGTAATATTGTATTTTTACAATACTACTGTCTACAACATGCTAAAGGTTACATGTAACATGTGCAGGGTCAAATTGGGCCTACACAGTCCATATGGCATAGGTCTGGCCCTGATGTTTATTCACCCTGACCTGTGGGCTGCAGCCAAGTTCGTAGTTGTACCCTTCTGTAAAAACAAAACTAATGGGGGCAAATTCACTAACTTCTGAAAATTTGCTAGCGTTGGCTTCGCTAGCGTTCGCCAGGCGAATTTTCGCCAGCGCTACACAAATTCACTAAAGTACGAATTTAGGCTCAGGGCGGCAAACGGTAGCGAAGTTGCGCTAGTGTTACTTCGCTAGGCAGAGCGCAGTTACGCTAGCAAAGCCTAATTTGCATATGGCGGGAACTTTAACTTAGAATAGAAGCATATGTTACAGCCACTACATTCCACTTACACAAGCCCAGGAAACCTTTAATAAATAAAATAAAGTTGTCCTTTTGCCCTACATGTGCCCCTTGTATAGTTGTGTTGCCATATGTTAGCAAATGTAGGGGGGAAGGAGGGTAACCCCCCCAAAAAAATCAATCTTTTTCAGACTATCACCCTCCAATGCTAAAACACGCCAGCATTTTTACATTTTTTTTTCACCTCCTATCTATTGTATTGAACTGGTCTGACCAGGTGAAGTAACGTCCAACGTAAGTGCTAACGTTCAGGAAAATGTTCGTCTTAGTGAATTTGCGAATTTACGATCCTTCGTCAGTGCGCAATTTCGTCTGGCGGAAGGATGCGTCTCTCTACTTCGCTAGCGTAAATTCGCCAGAGCTGGTGTTAGTGAATTTCTGAAGTTACGAATTGACGTCACTCTGGCGAATTAGCGCTAGCGTTAGACGCTTTACGCGTGAGTAAATTTGCCCCATGGTGTCTTGAAACTGTGTGTGGGGTCATCCGATAGCTTCCCTGATTGATCAGACAGATGTCGACCAGGCAGGCTAAAAAATCCAGTCCGATCGCGGCCAAATTCATGACTGCATTGGGAACCTATCGTTGGCCCTAGGGCCCACGATCAGATCAGCCCGATATCGACCACTTCAGTGTGGGCATATTGGCAGGCACGGATTTGTGGAGAGGCCACCTAGGCCCGGGCCTAGGGCGGCAGGATTTTAGGGGGCAGCATGCTGCCCAACCACACCCACATTGGTTCAGAAATTTCAATTTCCTGTGTGCCAATTCCCATTGCTCCATCCTGATGATGAAAATTAGAGCAAATAAAAGGGAGGGGACAGGGGCGACAAATGACAGCGGGCCTAGGGGCGCCCGCTAGGTAAATCCGGCCCTGCATATCGGGAAGAGATCCGCTCATTTGGCGATGCCCCTGTGTATGGCCACCTTTAGGTCAATTTAAATAGGGTGGTACATATAGATTATATATGTGTCTTTATTAGAGATGCTGGTGAAATTGGGCAAAGTAAAAGCAAAGTAAGCAAACTAAAGACAAAAGAGATCCTCTTTTGTCCTTGGCATAAGCCCACCCTAAGGCATGTCCTTCATATGGTTAAAAACATTTTTAAAGAAAATATATTTAACAGTTACAACTTTTAAATATAATCCCACTTTAAAATATGAAAAAAAACTCTAGAATTTTTACTTTTTTATGACTTTTCTGAATACAGGATATGATGTTCCTGATTGCTGAGGCTGTAGCTTCAGCAGACTATGGTGAAAAGGGTAACATAGTGTAAAATTCACGCTTTGATGAATTTGTGAAGTAATGATTGTTTATCTGACTACATTAGCTAAACTACATTAGCTTTTACCTCTTTCGCTAGCAAATTGTCTTCCTGTTAGTAAATTGGCGATGTCCCGGTGGATTGTCTTTATGGCAAATTTTCACTAGGGAAGGCCACTTTGCACTTTAGTAAATCTGCCACTTAATGTGCATAGACTGAACATTTTGGCCACATAAGTGAAACTGTACTTTTGCCTTTTTTGTCCTGAGGGTGATTGATTCCATGCCACCCACTCCCACTGGATTTGCCTCCCCCTTCCTCACTGCAGGTAAGAGAGTGGGAAGTTTTATTTTTATTAGCTATAGAGCAGTGGTCCTCAACCAGTAGCTCATGAGCAACATGTTGCTCTCCAACCCCTTGGATGTTGCTGCCAGTAGCATCAAAGCAGGTGCATATTTTTTAATTCCTGGCTTAGAGGCAAGTTTTGGTTGCATAAAAACCAGTTGTACTGCCAAACAGTGCCTTCTGTAGGCTACCAGTCCATATAGATGCTACCATACAGCCAATCAGAGCTCGTATTTGACATCCCCATGGACTTTTTCATGCTTATGTTGCTCTCAAACTCTTTTTTTACATTTAAATGTGGCTCACAAGTAAAAAAGCTTGGGGACCCCTGCTATAGAGGAAGCAGACCCCAGAGTCCAGGCCTCCCTGCGACGAGGACTGGACTAAGAATCAAAATAGGCCCTGGCATTTCAGGTACACAGAGGCCCAATCAGCCCACATAGAGGCCCAAACAGCCCCCACCAGCCCACTAAATACTGACTTTCTATGGCACCTTATAGCAGCCCATCTGGCATTTGCCCTAACCCACAGATTGCCAGTCCGGGCCTCTTCCTGCGACTACAGGGTCTGCTTCCTCTACAGTTACGCCACTGGTCAGAATCCAAGGTGTGCTGTCTAGACAAAAGAGCAGGCATATGAACAAACAATCAAGATACAAAGTGCAATAGGACCCGGGGACTGGCACATCGAGGGGTAGGAGAGTGAGCTCATTGATGTCCTGGGGCACTTTACATAAAGCATACACAGTTCACTAAAACAACAATTCAAATGAATTGAAGAAGGTGTGGCATTTTCTACTTTGGGGTCACTTCAAACACTTTGTAAAAACATACTGCAATCAAATAGAATGAATGTACAGTCTGTTAAATAACTATAAGCACTTTAGTCACTTGTTGATTTCCAAATGTATTTCCCTCCCCGCCTCAAAAAAGTCTTGCATTTCCTATGTGCAAAGTAAAAGAATTAGTGGAAATATCAATTCCAAACTACAAAAGTATTATTACTAGTAAAATTCATTTTCTGATGTTAGTGATGTCACCATCAGTGTGTCTAAATAGCAACACAGTATGTTAGTGATATCTACATCAGTTATCAAGTTTATCTATTAGTGACCTCATAAAAGTCTTTCAATAGCTAGCTATATAGTTTGATATGACAGGTTAGTAGTAAAAGACAAATGTTTTTGTAACCATGGCAACTATAATCTACTTTTACATGTTCAATTAAAAAAAAGCATATTGAGGCTAAGGTAACAGTAAAACACCTTCTTACTACTCAGGGGAGGGATTTTTGCGCCTAGGGGGTTGAATTCTCCTTCATAGGCAGGTGTGTTGAATCATGAGAAAACGTGTTTAAGGTGGCCAATTGCAAGTTGTGCTTCTGTTTGGCTCAGGGCCGGGCCAAGGTAGTTTGGCACCCTAGGCAAGGGGTACAATCAGCGCCCCCCCCCCCCACATCCGCTCTGTATGACCATTTCCCACCTATTCACTTTTTCTTAAATAAAGAAACCTTATTGCACATTAATGAATCAAACTGTATGTGTACCAGCCAGAACCTAACCTGTACCTGTCTCAGCAGCACCCAAAATATTGGTCCCAATCTGTACCTGTGCCAGCATCCCTCAAAATATTGCTCCCAATCTGTACATGTGCTAGCAAGCCAAAATATTGCCCCAAATCTGTACTTGTGCCACCAGCTGGCCCCCTAAGTCTGTAACTGTGTCAACAGCATTGCCACCCAAGTCTGTACCTGTACCATTAGCCATTGCCCCCCAAGTCTGTACCTGTGCCACCAGCCTGTACCAGAGCAGCAGCAAAAATATTGCCCCAGATCTGTGCCAGGCAAGGGGCAAGTAAGAGGGAGATGGGGACTGAAGTAGAGCAGAACGCTGCTGCTGGAGACAGGGGCGAAGTTAAAACTTAAAAAAAAAACAAAAAACAGCCGCCTAGTGACAACTCGGGATCCTCAAAGCAACTCTCAAAATATCTCAAAACAAAGATTATTCAGTATCATGGTTTAGGGGAAGGCTACAAAAAGCTATCTCAGACGTTTAAACTGTCAGTTTCACCTGTAAGGAATATAATCAGGAAATGGAAGGCCACAGGCACAGTTGCTGTAAAACCCAGATCTGGCAGGCCAAGAAAAATACTGGAGGGGCATTTGCGGAGGATTGTAAAAATGGTTATAGACAACCCAAAGATCACCTCCAAAGATCTGCAAGAACATCTTGCTACAGATGATGTTTCCGTACATCATTCTACAATTCAGCACAAAGAAAATCTGTATGGGTGATGAAAAAGAAGCTTGTGCAAAATTGTGCATATGCAAAAGCTAATTTAGACAAGCCACACAAGTCATTTTGGAACATAGTGCTTTGGACTGTGGAGACAAAAATTGTTAAAGTTGAGGGTCGGATGGATTCGACCCAATATACACAAATTCTTCAGGATAATGTTCAAGCATCAGTCACAAAGTTGAAGATACGCATGGGTTGGATATTCTAACAAGACAGTGACCATATATACACATCTACAAAGGCATTTATGCAGAGGGAGAAGTACAGTGTTCAGGAATGGCTGTCACAGTCCCCCAACTTGAATATCATCGAAAATCTAGAGATGATTTGAAGCTGGCTGTCATCAAATTTAACTGCCATCAAATTTAACTGAACTGGAGAGATTTTGTATGAACAAATGGTCAAAAATACTGCCATTCAGACATTCATCAAAGGCTATAGGAGGCAAATAAGAGGCTGTTACATTTTCAAAAGGAGGCTCAACTAAGTATTAATATAATATCTCTGTTGGGGTACCTTAGTTTACAATCTCATTTAATTTTGTTATGATGCATATTTTCTGTTAAACCCAACAAACTTTATGACACTGCTGAAATAATACTGTTTCCATAAGGCATGTTATATATTAAAAGGAGGTTGCTATTTGAAAGCTCAGCCAAACTCCAAAGAATTAAGAGGGGTTACCAAACTTTTTCATGTGATTGTCTACATAGAGCACTGTATATTTGAACAATTAATACTATAACACTTAGGGCAACCCCAGTGACCAAAATTAGTATTTTTTCTTAGGCCTGTATACGTTTATGGTGCTTTATTTTCCCTGCTACCAAAGTATCCTTTGTGCCTCCCTGTGAATGTGCAATATAAAATGTTCTTTTTAGCTTACTGTGCATGGCATGCACTCAGCGCTCAAATTGAGCACCACTGCTGCAGAGATAAGGAAAAAAAAAACCTGATTCCATTCAAGAATTGAAAAAATCGTAGGCTTTAGAAACACACACACAGTCAACAGGATTACAAACATTATTTTTATTGTATGACTTAGATTTGACCTAATCCCAAGGATTTGCCAACAAATTTAAACGCTATCGATATATGTTCTGCTTTCCCCTAGATCAGCAAATTGCTGTTATAACTAGGTAAAGCTGGCTATGTTAAATCACCTTGCCATTTTTAAAATAAGTGAGTAGATTCTATAGGTAAGTTTAAAATGCAGTCTTCTACTAAAAGTATTTATGCAGAAAGCTGCATAACTACTGATTACATCTTTGCACAAAATAAATAAAAAAAGGAATTCTAGAAAAACATGTTAACAAATATTATTGGTATGTGAGACATATTCGCCTGTGAGAAATAACTAGTTGCATCTAGTCAGTGGGAGATACACAAAGTCGCCCTTGAATGTTCTGACTCTAGAATAGTCCAGTGAAAATTCCTGTTTCAAATACAATTTCTCTGATTATTGAGGCTACAGCATTGGTTGTTGTCCTTGGAGATTGATCCTTTGGTGACAGTACTGCTTGGCTCATAAAATATTAAAACATTTTCATCTCAGTCATTCAGCTATATTGTATACAATAAAAAAAAGTATTTACAATTTTAAAACCAAAATATGTTACTGAAAGGAACTTTGGACATTTAAATTATTCCTTAGCACACTTGAATGAAGTGCAAAATCCAGGAGCAAGCTGCCATGTTTTTGACTTGACCCAAATCCGCATATTTATCCACTTTGATCAGCTACCAGACCCAGACCCGCAACTGCCTTATCCACGACCTGACCTGCAACCCACGACCACTATCGGAAGTGATCTTGCTGCAAGCTGGAAGTAACATCTTCAAAAGTGGCAGAAGGACAGAAGCACACCGTGTGATGTAAGAGAGCTATGCCTGAAGTCTTCCTGCTGCAGCTCTCTCCCTGCAGCTTTTCCTCCTCTCTTCTCCCCCTGACTGTATACTGTATATTGTGAGAGAGTCCCAAAGCTCATTAAGTGACAGCAGCACAGAGCATGTGCAGTGAATCAGCAGAAAAGAAGATGGGGTCCAGATCTTCCCTGATAAAGAGCTGTGGTTGCCTTGGGCTGGTACAGAAGCTCAAAACATAATGTTCAACATTTCTAGTCTACTTCTTTATTCAAGCTTTACTTCTCCTTTAAGGCTAGGGCCACACCGGGGCCAACATCAGCTTGCTCAAATAAGCTCTTATCCACATTCAGCTAATTTTGGCCCCATGTGACCCGAGCCTAGGGCAGCATTACCGTGGGGGACCAAAGCTGTTAAAGTGGACCCGTCACCCCATAAAAATATTCAAAATCATATTTTATCACATTAGTCAAACAAAATGAACATTAATTACACTATATAAATTATTTGATTCTTGTTTCCTTCAGTCTGGGAATTCATAATTATAACAAGCAGGCAGGAGACATTTTGTGGACACTGTTATTAAGGCAAGCCTTGTATCATCTCTGAATCTTGTTTGTGCACCAGAATGGGGGGCCCCAATGTCTATCCCCATGTCCTGGCTACACAATTAAATGGTTAAGAGAACTGGGGGAATGTGTGGGGAGCAGTGGCATCTAGGAAGTGCTGAATGGAAAGTGAAAGTAATTATCTGCCCCACCTCTATGCATAGAGGAGTGGCAGACAAAGTTTGATTGACAGCTGAGATTTTTAAATGAGCTTAAAACAGCTATGAATAGTTTAATAAAAAATTTAAATTGTATTTCATGTTTAATTTGAAAAGGACTTTTATTATACAGATTTTTGTGTCTGGGTGACAGGGAGGAGCCCAGCTGAAAGGTTAGAGCAGTATGCACCCTTTTGCAACATGTGCTCAATGAATCAGATTTGTGCAGAATATACCTTTCACCTAAAGCTTTAAAAAGAATATCTGTGGGGTTTATTGTCTTGTGGCGAGGCCTAGGGTGGCATTAATTAAGGGGTGGAATGCCACCCAGACAACACTGGAAAATATGGATTTTTTTTAAATTAAAAGAATAGGAAGAATACATTATGAACACAAGTCCAATGCATTATGCTCATGTTTAGAAAGGGTGTTTATTGGTGTTTACTGATCCTGTTGTCCCAGATTTGTAGGCATGTGCTTATTTACTCTCTTGGATGTCTTTAATCTACATGAAAGAGTATACATGCATATACTGCTCCTTTCAAAAACTGCCAGTGAAGGCTGAGACAAGCAGGGGCTTTCAGATCCAAACTAGTCACAACATGTTTCTAGAAAGATGGTAACCTGTCAGCAAAGTATCAGTAGAGGTATACTACTGAACCGGTTGTTTGCAAGCAGTCTATCTAGTGGTGTAACAAGTCTCCACCAGCTTTGCATATGCATGCTCACTCGTTAAGAGACAGGAGAAGTGGCCTGCAGACCGCATCAGGACTCTCCTTTTCAACCACTCCATGGGTATGGGGTCTACTGTATGCGGCTTAGCTTATCTCATTGACCCTAAGTGGGAAGTCAGTTCCATAACACAATCCACAGTGGACAACAATATCAGCAATGACACACAAGATTCTTCACCCACAAGAAACCTGCATTAGTGCAGGCAGTAAATCTCCTGAAATGCCTTTTTCTCACTATTATTCAGATTGCCACATGAAAAAACTTTACATGAGACAATTTGGCTTAATTACAGAAAAATGCTTTTTTTTCTTGAGCCGAATAGTTGCATGTAATGTGTTTTACATGAGAAACAAATCTCACTGTCACTGCGCTAAAGCTGTAACTTGGTCCTTATCAGTTATCCATCTTACCTTACGTCATATGATTTGTGATTGATTATATGTAAGAAAGGTAAATATATGCAAAACAGACAAAATAAATAAGCATACATTTGTACAATAATGTGCAAATGACTACAATTATGGAAAAAGAAATAAGCAGAAAAAAATAATACCCTTTAGAGTAGAACACTTGGGACTTTTGTAGCCAACTTTGAAACGTGGGTAATGGCATTTTTTTGCAAGGACCGATGGGAGGTCAGCGTCCAATTAGCCATTCTATAACATACTAAAAGTTAACTTAAAGGTGAACTACCCCTTTAATAGGCCAAAATAGCCATTACATATTTGAATGGATAGTAGCTTAAGCTGGCCATAGCCACAAAGATCCAATCCTACGAATCCTCAATTCGTACAATTTTTGGATCGTGTGTGGCATGTCCTGACATTTGTCTTATCATGCCGATCAGTTGTTCAGTCAATCGGACAGGCTAAAACATTTCTGTCGGCTGCCGATCATATCTCTGCATGTACTGCCGATCGGACAATTTTCAGTGGGAGACAGTCACCAGCTTTGTCGGACATAAAGTTTCGTTTGATTGCTGTCAGCGGCTGATCATCATCTGATCTGTTCTTTTACTACTATTAATTACAACTGAAGGTTAGTGGCAGGTCAGGAGATGGGGAGGTCCGATTGTTTGATGATTCGAACGGTCGGATCTTTGTGTCTATGGCCAGATTTAGTGAGGTGTTTTCAGGCTACTCCTTATTTTGATTCAACTCTATGAAAAATTAGGTGCTTATTTTTCAATTGATTTAAATGGATATTGTAAAAATGCATGCTGTTCCAGCAGAATTCTGCACTGAAATTCATTTCTCAAAAGAGCAAACATGTTTTTTTATATTTCATTTTGAAATCTGACATGGGGCTAGACATATTGGCAATTTCCCAGCTGCCCCAAGTCATGTTACTTGTGCTCTGATGAACTTCAGTCACTCTTTACTGCTGTACTGCAAGTTGGAGTGATATCACCCCCCCCCAGCAGCCTAACAACAGAACAATGGGAAGGTAACCAGATAACAGCTCCCTAACACAAGATAACAGCTGCCTGGTAGATCTAAGAACAGCACTCAATAGTAAAAACCCATGTCCCATTGCGTTCTATTCAGTTACATTGAGAAGGAAAAATAACAGCCTGCCAGAAAGCAGCTCCCTCCTAATGTGCTGGCACAAGTGACTTGACATGGGACAGCTGGGAAATTGGCATTGCAGTCTACCTCCATGTCAGATTTCAAAATTGAACATAAATAAATCGGTTTGCTCTTTTGATAAATGGATTTCAGTGCAGAGGTCTGCTGGAGCAGCACTATTAACTCATGCGTTTTGAAAAAAACATGTTTTCCCATGACAGTATCCCTTTAACGACAGTTCCTTTTTAAGAGGGCATTAATAAAAAATATATGAAACAGGGCTGCATATGCATTTTCTTGAAAAATCACTCAAAAAAAGCTGTTTGGCAGAAATGTCAAATAAAAGTCAAGAGTCCCCTTCCCCCTCTCAAACAATGACTGTCCTCACACCTCATCCCAGATTCCAAAGCAAACAGTCCTTTTATCCTGTAATTGTGCAATTGATTGTGTCTGAAACAGGCTTTTCAGAAAAACAAAGGGTTGAGGGGCAGCTATATGTCATGACCATACAAATCTGATACATTAGGGCAGGGGTCCCCTACCTTTTTTTTACCTGTGAGCCACATTCAAATGTAAAAAAATTTGGAAAGCAAATAATTCCCAGGGGGTGCCAAATATGGGCTGTAATTGGCTATTGGTAGCCCCTATGTGGACTGGCAGCCTATAGGAGTCTCTGTTTGGCAGTACACGTGGTTTGTATGCAACTAAAGCTTTCCTTTAAATTATAAAATACAGGTCTATGGCATCTTACATACCTCTTTTACCTTCAATTCAGGCCTGAGTCTTGTAACCACAATTGCAGACTAGGCACTACTTGCAATGCTTTCATTTTCTGCAAAACCGATGATTAAAAATCTAGTTCTTACCAGTCCCTGGTAAAGTGCCCTTTGAGACAATCTTCTGATCTTGTCTCATGAAAAAATCCATCCTGAGTACAGAAGAAAATGTTGCAGTTTATTTAAAAGTTTTACTAGTGGGGAAGTTAATGATCAGTATATAGTGGTAGTCAAACTAATGGTTACTAACCGGTGTACAGAAGGACCATATTTTGCCACGTTCTTCCCCTGGCCATGTAGATGAATCTTTCCAATGTACAAATATAGTTTAATTCTTTGACCTGCTAAATGTATGTATTTTTCATTAGCATGTCATTAACATGAATAAAGATCATTTCTGTTATACATTATTTGCTTGTTATCTTTATGTTGTGTAATTTTTATCTTAAATCAACCTGGCCAAACGTGTAATTAGGAAGGGGATTAAGGTGAGGGGGGAGGGGGTTTTGGTGGTGGAGTTTATATCTAGACATATCCGTAGGGCCCCCCTGCATTGCGTTTGGCTGCGTTCAGCCGCAGGGGAGCACAGGTCTAGACGCACCTCATTCTTTTCAATGAGGTTGTACCCACGAGACGCGTGTAAGCGCCGAACACAGGTTCAGACGCAACATGCTGCATTTTTCCTGCGTTTGGCGCCTACATGCGTTCGTGTCAGTACAGCCCCATTGAAAATAATTGAGTGCGTCTATACCTGCGCTCCCCTGCGGCTGAACGTAGCAAAACGGAACGCAGGGGAGCGCAGGTAAAAACGCCCGTGTGTAAGGGCCCTTATCGCGTGTGTAACAACTCTTCCCTGAATAACCATATATTCCAAACATTTCTCCATTTATATAGTCCACCATAGTTTGTTACGCATTTCTTGCATTTTTGGTGGTAGCCCTTACCAGTTTTTGGCTATTAGACATCTTGTAGTCAAACACATTTGTACAAAGAATTTATGTGTGTTGGTTGTAATCTGATCTGGCTTACATAGAAGAAGGGCCAAGCTAACCATGGGTCGGGCGATAGGTCCATTGCCAAAACACACGGGTGTTTTTACCTGCGATCCCCTGCGTTCCGTTTTGCTGCGTTCAGCCGCAGGGGGGGCAGGTATAGACGCACTCAATTATTTTCAATGGGGCTGTACTCACACGAACGCATGTAGGCGCCAAACGCAGGACAATGCAGCATGTTGCGTCTGAACCTGCATTTGACGCCTACATGCGTTCGTGTGAGCACAGCCTCATTGAAAATAATTGAGTGCGTCTATACCTGCACTCCCCGGCGGCTGAACGCAGCAAAACGGAACGCAGGGGAGCGCAGGTAAAAACGCCCGTGTGTAAGGGCCCTTATGGTTTTAAATACCTTTTTCAACAGTTGATTTAATTCTTTATATTTCTGAAAGACTATTTCCTATGAGGAAAGCAAAACTTGCACAGACGTGTCTATGCAGAGAGAAGCTTTCCCTGCTCTCAATACTAAAAGTGGCCATATATAGCCAGATTAAAGCTGCCAATTAGATCGGACAGATATCAGTTAGGAAGATTTGATTCTCCCCTTCGATTGAAGATTGTATTCTAATATGATAGTATTGTCCTAGCCCGATATCGACCTGCCTTTGGTGGGCATATTGGGGAAAAGATGAGGGACCTCACCAAATTAAAAGGTCATATTGTGTATGACCACATTTATTAAGCAAGTTTTTGGAGATCTCAAGACTTTGTTCAGCCCCTGAGCCCAGAATTATGCTAATGTGACATTAGGTACTTTCTATGAAAACATAAAAAAACACCAATACCTGTGAATTCTGCCCTGTGTCCATAGTAACACTACCTATCTCTACACATATCAAGTCAACTTAAGTTTATTGTCATCTTACCTGTATAAAAAGTGCACAATGAGGCAACATAGTAGAATATAATATTAATAACCTCATTAATAAGCATATGTATATGTACTTTCTTCCCCCTAACATAATTATTATTAGGCTAGTGAAACAAATGACAAACTCTAACAAACGGCCACTTTAATGCTAATAAACTAGTGTTAGCTATTTACAATCAGAGAGGGTGAGAAAACAAAGGTTCAGGTATATATGGAGTTCAGCACAGGAATGGAAAAGGGCCCTTGTATGCCCACACAGCTATGTTGAAAAATCTGAAGTGTTTGAAGGCGCATGGCCATAGACTGAGCCTGGTGTTACAATTTTTGAGATACGTTAAAAGGGGACTTATCAGGCTATGAGGTGGATTTACTGTATGATGGAATTCAGCTAAGTAACACCAAATTGTGTTATTTTTGTACCTAATACGTTGGTTTGGGGCTTGGCTACAGCTTAAGGCTGGGGACAGACAGGGAGATTCGGGGAGATTCTGTCGCCTGGCGTTTAATAGCAGGCGACAATCTCCCCGAACGTCCTTCTCCCTGTCCGTCGCTAGTTTAAATGACAAAGCGCCAGCGCTGTGCACACGCGGTGCGGCGATTTCCGGAATCGCCCGAAGTTTCCTCACGAAGTAACTTCGGGCGATTCCGGAAATCGCCGCGCCGTGTGTGCACAGCGCTGGCGCTTTGTCATTTAAACTAGCGACGGACAGGGAGAAGGACGTTCGGGGAGATTGTCGCCTGCTATTAAACGCCAGGCGACAGAATCTCCCCGAATCTCCCTGTCTGTCCCCAGCCTAATAGATCATTTTACTTAAAGGGGTTGTCCACCTTCAAACAACTAGTTGTTTTCAGATAGATCACCATAAATAACAACTTTTTCCAATTACTGTCTATTTTCTATTTGTAACTGTTTTTCTTATATTGAAGTGTAAAGTGTCATTTTTCACCAAGCAGCTCTGGGAGGGGGGTCGCCGACTCCCCCACTGGTTTAAACTGATACATTTAATGGATACATTTCTTATCTTTGTCCTTGCTGAGCAGAATCTCTGGGTTTCATTACAGGCAGCTGTTAGAATTGATACAATAGTTGCTAATACTCCAGAGATGTTGCTGTGAAATGTATCAATTAAATGTTGCAACATTGTAACAGTTTAGAGTCTGCGCCTGAATTACTGAGCTGCCAGGTGTGGAACCAGAGACACCAACATTCAACTTTAAATTTAGATTTTGGAAAAACAGTAAAAAAGAAATAATGGAAAGTAATTTTAAAAAGTCTTTATTTATGAAGAACAATCTGAAAACCACTGAACAGAAAAAAATGTTTGGAAGGTGAATAACCCCTTTAAAACATTATATGCTACACAGATAGACTTTAGTGCCAGTTTTGGCTCTACTCTTGGGAACTCTCTCTTAAAGGCGTATTATGATTTTAAGCATTATAAAACCCAATCCCAACTAATGACTTCACAATACCAGCTGCAACTTTTAAACACAGATTTGGTAATTTACCCAGGACCTTTGAACTGGCTGTATATGTGCATATGATATATGTAATAACCTGATGAGCCCCTCCAAATACTGTTTTATTTTTATGGGATGTAGTTAATTCTGTAGTGTTGTTACGAACTCTGCCATATCTGAACATTTGCAATGAATGTATACTTGAATGTTTCTTATTAATTACAATTAATATTCCCAAAATTACATTGACTTAAACAAATTTGTGTATTTGGTTTGTGATAAGAAAGCAGAGCCAAACCACTTTCAATTACATTCTATAGGAAACCTAGATATAGTGTATTGCAGATATCAATTATTTTTTATGCAAAGGAGTACATGTTAAAAAGGCAGTGTTAAGAAATGGAAACACCATGGTGTTTCAGTAAGTCATTAACACTGTTTTAATGGTTTATTGACTGGTAATTACCAGACTTCACTTCAAGGATGAGAATAAAATTGCCAGGCAGCAGGCTGCCATAAACAATTCTTTTGCAGAAGGCACCATTATGTTTTATCTCCCTTCTCATTGGGTTGGAACGGCCTTCATTACATAGACAGAACCATTTTCACAAAGTTATTCACACACACACACACACACACACACACACACATACACACTAGTCAGTTATTCACACACACATTGTTCTCACACACACACACACACACACACTAGTCAAAGCTATTCACATACATACACTAGTCACAGTTAGGGTTGCCACTTTGTTGGTACTTTACCGGCCTGACCGTTAAAATCATGCGTGACCCCAATGTTATTAATAGGGAAAAAAATCTAAAAATTCAGGCCGGTATTTTTTTCCAAAAAAGGTGGCAACCCTAGTCACAGTTATTAGCACACATACACTAATCAGTTATTCACACACACACTAGTCACAGTTATTAGCACACATACACTAATCAGTTATTCACACACACTAGTCACAGTCACAGTCACACACACTAGTCACAGTTATTCACACACACAAAGTTATTTTCTCTCACATGCACACATCAGTCACAAATGTATTCTTCTGACACACACACACTAATCACTGTTATTCACACACACATAGTTATTCTCCCTCTCACACACTAGTCAGTTATTCTTCTCACACACACACTAGTCACAGTTGTTGTTCTCACACACACACTAGTCACAGTTATTCTCAAACAAGTCACATAGTTATTCACACACACACAAAGTCATTGACACGTGTAAATATTGATTTTCTTCGTTAAACTGCTCATCCCTAGGGCTTCCTACCTGTGCTGGCCCTTGTATTTTATTTTACTGCAACATAATTACACTACACGCCTTATACAAGCAGAACAGATGAAGAAAGCAGGCCGTAAGCTTTCACTTATATTGCAACGCACAGTAAAACTACAACTCAGACACGGACTGTACCATCTTTTCTCCTTCCCCCGTCACACCTTTCCGAGTGGTTCCACCCAAACCTGCCCCTTGTAACACTACTCTCCACGCTCCAAGCTTTCTTTGCAACCTGGTTGGGACGTTTCACTGAATCGAGGTACAGGAGGAGCTGAAGCCGGGGACACGAATCTCTCTCTCTTCCCAGTGCCAGGAATCCAAAGAATTCCTGAAATCCGATCGTTTTAAGGCCTCTGCTTTGGAGAAAAGGTGCATTTTTTTGTGGCGTGTTAAAAACAAACCACATTTGAATCAGTTTCAACTGCAAACACATCTGCCTTTTCTTCAGCTCAGCTTTCCGGCCTGAGAATGGATTTGCTGAAGTGTGGAACGCGCACACACATGGATTTGAGGTCTTACAAGAAAATAGTAGAAATTTTATGAACTCCTTTTCTTTTTAAAAATTTCTCTCAAGAATTTGACTCGCAACAGAATTTTAGTTTTGCCTTTATTTTTTTTTGCAGTTTAAAAAAGACAGAGACTGGAGTGAATATACTGGAGGATTGCCATTTATGTTTTGTGCAACTACAGGATTGAAGTTGTCTGGCAGTCCGTGTGGCTGCATCTCTTGCCCAGCCATAGCGTTGCACTGCCCCCTCTTCTGATTCTCTTTTCTTTTTTTTTTTCTTTTTCAAGCCCTTGGGTTGCATAGGAAATAATGGGTTTTCATCATTAAACTGTTCCATTAACTACTGTATTGTTAATACATAACTGATCATATATCTTGGGG
>CM044438.1:19625520-19655555 GCA_024363595.1 Xenopus borealis
TAGATATATAGATATAGATATATAGATATAGATATATAGATATAGATATAGATATATATAGAGATAGATAGATATAGAGATAGATAGATATAGAGATAGATAGATATATATAGATAGATAGATATATATAGATAGATAGATATATATAGATAGATAGATATAGATAGATAGATAGATAGATATATAAATATCTCAAAAATACAAAAATGGACAGAACCTCACGACCGATTCAAGCTAATGCAAAGCTGCCCCTGTGCTCGGTTGAATTTATGTATATCTTGAACAAAAAACCAGCACGAAGGGACTTGTGATGAAAAATTCAATATTATATTCTTACATAGTATGCAATACCAACGTTTCGGTCCCCATTCAAAAAGGTCCAAATACGGACCAAAACCTCAGTATTGCATACTATGTAACAATATAATATTGAATTTTTCATCACAAGTCCCTTCGTGCTGTTTTTTTGTTAAAGATATATATATATATATATATATTATTTATAATGTAGTTAAATGGGGTTCTAGAAGTATTTGGGACCCTAAAATTATTGAACTATTGAGTCGTATTAGTATTGTAACTGCTAACAAACCATAGACATGAGGCATTTTGTATACAAGGATTCAAACTATACATGGGACCAGCCCCAAAGTATTTGGCTGGGATAAATCCTTTGAAGTGCAGAGCATGCGCTGTTAAAGGAATCGTAACATCAAAAAATTAGTGTTTTGAAGTAATAAAAATATAATGCAGTGTTGTGCTGCACTGGCACAACTGCTGTATTTGCATCAGAAACATTACTATTGTATATATAAATAAGTTGCATATGTAGCAATGAGGGCAGCCATTCAAAGGAGAAAAGGCTCTGGTTACAGTGCAGATAAGCTCCATAGAACACCATTCTGCTACACAGCAGATAGCAGATGAGCTCTGTAGAACTTAATGTTTTTTTTTCTGTTATCCACTATTTAACCTGTGCCATATAGCCTTATTTCAGTTTCCTCCATTGCTACACAGCAGCTTGTTTATGTGAACTATAATAGTGTTTCTGAAGCAAACAGATCATTTTTACCAGCACAGAGCAGCATTACATGATATTTTCATTACTTTAAAACACTTTTTCATTTTTTTGGTGTTACTGTTCCTTTAAGACTGAAGAAATCATTTGTCTATACACATCCTGTTGGTGGTCTGTAAGTGCTTGGGGTGTTGGGTTTATAATCCTTATTTTTGTTGGCATTGTGAAGTTAAATGATTAATAGATGGTTTGTGATTATACATCTGCCATCTGTTTAGAATACAAACAGCAGAACAATAGGTCTGTACATGTACTGGTTTGAAGCATTGTTAAGTGACTGATTATTAATAGCACCTCTGTCTTGAAATAGGATTTTCTCATTGATTATGTATAGTTAGTCCCTGTGAGGCCAACATCTTAAAAATATTAAATCATATCTGTCTTATTGATCAAATATTTTATTCTGAAAGTGTGCTCACGGGTCAGACGTAACAACCTAATCAAGATGAAATTACAGCATAAGAGACTGAGTGCAGTGGGGCTTGTCATTGTGACATGCCTTCATAAAAGGAAGACCATACCTTGAAACTTTTTTGTGAGTCAATCCTAAAAGGATTAACCCCCTTTAATGTGGCATTCCTTTGGCATCTTGTGTCGACCTGTTGCATAATTGCTAGTATTTATAAATAATTTCCAGGGATTCTTTGAAGCTGAATGGGTGGGCCTCTCAGACTTACAAAGGGGTTTTAGTGTGACACACCTACTGTGCATAATATGGCTAAAAAAACATTACTGATTTAAGTGATTCCTTTCAACTGAGCATTTTGATTTCATGCCATGTTATCACTGAATATTCCTTTTCCTGGAACAAAAACTGAATGGGAGAAGTAGTTGATTGTCGAAACAAGTCCTTAGAAATTGGGGGCAGATAGCATTATTGTTCTTACAACTCTGCCATCATGACTGCAGTTTACACACTTATATACACGCACTAGTTTTATGCAGACTACCATTATGAGTGGGGAGCACAGACTATGGGGCAAATTCACTAAAGTGCGAAGCGTCTAACGCTAGCGCTAATTCGCCAGCGTGACGTCATTTCGCAACTTCGCAAATTCACTAACACGGACTCTGGCAAAATAGACTTGCGCAAATTCGCACCCTTACGCTTGGCGAAATTGCGCATTGACGAAGGATCGTAATTACGCAAATTCACTAAGATGTCCATTTTCCTGAACGAAGTTCAATACTTCAATACAATAGATAGGAGTTTGGAAAAAAAAATTGGAAATTTTTTCGAAGTCCCAAAAAAACGCTGGCGTGTTTTACCATTGTAGGATGATAGTCTGAAAAAGATCAGATTTTTTTTTGGGTGGGGTTACCCTCCTTCCCCCCTACATTTCCTAACATATGGCAACTCAACTATACAGGGGGCACATGTAGGGCAATAGGACAACTTTATTTTATTTATTAAAGGTTTCCTGGGCTTGTGTAGTGGAATGTAGTGTCTGTAACATATACTTCTATTATACGCTTAAGTTCCCGCCGTATGCAAATTAGGCATCGCTAGCGTAACTGCGCTTTGCCTGGCGAACTACCTGTAGCGCTACTTCGGCAACGTTTGCCGCCCTGAGCGCAAATTCGCATCTTAGTGAATTTGCGTATTGCTGGCGAAAATTCGCCTGGCAAAGTGCGGCGAACGTTAGCGAAGCCAACGCTAGCAAATTTTCGCCGTTTAGTGAATTTGCCCCTATGTAACACTAAGCTGAATTACACAGGGGAAATTGGCCACAAGCATTAAAGAATTCAGTCCAACTATTTATAACTGGTGTTGAAATGTTGGATTTTATTTTTTGGTGACTGACAACTTTCCTAGAACAAGTGCTTCTTTTTGAGAGCTGTAATGTAACAGCAGCTGGAGGGCTTCATTTTGGGTTGCCATACAGTTGAACGTTCACTATTCTAGTAGTAATCTACTTTGTGTGGGAAACTTACCTGGTTCACACAGCAGCCTTTCATGTATCATGACTTCCTCATGCTAGATGTATAGAGATGGTCTTTGTGTCTGATTGGTTCCTGTGTCCTTGGGTGTCAAAAGAAAGAATTTGTTCTCTCTGCTGTTTCTTCAAAAACGAGTTTGTATCCTATATATTAGGGCAAGTCAGCCTTGTCCTTCACAATAGCTAATGGAACAGGAAATGGATAATTACATCTCCGTTTTTGTTGCTTTAAAAAAAAAAAATATATATATATATATTGTTTACCGTGTACATTCTTCCATGTCCCGTCTCACCCATTGTCTCTTTTCTAGTTCACTTAAACATTGTAAAGTCCTCCCATCGCTCTGATAATGGAATCCAACAATTGTGTTGTTTGACAGTGTTGGACACAAGTATCTGGTTATATAGCTGCCCCTAGCATATATTTCTCCAGTTCTCGGCCTAATTTGGCAAGTCCATTCAAAGTCTAGTGTTCCTTTAAGTGCATTCTAGAGGAAAATTCACATCTTATGAACCACTTGGACAGCATTGTTTGTGTTGTTCTCCAAATATATTCTGAAATGAAGATAAAGTTCAGTGCCCAAGTACATTAACATTAAAATGTTTATATGTGTGCCAAATGAAATTGCTCTGATAAATTCTGAAAGTGGAAAAACATAAATTACTGGTTGCTGCTTTTACTGTAGAAGAGATTATATTTGTATTTAGACTGATGGAAAAGGAATCATTGTTATCCCAAGCAACCAGAAATTAGAGAGAATTCTATACTAAATAATGCATTCTTGCTTTATCATTTACTGGATGCTTTATTTACCCTGGTGTGCCCCATACTGTAACAGCTTACTGTCTGAACAGTATTGTAATATTATATATGCCTCTATATTTCAGTGGCCAACCAGTCATGGGACTTGGAGCTTGTATATTGCATATCTTCACTTGTTAGGCCTTAATGTTTTTATTTCACACTTTTAGTAAAAACTTTGTAATAGGATTCTTCCAAAATGTTGTGCATATTGGATGATTAATTGATACTTCACAGGTTTGTGGACTGAGATATGTCATTATGTCACACACAGACCCACGGGTATAGAGCCCATGGGCATGCTGGGGGCCAAAAGAATTCCTTGGAAAGCTTCAACCCTGTTCAGACTGGTTCAAATGAAATGTGTGCCATTTGTAGATACTATGCTTGTAGTTATTCCATTTAAGATCTCAATTTCTTATTTTTCAGTTGAACATTTGGCTGCATGCACTATACGGCCAATATGGTAAGGAAAAGTGGTCTCACAAATTTAATAATTTAATAATTGTAAACTTTAACTGCTGTAACTTTTGAACAAAACAAATAACAGATCCTTCATTTTAAATAACCCTGTAACATATTAATTTGGAAAAGTCAATAAAACACCTATTTTAAAATGTCACTTTAAAAGTATTCCTACATGGGCAGATTAAAGCTGCCAATATTGGTTCTTTAGACCGATTTGGCAGGTTACCTGCCAGTGTATGGAGGCTTCTGACGGGTCTCCCTGATCAATATAAAAAAAGTATGACTTTTCACGCTATTTTTCTGTACCGTATTGGCTATTTCATGCGGTCCTAAGACCCATTGGCATCCATTCTCTTTGTTGTAATCCAATTTAAGGCCCTAGGACCCAATGTTCAGATTAACCAGATATCGTCCTGCCTTTGGTCGGCATATCTGGGAAAGATTCGCTCATTTGGCAACCTCGCCAAACAAGTGAATCTTAATGTGTATGGCCATACTTTAGGGAGGATCTCTGCAATGTGGCTCGAGTTGACATGTCGCGATGCGAAGAAACACATGCGACATGTCTGATGTTCTGAAGATAACAGGAAGTGAATGAAAAAACGCAGGTAAGAACTACATTTATCCAGCTGTTGGATAAATGTAGTTCTTACCTGCGATTTCACTTACTGTTTTCTTCAGAACATCCGACACGTCACTCTAGCCGCATCGTGGAGTTTCTCCCTTAGTACTATAAAATCCTAAAACTGAATTACTTAGAGAAGGAATGCATTCTTATTGGACTTGAGTGCTATAAAGCATTGCTATTTAGCCCTACACATAATCCAATTCTATTATTTCATGAAGATGGATAAACAGATTTTTTTTCATGTTCCTGTCTCTGGTGTTTCAGTCTTGCAGTTCAGTTATCCAGGAGCATTCAGAATTTTTTATATTTACTACATTAAGTTGATACAATTAGTAGCTATATTTCTCAGCAGTGTCTATAGAATGTTGGCAACTATTGTATCAATTCTAACAGCTGCTTTTAATGAAATGCAGAGATTCTGCTGAGCAGAGCTAAAGAAAACAAGTGTATCAATTTAGAACAGTTAAAGGGCACCTATGGGCCGAAAAAAATTCCCCAAACTGAAGGCGTAGGCTGATAGAGCCCGCATTCAGGTTTGGGTTCTAGTCTTTGGCCCATAGGTGCCCTTTAACGAGTCGGCGACCCACCCCCCTCGAGCTGCTTTAGAAGGTGAAAAATGAAAATTGACAATTTGATTTTAAAAATATGGTCACAAATAGAAAGTTATTGGAGAAAGTCTTTATTTCTGATGAACTATCTGAAGGCAATTGAATTTAAAACAGTGTTTGAGGGTGAACAACCTTACCTGCAAAAATGAAGCCCATAGACTACAATGGGTGTCACAAGATAAAATAAAAATTGACGGTACACATCATGCAAAAAAAAAAAGAAAAATTAACGGCCATAGACTTCAATGCATTTTGGCAGGTTATCATCGAAAACTTGTGAAACGGGTCAGATTTGCCCATCACTAATTGGCAGTTTATTTGTCCCTGATTGGGTGCTTTACCAGATATCCGTTGGACTGTATTGGTCCTTTAATTGCAACCTCTCTTGATGGCTCTGTCCAAACCCCCTTACAATATATTGCACTTGCTTATAAACTACCGTATATACTCGAGTATAAGCTAACCCGATTATAAGCCAAGGTACCTAATTTTACCTACGAAAACTGGGAAAACTTATTGACTTGAGTATAAGCCTATGGTGAGAAATGCAGCAGCTACTGGTAAATTGAGGCATGAGTGGGTTAAATGTTTCCTTTCCTATATATGCAAATTTTATTTTATTTACAATTTTACATTATACGCACAATAAGCTTTAGTTTAGTCGGTCAGTATTCTGTATCACCATCCTGTTTGGTAGATTCTATCCAAAATAAACAGTTCACCTACCAAACCATGTCTTTCCCACAGTCAGATAGAACAGGTACAGTTATGGCATACTTCTGCAGTGCTTTAAACTTCAGTGCTGGGGGTTCAAATGATTTGTTAGCTAATTTTCATAGATGTGATTGAGTTCTCTCAATGGTGAACCACCCCTTTAACTAACAATGCTTGTTTTTAATAGTTGTATAAGAAGGCTACTATTCTTTAGTAAAATTTGTTCGAGAGCTGAAATGTCACAATACGTGTGTTGAGAATTACATATGCATTAATACTGAATCATTGATGCTATTCACTAGGCAGCCTTTGGATTTTCCACTTTTGCCTGAAGTAGTCACAGTGGGACATGGGTTTTTACTATTAAGTGGTGCTCTTAGATCTACCAGGCAGCTGTTATCTTGTGATAGGGAGATGTTATCTGGTTACCTTCCCATTATTCTGTTGTAAGGCTGCTGGGGGCAGAGAAATGGAGAGTGACTGAAGTTTATCAGAGCACAAGTCACATGACTTGGGGCAGCTGGGAAATTGGCAATAGCCCCATGTCAGATCTCAAAATGAAATATAAAAAAATCTGTTTGAGAAATGTTTTTCAGTGCAGAATTCTGCTGGAGCAGCACTATTAACAGATTTTGAATTTTTTTCCCCCATGACTGTATCCCTTTAAGGTTTTCTTTCCCTTTACATACTGGTACAGAATACAGATTTTTTTGGGTTTATTTAATGTTTACATGATTTTCCAGTAGACTTAAGGCATTAAGAACAGAAATGTACATTATCCAGAAAACCCCAGATACCAAGCTTTTTGGATAATAGGTCCCGTACCTGTATCAGAATTTGTTGGTTCTTTAGCACCCTACAGCATAATCCCTTTTCTATTTGCATCTCTCATTTAGCTCAATGGCACATGGAAGCTTTTGCTGCCTCTGTGTTTTCTAGTCAGCAGGTGGACAGCAAAATGCTTAATTTGCTATTACCTATAAGCTACAGCAGAATCAAAGCTTTACTCATTCCACTCATTTATCCTGCAGTCTGATTCCTTGGTCTTAGGGTAGGGACAGACAGGGAGATTCGGGGAGATTTTGTTGCCTGGCGTTTTTAGCAGGCGACAGAATCTCCCCGAATCTCCCTGTCTGTCCCCAGCCTAAGACTATCCACCCAAATTAAATGCAGTGTGAACAGAAAACTGCATGGCCAGATTGATTAGCATATGGTCCAATAACATTAACACAGAATGGTACAATTTTACAGTACTTTATTTCCATGTCCTCTGATAATTCCCTACTCTGATAGGTTTTAACATAATAGTAACAGTGCAAAAATTGTGTAAATTATTTTCAACACAAGAACATGTTTAAACAGTATAACAAAACGTGTATAGCTGTTACATAGTTGATCCAGAAGAAGGTTAAAGTAACATTGTATATGTGTTGGATTTAGTTCAGATCTATTGAGTCCTAATTATAGTGTATATTGTACTTGCCAGTGCTATTTTATATTACTGTAAAGCTGTATTGATTATAGGAGGTAATCTCCAAACTAGTAAGGTGCATGTGGTGTTTTTTCTCCAATGGTAGAAACGCACATTACTTCCTCTGTGTGATTTCAGACTAAAAACACATTAAAAAAAGTCAAATGGATAGGATGCCTCTTTGTTCAACATGAGTTCAGTGAATATGGCTTTTTCTCCCACACACTTTTTCATTGTGATCACAAAAATCTTGGTAATTGTTTCTTCAGCTAAACAGGGGGAAATGAGAAATAGAAACTACTCCAAGTTTGGTTTCTTGTCTGGTAAATAGTGTAGACATGAAAAAACAAAAATATACAAGCGTGGTTAAGTACCAATGATTGCTGAGTAATACTGCACTGGCGTCTTCACAAATAATCTATGAAATATCTCTGTACAAAAAAAATGGGACTTATCCACCACTGCAGTATTCAGCGCACAATGTATGTTGAACACTATAATCAACACCAATATTCTTAATTAAAAAGGCAATATTTATTAAACACCATGCCACCAAATGATTTAAAAACATTTAAAATAAAATGAAGCAGCGCTGCAATAGGGCTGAATGGTCCTTTAGTGCATCATGTATACCTATGGTATCAAAGTGTATATATTCTAATGGCCCCTGCAGGTGGCCTTAAAACTAATTTGTCCATAACAACGCGTGTATATGCGCAAGTTGGAGCTCGGATTGATTTGAATTAGAAGTTTCAAGAATTCCAAATGATGTATCACAGAAGTGGATGAAAACAATGGGATGTAGATCTAGATGGTATCTGCATTTAGCTTGGAAGCTTAAGGGTGTGTGTCTCTGAGGTACGATCAGTCACAAGTTACACAGCTTTGGTCGTTCCAGGGTTAAGCAACCTAATTAGCAACTTAATAGTCGCATATGTCCGAACAGCAGTTGCAATGTAACGTAAGAATACTCACAATCTCCACACTCAACTGGCTCCACAGTAGGGTTGCCACCTGGCAATTTTACCGACCTGGCCAGTATTTTTGATGGTTGATCCCAATGTTATTAATAGGAAAAAAAGATAAAATATAGGAAGGCCGGTATTTTTTTCAAGAAAAGGTGGCAATCCTACTCTACAGCGATGTTGATAAACTTTTAGCAACACGGAGTATTATGGCGTAACTCGAGAACTTCCTCCTCTCTCACTTAGTGTAGACAGGTGATCATCTTGGGGGACTTCTGTTTATCTGTAAGAACAAAGGGCAAAGACAAGGGGGTTCTTTATACAGTTTCTCTAACCTAAGTAATGTAATTAATGGTAAGATAAGTGTAAAATCAAAATAATGCTATGTTACTGCATTAGAATTAAATAGCCAATTCATATGAATGTTTAGCTTAAAGGAACAGTTCAGTGTAAAAATAAAAACTGGGTAAATAGACAGGCTGTGTAAAATAAAAAATGTTTCCAATATAGTTAGCCAAAAATGTAATGTATAAAGGCTGGAATGACTGGATATATAATAATAGCCAGAATCCAACTTCCTGCTTTTCAGCTCTTTAACTTTGAGTTATCCAATTAAAGGGGGGCCAGTTGTGACATAACTGTTCAGTGAGTTTGCAATTGATCCTCAGCATTCAGCTCAGATTGAAAAGCAACAGTTATGACCAATGTGGCCCTCCCTCAATTCACTGATTGGTTACTGCCTGGTAACCAGGGTAACCAGTCAGTGTAAACAAAAGAGAGCTGAAAAGCAAGAAGTAGTGTTCTGTTCTGTTAGACATCCAGTCACTCCAGCATTTATACATTACATTTTTGCCTAACTAGCTATATTGATAACATTTTCTATTTTGCACAGCCTATCTATTTACCCAGTTTTTACTTTAATTCTGAACAATTCCTTTAAGAGCCCTAAAGCTGGCCATAGATGCCCCGATATGGCACTAACTGGCAGGGCTATATCGGGGTAATGTGGACGTTCGGCCCTTTGGCCGAACAATCAGATTAGGACGAGCCCAATGGATTTCTGACAGGTAGGTCGGAAGAAAATCCAACCTTCCCAATCCATATTGTGTCATGATATCGGTAGGGAAGACCCGTTGGAAACCCCTATACATGGGCAGATAAGCTGTCAAATTGGTCTAAACGAACGATATTGGCAGCTGTATCTGCCCGTGTATGGCTGTTTAATGCAGGAGAAAGTTGCAACATTTCTCTTTAATGGCCATACCTCCATTTGGGAGGTATGGACTGATACTATAATCCACTGCACTGGCAAAAGCAATTACCATAAATTTTCCAAAGTAAATTCTGCTCTAAATTACTTTACATAATATTGAAGAGTGTTTTTATCCACAAATAAACAGGTTATAGTCCTGGAAAGCCAACTGCAGTTAGTGTACACGTGTTCCCCCTGAGTATTATTGACTTGATTAGCTGGATGCTGTGGATCCTCACACATGTTTGAAGTAGCTTGGGAAATTCCATTCTAAAAACGAGTGCAAATACCAGGTGCTTTAAAATGTAACTAACCTTTGTGTTATAGCTAACATTTCCGTAGAATTTGAGGTTGTTTTGAGCTTTGGTCAAAAATTGTTTTCTTGGTGTCATCTGAGTATATAACCTTTCCCCTTTACAGTTGGGTCACTCGTATGCTCAGCATGTAGTTCTGTTTGAGTACAGGTATGGGAATAGTTATGTGGAAACCTGTTATCCAGAAAAGCGTTGAATTATGGAATTATGAATTTTTCTCTTTAAAAATAAATCCGTAGCTTGTACTTGATCCAAACGAAGACATAATTAATCCTTGCTGGAAGCAAAACTAGCCTATTGGTTGACTGAAAGTACCAAGATCCAAATTACGGAAAGAGTCGTTATCCTGGAAAACCTCATGTCCCAAGCATTTTGGATAACCGGTCCCATGCCTGTAATGTTTTATTTTGGGTCACCCTCCTGTCCAGACCTGTATAATGCAGAGCTGTTGATGTGGTTAACTATGCCCACAATTAAATGCTGTAGCATCATGCTGTTGGCAGCTTTTCATAAGCAGGGGGCAGGGCATTTTATTAAAATAGAAGAAAGTATGGATAGTGCAAAAATACTGCAATACAGTTTTAATCTGCTCAGAAAATGTTATGTTTCAGCAGCACGCTGATCCAAAAGTCATGGCCAATGCAAATTTTAAACTGTCCCTGTTATTTATGGTGTGATCGTTTTATATTCCAAGCAGTAGGGAAGCAAGGGGCATGGTCAAGGCTTATTGGAGATTTGTCTGGGTATAAAAGGGCACGGTGGGGGGGGGCTAAACTTTACCTGGCTTCTGATCCCTAGAGGTTGACATCATATCACTTTATATATGTGTGTGTGTGTGTGTGTGTGTGTGTAACTTGCAAAACTGTTCAGACCTGTGATTATCTAATTTTACTGAATAACAAGTTCAAGTCAAAAGTAAAAGTCAAGTTTTCATATGTTATATTTAGTATTTTGTACATGATTCCTCAATGTCAAATTGTGATTCCATAGTGTGATTCCGCAATAGCTACCTGTATAGTGCTTGCTTTATTGCAGTCTTTTACTGAATTGTATGGATGTGACAAAATTCTGTATTTTCACTGGTATTCCATCAAAAAGATTTCTATTTAAATAAATATCTTATAGGTATGGTATCATTATCTGGTATGCTTAGGAGTTAATGGCACCTTTCCATAACATAAAGTACCACATCTTAATACTGTTTAGGGTAAGGTCACACTGGAAGATTTAGTCCCCCTGTGACTAATCACTTCTTCTTTGGGGCACTTATCTCCCAAAACTGTTTCCCCCTGTCTTCTGCCTGCAAGAATGAAAAATCGCCCTTGGCATGGCATTCACGGTGCTGCGTTTTCCAAAGGCGCCAGACATTGCAGAGTGCCATGCTTCTGGCGATTTTCCATTATAGCAGGCGGAAGACAGGGGGAAGCAGTTTGGGGAGATTAGTCACCCCCAAAGAAGAGGCGATTAGTCGCCGGGCGACTAAATCTCCCAGAATCTCCCAGTGTGACCTTACCCTTAAAGAGCCATAGGATTGTTTGCCATTTGAACAGATTTATACTGAGTTGCTATCCAGTTTAAGAGATTAATGCTGGTAATAGACGCAACGATCTTAGGTGATGTACGACGATCGTTCCGATGACAATCGTTCGTACATATGCACTGACCTACAACTAACCTAAACGTTTTCATCGTTGGATTTAAGTTGAAGAACTGACAAATCGTACGATGTTCTGGTCATTATTCGTCAAATATAAATCGTCCCAATTTATCGTAATCCCAAATAATCCTGCAGACAGGTTGGCACAAAACATGCAGTGATCTTGCAGGTGTCATGGCACATGATCAGCAGTAATCATACAAATAATCTGCATTAATCCTGGCTCATAAAATACCAATAATCGTTCAGGTACATTAACACAACGGACAAGTACTGACCCAGCAACTTGGCATGGTTGTCTAAATAAAGATATTTTACTTTTCAAACTGATTCTTCTGGTCTGATCTGCAAGAAGCTTCCAGAGTGTCCTATACCTTTATTGATTCTATACATTAATACAATCCCCATGATGTCTTTGGACACGTACTGACCCAGCAACTGTTAATATATTTGCAATTCTGGGAACCCCACAAATATATCCCTTAATTCTTACATTTGTGGCATAAAATGATGTGTTTCTGCCAACAACAACTTCTTGACAATAATGAGAAGTGGCTTGTTAAATCCCACACATACAAGAAGCAGAAAGCAGAGGATTGGCCTTTTTTCCTTTTTGATTCTCTGAAGTCACAATACTTTGCTGCTGTTCTCAACATGTGTGTGTATTTATATACCACCAAAAAATGTACACGGTGCTTTACAAGGTGTAAACCCAAACTGGGGTATAGTTAAAATACAGTTACACAGTTAAACTATATCTATGCTTAAAGGAACAGTAATGTATTGTTGTTCTGCACTGGTAAAACTGGTGTATTTGCTTCACAAACTCTACTGTAGTTTGTATAAAGAAGCTGCTGTGTAACCATGGAGGCAATTCCTCATTGAAGCACATGGAAGGCAGGTTAAATTCCCCTTTAAAGCACTTTTGTTTTTTAAAGTTACTGTTCCTTTAAGTGCTTGGTGTTTCAATACACAGTTTAAGGTCCCTGCTCTGAAGAGCTTACAATCTAATATCTGAAGGTTTTTGTCAGCAAGGTGGTCAGTGAACAGGGAACCCTTATACTATGTATTTCGTAATTAATTAAATTAATGAATGAATTAAAATGTATTTAAAAATTGCATTGATGTATGACAAATTCCATCTAACAGCTTCTCTGCAATGTACTGGGTTCGGGGACAGTAAATTTCCAAAATGGGTGAAAATTTCAAATTACAGAATCTTAGAAATTTAGAAAAAAATTCATTTTCTTTGCTTGCTTTTTATTAGGCAGTTTAAGTAACTGCAACAGCACCTTGTGACTCCATAGGTTCAACTAGTATTTATTATTTTAGATAAACTTAGATATTACAAAGCTATAAATTATAAAATATATAAATAACACACCATTATGTTTCATTGCATTATCACTTGTTTTTCCCGCTTAATGCATAATCTTTTTGATGTGGATATAATCCTTTATCAGTAGAAGCTATAAAGCCCTCACTTTTATTGCATTTTGCCGTAGGAGATTGCCATAATGAGACATCTGTCTGCTGCTTCATGGCATGTTTATAATAAATACTGACTCTGCATCCCATAAATACAGAGATTGGAGTCAAAGGCAAACAGAATGTTTGTTTGCAGCAATCTTTTGTTGAGGGATCTTTAACCTGTAGTTCTCTTCAACCTATAGCTGTCTAGCACTTTTTATACTGTTACTCTGTTTGCGCAGCATTTAATAATAAAGAGGGACGCAAAAGTTGCCACACATAGAGAAGCAAAATTTTGACCACACCCATTTTTTGTGGCCACATCCCCCTAATCACCATGTTCATTTTATAACATTTTGCAGGTCATGAAAGTATGAACATATTTCTGTGTTTTTCTTTGTTATTGCAGTTTTGCTAATGAAGGTGAATTGCCCTTTATGTTGTGAGTCTAACTTTTCCCAAGGGATTTGTTCTTTTTTATTGTTACAATTACTTATTTGCTTATCTTGAAATTGTTACAAAAGTATCTTTGCTGCTGCTGTGGCTGTTCTTGGCTCGCTGCCAACAGCCAATTAAGTTAGAAACTTTGTTTCTTTTTCCGGCTGTTCAGTGCAGAGAAAAATGGGACTTTCCAGTACAAACGAGGGACTGTGGGTGTAACCTTAACATAATAAATATCTGAATGAAATTCATGAAATAGGAGTGTGATTTAGACAAGCTGTTTGTTGACAGTGTGTCTTGACATCTACTTGACCAGCTAAAGGTCTTACTGGTAGATCCCTTTTGGGCACCCCTGTTCTAGGCAAAATGAGCCCCCCTATAAGATGTAGTGGATCTAACTGTCAATGAATATCTGACATCCAACTCTTGCAAAGAGAGAGAGAGTATGAAGACAAACAGATGCTGAGAGAGGGATAGTACAGATAAACTTGACTATTTCAGAAATGGTACAGAATTCTAATTTGATTATATTTGGAAAACATTTGGTTTGCTGAAGTTTAACTTTCACAATAGTTCTCCTTTAAGGGTTTTTATAGGAGTTAAATGCAAGTTTATAGGAGTATTTATGGACATGAGTACCTTGGTAAAACTTATTATAATTGTACTTGCAATCTGGGAAATTGGTCCACGGTGCTCCTGACAGGGCAAGAGATTGTTACCCTGAGGTATCTCTAGCTTAAAAATAGATTTTCCTTGGTCCCTGTAACTGCTAATTATACCATGATAACCTTAGGGTATCCATGGGAATTATCTGACATATTTCTTTGCAACTAAGTACATCATCTTAGCTTCAACCCACAACCTGAATATTCATTTACATATATCTTCTCCTCTATGGATATTTTATGGAAATTAGATGTGTTTCAATGCTTATGATTGGATTCAATTTTCTAAATTAGATCTATATATAGTACATAGCAAGTCTGCATTTCTGCTAAAAGATTGTCCCTTGTGGATCTGTTTTTTTCAGTTATTTATGTACAGTCTTGATCACAGAATTGGTGGCTTTGTCACATAGGTAAATTTGAGGGGTAGATTTCCATTGCAAATTAAACCTATTTTTCACAGTGGAAAAACATTCTTAGATCATTGTGGCATGAATGTGTGTGTCTTGGCGTCATGTTACCAGCATATTATAATCAGGGTGTAACAATGCTTTTGGGCATGACGAAGCTGCAATAGCTGCCCTGACACGTATCTTTAAAAAAACGTGTTTAAATTTATGGGTATGAAGAGTTAGTAGGAAGGAGAAAATGGTAATTTATTTTGGGTTCTGCTGCGTCTATGGGAGAGAGAATGCCTTTTACCTGCCTGTACAAATCGTGGCATGCCTGTCATTAGTGTGTAGGAATATTTCATACGGGCAGGGGCGTAACTACAGAGGAAGCAGACCCTGCGGCTGCAGGGGGGCCCAAGAGGTATAGGGGGCCACATGATGCCCTAATTAATGAACAATTTCAACATATACTAGTAAAATGGATAACCTCTGGATATGTTGGGGGCCCTAAAATTAATTTGCTGTGGGGCCCAGTAACATCTAGTTACGCCACTGCATACGGGAGCTGCTGAGACAGTTGTTGTACTGAGGGTTAAATGAAGCCATGATTAATGAAAGAGTAGGCTAGAAAGCACGAAAGGGGGTTTTTACATTTTCTGCACCCACCTTACTTATTTAACTCTAGAAATGTCATAGGGTATAACAAAAAGTTACTGGAAATCAAAATTAGATATCTGAATGTCGTATATCTTTTCTAAGCAAATTCTGTTTTTGAGTAGGAGTTCATTTTATACTGATCCAGTTAACTTGGGGGTTATTTTGTACTGTATTGGGCTGCAAGGAGTTCCAGTCAGCCTGAAGCTGTTTAGAAGTGTAGCGTTGTAGGGTTGCCGGTTGGGTGCTCCATGAGTTTTCATTCTCTTAATGTCACAATAACCCAAATTTCTCCAAAACTGTGACCAATATTTACGCAATGGGGCTAGGCAGAGACAAAATTATTCTTGACAACCCAAGTAGCTGTCTTACAGCAAACATTTCTTTCAGAGGGTTCAAGGAGAACTGGCATGCTTTAATCTGCGCTAACATCCTAAAGCTCCCCATAGACGCAAAGATCTTTCTTTGCCAAATGACCGATTTTAGCAAAGTCTGACCAATCTGTCAAATTATCGTTCGGTTAGTGGGATTCCAGCGATCGTACATTTTAGGATTTTTCGTCCGACATCGGTCTGACGATTGATCGGCCAGGTTATAAAATCTTTATCTGTCCCCATGCAATCTACCTGTGTTTACAGGGCCAAGCAGGCAGCGATCCTTCAGCTTTGCTGGCAATATCGCCTGAAATGGTCTTTTTAGTTGATGCAATTCCCAATAATGGATCCGCACACACTTATTTCTGCAGTGGGGGAAATCCCCTTCTCCTTTATTCAACCACCAACATCAACTTCAACGTTTCGGGGGGTACAACCTCCCTTCTTCAGGACAGGTTGTCCTGAAGAAGGGAGGTTGTACCCCCCGAAACGTTGAAGTTGATGTTGGTGGTTGAATAAAGGAGAAGGGTATTTCCCCCACTGCAGAAATAAGTGTGTGCGGATCCATTATTGGGAATTGCTGTTGCTAAGGGACCTTGTCGGGTCAACGGACTACCAGCACCACGAAAGCAGTGAAGTGAGTAAAAATCCGGGAGTGCAGTGTAAAAATACCATAGTATTGTCTTTTTAGTTGATGGACACATTGGACAGTTAAAGGAACAGTAACATCAAAAAGGAAGTTCTGCTTCCGTCAGCAGCTCCCCTTCAGGCTAAGAGCGCAGCCCAGGGAGAGAAGGGTTCGTAGACGGCCAACATTGACAGCTCAGCTGCTGGGCTAGTGGAGCAGAGAGGCATTCAGCTTTTTTCTCCCTAAGGATCCGCTCGTTGCAGCAATCTCTTTTCTTTGCGCTTCATCGCTTTCCTGGTTGCGGTATCTAATGTTTCCGCTTCAGTCGTTCAGCCGACGCTCATCGCTCACAGCTTCTTCCCCACACCGAGGGACGGGGAGCCCCCCTGAACATTGCCTTCCACTGCTGATCCTGTGAAGGAGATGAAGAAGAGGAGATCCATGCACTGTCAGTAGAATAGCCAGGAGGAGTAATCGAGCCCAGCAGGACAGATGGTCGCCATGTCGCCTTTTCTGAAGAGGACAGGAAGTGGAGTTTCTGTAAGTTATTTCTTAATAAAGGCTTTTCTTTTTGAAATTTTAATTTGTCTTGGTGTTTTTATTTCGTTGTATTCTAACGAATTTTTTCATAAAAATTTTTGATGTTACTGTTCCTTTAAACGATTGTTTTGAGACAATCGTGGTCTCACGATAACCATTCTCTACTCTATGATACTGGAGAGTAGCACTGGGAGGAGTGTAGGGATAAATTAGCATCACTCTTCTTTCTCTCTTCCTATGTTTGACAGTCATAGCTACCCAAACTGGTTTGTCAATCAGTCCTTGGGTGGTGCTTGTGGCAAAGCATTTTGGAACTGTCACTCGCTGGTATAATTTTAATTGTTTATTTCCCATATTGTACATTGGTTTCCACAATCAGAACACGTACTGGCTTGGTGGTTCAGTTTAGTTAAAGGGAAACTGTCATGGGAAAACTTTTTTTTTTGAATGCATCAGTTAGTGCTGCTCCAGTAGACTTCTGCACTGAAATCCATTTCTCAAAAGAGCAAACAGATTTTTTTATATTCAGTTTTGAAATCTGACATGGGGCTAGCCATTTTGCCAATTTCCCAGCTGCCCTGGTCATGTGACGGCACTTTAGGAGGGAACTGCTTTCTGGGAGGCTGTTGTTTTTCCTTCTCAGTGTAATTGAATAGTAAGCAGTGGGACATGGTTTTTACTATTGAGTGCTGTTCTTAAGCTGGCCATAGACGTAAAGATTTTTGAAAGATCCAATGTTTATCGTGAGACCACGATTGTCTCAAAACGAACATTTAAATGCCTGATGTGTCCAACTAAAAAGACCATTTCAGGCGATATTGCCAGCAAAACTGAAGGATCGCAGCCTGCTTGGCCCTGCAAACATAGGTAGATTGCATGGGGACCGATAAAGATTTTCTAACCTGGCCGATCAATCTTCAGACCGATGTCGGACGAAAAATCATAAGATGTACGATCGTTTGTATCCCACTAACCGCACGATAATTTGACAGATTGGTCGGACTTCCCTAAAATCTGTCGTTCGGCAAGGAAAGATCGTTGTGTCTATGGGGAGCTTTACATCTACCAGGCAGCTGTTATCTGGTTACCTTCCCATTGTTCTGTTGTTGGGTGGAGGAAAGGGAGGGGTTGATATCTCTCCAACTTGCAGTACAGCAGTAAAGAGTGATTGAAGTTTATCAGAGCACAAGTCACATGCCTTGGGGCAGCTGGGAAATTGACAATATGTCTAGCCCCATGTCAGATTTCAAAATGAAATATAAAAAAACTGGATTTCAATTCAGAATTAACTGATGCACTATTAGCTGATGCATTTTGAAGAAAAACATTTTTTTCCCATGACAGGATCCCTTTAACTAGAGTAACAAGCATTTGGACCAGTGCAACCAAATGTAACAATAGCCATAATAAAATCTTTTTATATTTAAAAGTGACTAGCAATTTATAAACTAGAGATACACTCCAAGCTCGTGTGTGACATTTAGTTATGCAAAACTTTCTGCTGTGAGTAAGAAAGCATTTAACAAATGTACCCTCTTTCTACCCAAGAAATTATTTAAAGATCAGGGATGATGTGTAGAAAGAAAACGACAAACTGGGGAAACAAGTCAATCCTTTCCGGAAAGGGATAGAATGTTTCTTTTTTGCAGTCTGTCAGTCATTTAAGCAGTTACAGCTTGTCCTGAACAAAGCAGTTAAGCAGGAAAAGTATGTATTTCTTTCACCAACCCCAGTAGAACCCGTATGTATATATAATGTATAACTTTTTTCACACGAAACATGCAAATGCCTCCACTCCAGAAGCTGGGATCTCTCACAAGGGCCATTGTCACAGAGCCATTCTCTGGAGACTGAACAAAGTCACTATGTATTGTAGGACCAACTTTAGGGCAAGTGTTTTGCCCATACATGGAAAATGGCTTTTGGTCATTTCATGATGCAAGTATTCTCACAAAATTTCTAAATCTCTGTGTCTGGTTCAAAGGGAAGATTGCAGGCTCTTCCAAATCTGGACGCCATTTCTGCCCAAACTGCGCTTTTGTTGGTTCCATTGTGCACAAGTGCGGGGCCCAATTGGAACCATTTTGGCGGGGCCCCCTAGAAGGAACTTTGCTATTTGTCGCAGGGTCACAGAGCTGGATGGGCAAATAGTGGCTGCTTTCCCTTCTGTCCAAGTGACGGCTGCCAGTTGGGGATGGGGCAGGCTGGGCAACTGGGAGAACATGTTCCCTCACTTTTTTAATTTTTGGTTACCACTGTAAACTGTGTTTGTGCAGCACCATGGATTGGTTGAATTGGGTTTGGGGGTGGGCTGGGCCAATCAGGTTCAGCTGGGGCTAGGGTTGCCACCTTTTCTAAATACTTTTACCGGCCTTAGGGGGCGGGGACAAAAGGGGGCAGGGACAAAAGGGGGCGGAGACAAAAGGGGCGGGTGTGACGTCAAAGGGGGCGGGGTATGACGTTTGTGGGCGTGTCCGGGACTCCGCGCGATGAAGAACGTGACAAACTGTAAGTAATGCAGGGGATTGGGGGCTGGCCGACGGGCCTTTTTAAAGGTATTACAAATTTACCGGCAGCTACATTGCCGGTAAATTTGTAATACCGGCCCCGGCCTTGACGGGTGTTTTACCGGCTAGGCCGGTAAAATACCGGCCAGGTGGCAACCCTAGCTGGGGCCTGGGCCAATCAGGTCTGAGCGGGCTGGGCCAATCTGAATTAGGGATAGTCTGTGCTATTGGGAGATTAAGGAAATAGGAATTAGAGCTCGAACTGGAGCGCGGCCCCCATAAGAGCGGGGCCCAATTGGACCAAATTGGTCCAATGTGCTTAAGACCGGCACTGAGTGTGCACTCTGCTACTAATCACTTTGACTGGTCCAGATCCATGCAGTTTGCAGAGATTGTCCTTAATTGTTTATAATTAGCTGAATATGCCACAAAAAATGTATCCAAATACAGTATTGAATCTAAATTCTGTTTTGCATAATAAATTTGAGCAAGAGATACAGCGTTGCATTATCTGTGGGTAAAAGTACTTGGTTACAGCTAAACACAGCATTAAGGTGAATTCCAGTTTTGCAGGAAAAAAAAAACCTCAAAAGGCAAGGCAAGATGTTAACAGAGGTAGCTAATATCCATTTTAAAGCAAAAAATGTGATTTACAATTGGAATACGGCCTGACTGCAAGGGAAGTTATCATTAATTGAGGGGTAGTAGCATCCCCAGAATTCCATCATGAATATCCCTTCATTTTCATGTGATTTTACACCTAAACATGATGATTTTTGGAACTGTTTTTGTCTGCACACTTCTAATCAGATACACATATGCCTCTGTCAGTACTTTGTATTCTGATCAGTATACTAAACCTGTATCCACCCATATGTATATTTAAATGCATATTTAGATTTTCTCATTATTTATGTGCACAAGATTTATTTATAAAGGGTGTAACCGCATGTTTTGCAGCAACAACAGAGCATGTTAATGGCCTCATTTTTTACTTTAATGCCGCCCAGCCTGACATGAACGCTGTCTGTCTCTCTGAAAACAATCTGTAACCAGACAAGTTTCAGGATGCGAAATCTTTCTGTCCCCTCGTGCCACTCCCTATGTTTAGCGAGATGTATGAACTCTCAAAACTTGTATTTCCGGTTTTTAGAGTGGCTGATGCAATGTTATCTTGGCCGCTGGTATACAGTGAGCGTACAGGGTCAGCGTCTACTAGAAAAAAAATTAGTTATGCCTTTTTTTTATACTATACCTGAGAGATTAAACATTGCGTTTGTGTTATTTCTTTCTTTTTTTTAAGGGATATTCTCATCATATAATTACCCTTTCTTAGAGAAGAAGATTAGCTATGCAGGTCCCCTTATAAGGGAGAACCTTCTCAAAGAGACATTAAGCAGTCGTATAGTAACAAAAGCAAAACTCAACACTCCCCTCTGGCACAATATAAATAAATGATTAATCATGATCCCATAGATTTTTATGCCTCCTAGAGGACATCACCATGCATAATCAATATATCTCTTAAAGGGCAAGGAAAGGCAAAGAAATAAAATCCCATTTTTACTTTCTTTAATGAAAAAGAAATCTATCTCCAATATACTTTAATTTTAAAATGTGTACCGTTTTTATAAGAAACCTGACTGTATGCAGTGAAATTCTCCCTTCATTTAGTGCTTCTGGCAGCGAAACAATCACTTATGAACAGCAGGGGGAGCCCCTGCCTTACTTACCAGCCATGCAGAACTCAAGCAGACCATACTGAGCATGTGCACAGTCTTGGTCTTGCAAAGATGTATAATAAAGTTACAAGATAACAGCCCCCTGTGGCCAACTTTGAAAGCATAAATCATTTGTTTGATTAGGAGTGTGGTGTAGTAAGTTCATGTTTATGTTTAGTATACAAAATACAGCAATTCTAGCCTTATTCTATTTTACACTTTCCTTGTCCTTTAACAGATTTTCTTTTAGAATAGAATCCAAATTGGTGACTGTTTGCGCTGTGTATTTTAAATGTTAGACAAGCAATGTATTGCTACTTAGTATTTTGTGGTAGATACTGTATCATTGAGTTGAACTGAGACTTCTGTTATTATATCATAGGGTGACTGCCAATATGCTCCCTAAGGCTATGGGCACACAGGCTGAAGGCTATAGCTGCTCTCAGCCTCCATATTTTTGCAGGCTGAGAGAAGCAGATATGCTCCATGCCCTTGCTTCATAGATTTGAATCCAACAAGCCTGTGTGCGGCTACATATGGTCAGCCCAAATCCTGACCTCCGTTTCAGCTCTGCAGGCTTCAGCTTTGTCAGGATATTTGCATCTTCTTCTTCGCTCTAAGACCCTACCACACTTGGCTGATTCTTGTCTTATGGATAAGTGTAGATGAGGAACATCCCCTGCACTTGAATAAGTGCTCTTTTGTGCCTGCCTCTGTAGCAATTGCTTTTAGCCTGGGTGAAGACACTTGGAGTGTATTTGGGTGCCGAAAAGCATACTTGTGCGAAATTCATTCCATGTGCTGCATCCAGGCCTATGGAGTGGTTCCAGATACAGCCACAGAAGAGTGCTTACTTGATCATAGGGGCTGGTCCTTGCCCTGTGTTTAAAGCAGGCTGCCCAGTCTGACTGTAATTAAGGCTAGTGCCTTTAGGCGAAAAACTGCTCCTTCGCTTCTTGATGTGCCCATACCTGGATACATTGCCTCAGTTTTGGTTCAGGCAGACATGGTGGATTTTGGCACCAAAATGTAAACTGTTGTGTTTTGGTGCCAAAATGATCCACATCTACACCCAAGCGAAGACAATGTATCTGGGAACAGGCACATTGAGCAGGGGAGTGAGTCTCTGCGTGATATTCCCAGCAAGCAGAGGTCTGCTACATTTGTCACTAGCCTAAATGGTAACATGAAATAATTAAGACCTCAAAAACATGGAGTGGATCATTATCACGATGTTTGTTTACCTCTCTGGCCAAGATACTTCTGCCCTTCCTATGACCTGTCATGAAGGTTACATTCTTTGTTTTCTTGGTTGATTTGCAACTCCCAGCTGCCAGTTGTTGTAATGTCCTAGCTTTACTTTATTATGCCCTCTAAGGCTGAGGACAGACGGAGATTCGGGGAGATTCTGTCGCCTGCTATTAAATGCCAGGCGACAGAATCTCCCCGAATCTCCCTGTCTGTCCCCAGCCTTAAGAATACTGCACTAATATGCCTGTTTTTAGTTTTGTGGTCTCTGCAGGTTTATGTGCATGTTATACCCCCTGTGTACAGTGTAGCAGATTTGTTGAACTTCTGCTTTCTAATTAAATCGAACATCACAGATCTGCTTTTAGAAGAGATTAAAGAAGGTCAACAAGCACAATGTCATGGACCCTAAAATGTCCCCCAGCTAAGTAAAATCATGGATGTAATTTCATGTTTTTGTTTTATTTTAAAAGTTTGAGTGCAGTAGTCGTTGGAAGAGCTGACCATTTCATGCCCAACAATGTATCATCTCAAGCATCTAATGAGCATCAATGATTGCATGATTGAACTCTTCAGTTTTTGCAAATAGAAAACTGCAGGATCCACCCAAGACCATAACCTCTCATTTAACTACAAAACATCGGGACTGGTGTGTGTGTGTTTGTGGGAGGGGGGCAGCTATACTTGTTAGGTTCAGACACACATGCGTTTTTTAGGGGTGGTGTGCTCCTTTGTTTTTTAAAAAGTTGACCGCTGGTTGAATACAAATAGTCACATTATGCTAGCTTATTTACGTGGCGATCAGCTTTTTAAAAAACCAGTGTCGACCACGCCGATAAAATGTGTGTGTCCAGGGGTCTTTTACTTCTAGGTTTCTTTAATAAATAGGCCAAACTGGCATTTGCCCATAAGCTGCAACCATCTGTTTGCACTCCTTAATTAGTACAACGTTGCAGTCCATGCCTCACTTGTTTCCTTCTGAGGGCAAAAGAGTAATACCTATTTAGTCCTATTACTATATTTGTCATCTGTTTATAGCAGTGACATATAAATTGGTGCAATCTATTCTATGCCTGACCTCAGTAGAACCAACTACATTAAATTCCATTTTGAAAACTTGTGTTGTGCTGCCATGTAACACTTTCTTTCACACATCTTTCCGTAATTTGGATCTTCATGCCTTAAGTCCACTAGAAAATTGAGTAAACAATACTTCCAGAAAGGATTAAATATATCTTGGTTTTGAGCAAGTACAAGGTACTATTTTGTTATTACAGAGGAAAAAAGTTGTATTAATTTGGATATAATGGAGTGCATGGGACATAGCCTTTTTGTAATTTGGCCCTTTCTGGCTAATGGGTTTCCCGATAATGGGTCCCATTCCTGTGTATAAGCAACCCTCCCCAATATTGGCCTTTGCTGATGTGAATGTATTAACTAGTGTGGGAGTAGCAATGTCATAAATGTAACTGCCATGTTCACTGATGTCATTAATTGGCCCTGTGTATTCAATGATAATTGCTTGTAGATAAACCAGTTGCTATGATATGACAAGATTGAGCATAGGCGAGTTGGTACAACAATTGAGCAACTTGTGGAAAATGACTCTTATCTGGTTCAGCTGTATTCTGTATAATTCTTTAGGAGTTTAAGGGCTGGTACAGACAGGGAGATTCTGTCAAAAAGCGCCAGCGCCAATGCACATGCGGCGTGGCGATTTCCGGAATTGCACAAAGTTGCTTTGTGAGGAAACTTCGGGCGATTCCGGAAATCGCTGCACCGCGTGTGCATTGGCGCTGTCGCTTTTTGATTTAAACAGGTGGTGGACAGGAAGAAGGCAGATCGGGGAGATTGTCGCCTCGATTAATCGCCAGGCGTCAGAATCTCCCCGAATCTCCGTGTCTGCACCAGCCCTAAGGGCATGGTCAGGTAAACAAGTCCTCATTCAGACAGACTGAAAATAAGCAGCCTTGTGTTCTCTACTAGTTTATTTTAAGCAATGCAGGTATTAATTAAAAGGGTTATTTACACATGAAAAAAATTGGGAGTATACAAGCAAAAATCTTTAAATTCCAAATCTGCTAGTTCCATTCCGATACCAATCAAATTTACACAATAAATTTGCCAGGCAAATCTATAGTCAAATACCCGTTATACTATTTTGTGATCATTGCCCTATAATTCTACACTGCCTCTTCTTAGCGTTAGCATTATCAGGGATTGTTCACCTTCCAAACACTTTTTTCTGTTCAGTTGTTTTCAAATTGTTCACCATAAATAGACTTTTTTTCAATTACTTTCCATTATTTATCTATTACTGTTTTTCCAAAATCTAAGTTTAAAGTTGAATGTTGGTGTCTCTGGTGTTTGAGTCTGGCAGCTCAGTAATTCAGGCGCAGACTCTAAACTAATACAATTTTGCAACATTTAATTGATACATTTCACAGCAACATCTCTAGTATTAGCAAATATTGTATCAATTCTAACAGCTGCCTGTAATGAAACCCAGAGATTCTGCTTAGCAGGGACAAAGATAAGAAATGTATCCATTAAATGTATCCGTTTAGAACAGTTGTGGGGGTCAGCGACCCTCCAAGCTGTTTTAGAAGGTGAAAAATGACACTACTCTTCAATATTAGAAAAACAGAACAACCCCTTTAAGTATATTCACCTGTTCTGTTTTATTCCCCTTCACCGATAATCCTTTTTCTTTCATCCCCTTCCCTTATACATTAATAACTAATGCGTTCTTTCAAATACGCAGTGTGGCCTTATTGATTTATGACTATGAACTGTTACAAACATCTTTGTTTGCATTTTGTTAACAATACAAGGGGGGGGGGGGATCTCTGCAGAAAGTAAAAAATAAATCTGGCATTGTCCATCTGTTCTTCCGCATCTGCCGATTGTACAGTATATTAACTGATATTGTATGTTGGCTGATAACTATGTAATAACTTTCCAGTTAATAGCCCCACCATTATGCATGGTGTGCAAATGTGCCCCTAGGCCCAAAATCTGTTTGAATGGCTGCTTCATTTACGTAAACTATAATCAGGGTTCTGAACCAAGCCAACCTTTTTTTTGGTAACTGCATTATATTTAAATGCGAGTAAATGTTTTTGGTGATACTGGTCATTTCAACATCAAATGTTGCAACAATAATTTCAACATAACAGACAAAGGACCTTCCAACAACTGAATACCATCCCCCCCCTAACCCCCAGTGTCAATGCTAAAACATATTGCTGGCTTCATATGTATCTAACGTGTAATCCCAAACTAATGTGAATCAAATGTTATCTGGTTATGTTATACTAATTGTATTATGAAAAATATGCTTATTACTGTATTTACTAAACTTAACTGAAACAAGTTTAATTAAAACCGTTACCAAACAAAAGTAACTTATTTTAATTGTATTGGTTACCCTTTTAATCGGTGCCTATTTCTAATTGGTGTTGGTATATTTACTAGCAGGCTTTTGGTTTGTTTTATTCACAGAGGAGTCATGATTTGTATATATGATTTGTAAACAAATGTATTATATGGAATAAGAAAAGCCTCATTATGGCACTAATCACCACCACTGAAATTAAATTACTGCTTACCATCAGTTTGTTTTCATTATTTCTCCTTGTTCCATTCAATTTATCTACTCCTATATGATTAATTGATTACTCAACTGAAGTCCTCTAGTTGGTAAACCCAAGGAGGTTGGTAAGATTCTTATGTCGCTTAATCTGATATAATCTGTTGCTCAAGTATTCATTTTCCTTTAACTTACCAAATGCTAATGGGGGTCGAGGTGCTTAAACCCCAGATCTTCAGCTTGGGGAGGCAGACCATGTGCTTTCTATGTAGTAGTAGGCTGGTACTAACCAGACCGCACTCCAAAATTTGATTCATAAGTTTTATTTAGTAGAAAACCATCTCAAGAAAAGCATTTGTATTTGTAATTTTATGTACAATATGTAATTCTGGATAGTTTGATTTAAAAGCTGTAACAACCTTTTGGATTCGCTGTCCTAAGCATATTTCTGATTGGTTTTCTATTTAAATATGACTGTATGTTTAAATGGTTAGCCAGTTACCAAGTGCCCACAAGGCACAAAACATGTAAGGCATTTTTTAAATTGTTTTTCTACTAAATAATCTTTTTTTTAACAGCATCACATTTTGGTGTATGGGCCAGTTTGTGCCAGCCTACTACTACATACAAAGCAGATGATCTGAACAGTGCATACACAAAATTCTTTCGGCTTGATTGCAAGAATGCAGTCTGGAAGAATTGTCTTAAAATGCGTGTTTACATTCTTACATTGCAACAGAGATATTATCTGGCAAAGATTTGCAATTGTTCTAGAAAGGAATCAGCATTGGAGCTATTTCACAGCTCTATGTGGTTCACTTTTTTCCTTTAAAGGGAAACTGTCATGGGAAAAAATTTTTTTTCCAAAATGCATCCGTTAATAGTGCGGTTCCAGAACAATTCTGCATTGAAATCCATTTCTCAAAAGAGGAAACAGATTTTTTTATATTTCATTTTGAAATCTGACATGGGGCTAGACATATTGTCAATTTCCCACCTGCCCCAAGTCATGTGACTTGTGCTCTGATAAACTTCAATCACTCTTTACTGCTGTACTGCAAGTTGGAGTGATATCACCCCTCCCTTTCCCCCACCCAGCAGCCTAACAACAGAACAATGGGAAGGTAACCAGATAACAGGCCCCTAACACAAGATAACAGCTGACTGGTAGATCTAAGAACAGCACTCAATAGTAAAAACCCATGTCCCACTGGATTCTATTCAGTTACATTGAGAAGGAAAAACAGCATGCCAGAAAGCAGTTCCCTCTTAGGCTAAGGTCAGACGGGGAGATTCGGGGGAGATCTGTCGCCTGGCGACTTATCGCCACGACGAATCACCCCCGAATCTCCCCGAATAGCTAGTTAGCGCTGCGCACCCGCTAGGCGTAAAGTCACCTGTGCTTGTTCACACGCAGCGGCGCATTTTGAAAAGTCGCTCAAAATTGCCTCGCAGGCAATTTTGAGCGACCTTTAAAATCGCGGCGCTGCGTGTGAACAAAAGCAGGCGACTTTACACCTAGTGGTTGCGCAGCGCTAACTAGCTATTCAGGGAGATTCGAGGGTGATTCGTCGTGGCGATAAATCGCCAGGCGACAGATCTCCCCTGAATCTCCCCATCTGGCCTTGCCCTTAAAGTGCTGGCACAAGTCACATGACCGGGGCAGCTGGGAAATTGACAAAATGGCTAGCCCCATGTCAGATTTCAAAACTGAATAAAAAAAAAAATCTCTTTGCTCTTTTGAGAAATGGATTTCAGTGCAGAAGTCTATTGTTTACTATTAACTGATGCATTTTGAAAAAAACATGTTTTCCCATGACAGGATCCCTTTAAACATTGAAACCCAAGAAAAAAGAACTCGAGTTGTATGTGTTCTGTATCTGCTTAGATCGGTTATACTTGTTTTCTGTCCCTTTTTACTCTACCATTTTTCTTCCCACCAATGATAGAAATACTGATGTTTGGATGCTTATTGACAAACATTTTAAGAGTGCCAGTAACTTGCTCTTTTATATAGTGAATTGAAGCAGGCACAATATGGTTCCTGCATCACGCGTGGTTGTATATGTATTTGTACATTTAGCAAAAAGTGAATTGAATAACTGAATTGAATTGAACTGTGACCATTTAGGATATTCAGTTGCATATTGGTTTTATTATAGTAATAATTTTAAAATTGTAAAATGATTTCAGTGGTACTCCTCAAAAGGCTGTTACTCATTTTTTGTGAAGTGAAGAGTTGAGTAGTAAATTACATCCCTCAGCATGGTGATGCAGTATCATTCTGTAACAAATTGCTTTAGGTTGCTGAGTGGTTGCACCACAATAGTGTGGTGGTGTTTATACAAATGGCCTGCAGGTGGCACTGTGCATGCACATGACTTTCTGTACAGCTTGAAAGTGAAAGTAAGACTTACTGCTGTTATGTAATGGCTGCATGAACCTGCTAATAAAGCATTGTTATACCCTCCTCATCCTCGACTACCAAACACAACAAATAGTCTGTAATATATGGATCTTTTTTTGTTTGTACTTTATTCAGTTTACAAATTTGTATAATGGGTTATTTCAGGTAACTTTATAACAAAGTAAAATGATGGTGGATTTGTGCCCTAGATTTAATTTCAAGCATCTTTGTACTTTACTTTTCAGATGAACGAGAAGCTGTGCAGAAGAAGACTTTTACCAAATGGGTCAACTCTCACCTGGCCAGGGTCACTTGTAGAATTTCTGATCTCTACAGTGACTTAAGAGATGGACGGATGTTAATTAAATTGTTAGAAGTTCTGTCTGGAGAGCAGCTGGTGAGTGATGCAAAAATGACCGGCTGTCCCGGTATATCCTATATATAGTTGGCCGTATGATAATGAACTTCTAATTAGTGCTTGCCTGTTGAATCTGTACTGAATTAATTTCAATTTAATCTGCAGCCAAAACCCACAAAAGGTCGCATGCGAATCCACTGCTTGGAAAATGTAGACAAAGCCCTGCAATTTTTAAAAGAACAGAAGGTCCATTTGGAGAATATGGGATCACATGACATTGTGGATGGAAACCATCGATTGATTCTAGGATTAATATGGACTATTATTTTAAGGTTTCAGGTAAATAACTATATTTCAGACATTCTTGTCTTTGGAAGCTATGCTACAAAAGAGTTTTTGTTTTTCACAAAACTTAAATAATGATGGTCTTATCCTAAAATAATAAACAACTCTATCTTCTTTCTGCTTTAAAACTGTTGTTTTTCAGCAGTTTTCAGAATCTGCTGATACAGCTGAAGAAAGCTATGAAACAAGATTCAACACATCTACTCCATTAAATAAGACGCAACACTAAAATTAGTTTAATGATCGCTTTCTACTTAAAAATATGCAGGAATCCTCTAACATGTATAGTAGGCCAAGTTATGTATACAGAGGTATTATCGGAAAACATCCAGAATTGTTTCAATGATAGTAACTGACACCTGCATACTGTGCAGTTTTGGGTCAGGCAACTGGTTGCTCAAAAATGCAGTGGCAATCCATTTTGTTTATGGGGCAGTTGGGGAGTGGGACAAGGGAATTGCTGACAAAAAATGGGAAGCCGTTTTGGACATTTAGTCACAAGCATTTCTACTACTTGCTCTGGTGCCAATATATACATTTAAATAAGTGTAAAATAATCTCTGCAAAAAATCCTTAGTCTGTCAGTGATCGAAATAATCCCAATAAAGGCTTGCTTCAACTGGTGTATTTTTCAGCTGCACATAGTTAATAATTATGTAACTATATAACTAACTGTAAGTGGGATAGGTAGAAGAGGACTCGGTTCCCATTTTCCCCTATATCCCCTTTGTTACTTTAAACCTGAACAGCCACATGGATCATTGTCTTAAACCCATTTTGGGGGGGGGGGGGGGGG
>CM044438.1:19655727-19707147 GCA_024363595.1 Xenopus borealis
AAGAAAAGAAGTCTGCTAAAGATGCCTTACTGCTTTGGTGCCAGATGAAGACTGCTGGGTAAGATTTGGATACTTTACATGTATTGTTTGGAGATTAAATCAATTCTTTGCCTGCTTCGCTATATAATCAATGCTTTGCCTGTTGTATCCATTGTATTAATAATGACAGTATCTTATGAAGAGACTAGCATGAATGTGTTTATTACGTGTATTTAAAAAAATTGTGTTCAAGCATATTGTGTCTTTCTGCCATTAAAGGTTTTGCATGTAAATTATTGATTAAAGATTCCAGTGTTATTTAATCATTCTGAAATATGATTTCATATTACTGGCCATGAGCGAAACTCTGCTGATTGATATGCAACTGAGAATCCCATACGTCGGTTCATAAGTTTTATTTTAATGGGCCTTTAAAAAAAACACTAAATTATTTTATTTTACTTCAAAGGTATCCAAATGTAAATGTTCACAACTTTTCCACCAGCTGGCGAGATGGACTTGCTTTTAATGCCATTGTACACAAGCACAGGTTGGTGTCCATGACATAAAGGTGTTGGTGGGATTAGTGGAAAAATTGGGCATTAATGGAGTAAAGAAGTCCTATTTACAGGCATGGAAAAATGTCAGTTAGTGACTGTTTAATGGAGATGTTACATTAGTCGGAGATAACAATTTTGATAATTGGCAGTATACCTTATGAATATGTTCCGTACATATTTTAAAATATTTTTTTATACCCCAGACCAGATATAATTGACTTTGACACGCTAAAGAAGTCTAATGCACACCACAACCTCCAGAATGCCTTCAATGTAGCTGAAAGAGAGTTAGGTCTTACTAAACTTCTGGATCCTGAAGGTATTGTCTTATAGGATATGGATATTTCTTAGTAATGCTTGATCAATGTAAATTTCATTTCATGTTTCATATATTAGCCCATGGTCCAGAAAACATCACTTCCTTTCCTCACTTGTAAGCAGAGGTGGAAAATAACTTGAGTTAATTGGGAAGATTAGTGGCGTAACTAGATGTTACTGGGCCCCACAGCAAATAAATTTTAGGGCCCCCAACATATTCAGAGGTTGTCCTGTATTACAAATGATCATTAATTAGGGCCTCATAGGGCCCCCTATACCTCCTAGGTCCTCCTGTAGCCCAGAGTCTGCTTCCTCTGCAATTACGCCTCTGAGGAAGATATTCTTCATGCTTCTTTTCCCTGCTCTTCTAATTTAATCCATTTAACTGTTGAGGGAGCTTGTTTTGTGCATGCAGCACCCTAAGAAGATGCACAATCAGAATTAATTTAAGGTACATTGTCATAAGAAGGAAACTGAATATGTGAAATATTTAGTCAAGCCTCTAAGTGATTTGTTTCTGCTTCTTCTGTTACACTAGCTGTTTCCTCATGGGTCATGATTGGCAAAATATTTGTAATCAAGGAAGATGCCTATGGTTTATTCTGCCCAAGTCAAATGGAAACAGCAGGCTATTAGGCAGATGGAATGTTCCTAGACAAAATAATGCATCTTTTGAGCCCCAAAAATCTAACAAGACTTAAAAAAACTTCATGCAACCTCTTCTTGCCAAAACCCATGTTTCAGGTTGTATTTTTACAATAAAATAAATAATAATGGAGTGAGCTATTTGCTGATCTTCAAATAAATATGATGTGCAGCACCTTATCTGTATGCATCTATCTAGCTGGGCCACTTGTCTAGGGCATGAAAGAACAGACTACAGAAGCAGCACATTTATCCCTGGAGATTTGACAACACATTCACGTTCCAGGGCAAGCATTGATTAATAAGTGTTCCATAAATAAAGATATGCAAGTTGGCACTGTGTTAGAAGGTAATTGCTAGCCCAGAAACCTTTTTCTTTGACATATATCATTATCTTTTTAGATGTCAATGTGGATCAACCTGATGAGAAATCCATCATTACCTATGTGGCCACATTTTATCACTATTTCTCCAAAATGAAAGCCCTAGCTGTGGAAGGAAAGCGTATTGGAAAGGTAGATGTCACAAATAAAATCACTGGGATACACAAATCATGCCCTAATTACTAAGGTGGCCATACACTGAGAGATCCGCTCGTTTGGTGATGTCGCCCAACGAGCGGATCTCTCCCTGATATGCCCACTTTGAGGTGGGCGATATCAGGCTGATCCAATCGTGGGCCCTAGGTCTCAATGATCGGATCATAGTGGAGGCCATATGGGTGGTCGGATCATGGGACCGCATCAACGAACAGATGCCCGATCGTCATCTGGCCGACTTTCAGCCAGATATCGATTGGTAAAGTCCGTCGGGGGGGGCGCATACATGGGCCGATAAGCTGCCGACTTGGTCTGTAGACAGCTTTTATCGGCCCGTATATGGACACCTTTAGTGAAGTGGGCGGTAGAAGCACTAGTATGTAGTTGCAATGGTCTTTAAAGGCATCCTCCAGGCCTCCTCTAAGCGTAAACAAAAAGGTGGCTGTCAAGGGAGTAAAATGTATTTAATTTCTAAAAGGAAAAACACTTTTTTTTAGAAAAAAAGTTATGTAACTGTAACTGAGCTCAGAGAGTTTTACAGCTTGATGGGCATGTACACTGACTGGACAGAAAGCAGACTGGAATCACAACTGCAGGATTTAAGTTGGAACCTCAATTGTAGATACCAGAATGACCCTCAGCCAGATTTGTCTTCACCCTTGTTGCTTTGTGGGATGTAAGGATAATGTTCTTCACATTCTTGTCAGTATATTTTACCACTGAACATGCTGGCTAGCTGTAGCACTGTAAAAAAAAATGAGGGATGCACTGAATCCACGATTCAGTCTTTTCCAGCCAAATCCTTGTGCCTGGCCAAACCGAATCCGAATCCTAATTTGTATATGCATATTAGGGCCGAGAAGGGAAATCGCAACTTTTTGTCACAAAACAAGGATGTTTTTATACTTTTTCCTTTCCTGTCCCTAATTTGCATATGCAAATTAGGATTCAGATTCAGTTTTTATTCGGCCTAATCCCAAATAGTGGATTCGGTGCATCCCTAATAGAAATTATAAGAATTTTGTGATCTAAAGTCCGCTTTCCTTTGCAACACATCAGTCCGCCTGCATACATCACATGTAAGTGCTTAAAGGAGAATTCAACCCCCCCTTGAAGTTAAGTGCTCATCTGCCCCCTTCCATTCGTCCCCCTCCCTGCCTCCCCCCTGGGTTTTGGCACATGTGCAGTTGTAGCAAAGTTCCAGGCTTTGACAACAGCGCATGCTCCAAAACACCAAGTCCATTCACAAAGATTGTAGAGATTACCAAAGATGGCGGATGTGTGTTCTGCTGCGCTCACTCTGCTTTTCCGGTGCTAGGGGAGAAGGATTCAGGGGCAAGACTTTGCTGGGAGGGGGCAGATGAGAATGGGGGGTTGAATTCTCCTTTAAACACACTTACTTTCTCAGGATTTTATATTTCTTGATCCTGTTTCTAGGTGCTTGACCAAGCTATTGAAGCTGATCAGTTAATTGAGAGCTATGAACTGCTAGCATCAGAACTCCTGCAATGGATTGAACAGATGATCATCACTCTCAATGACCGAAAATTGGCAAACTCTCTGAGTGGAGTTCAGAACCAGCTGCAGGCCTTCAACACCTACAGAACTGTAGAAAAGCCTCCCAAGTGAGTGTCTTTCCTTATATATTGCTTCTAGAACCTGAAGTCTGCATCTTTACCGAGGGTTTCAAAAAGAACCAGAAATTTATTTGGCAGTAATATATAAGGATCAGCTTGTTTTTGCACCCTAGCATCTCCCTCTTGAATACAGCTGCATTCTTCTGGCACAGTCACTCCCTAGTAATATAAGGCTCCAATGCATAGTGCCTTCTGCCTTTTCTTCTGGCCATAGCATCTACTCTTTGAATGAAGCTTCATTCACAAGACAGCTTTTGCTTCTCAATCCTACAAATATCATTTCTCCCCTTGCATACCTACTTTTTAAATCTGTATCCCCTTCTTGGCAGCTTTGCTACTTTAGAAATAACAATGGTTATGAGATTTAAACAGTGGCGTAACCAGGGGAGCAGAGGGTGCGATTGGGCCAGGGCCCGCACCCCCTCAGGGCCCCCGGCAGCTCTTGCACCGCTGATTCTGGCCAGATTATCATTGATTACGTCCAGAAAATAGTGTACGGAGGGGGGCGGCTGCGTGTCTCGTCCCCCTCTAGTTACGTTACTGGATTCAAATTACTGCCAATCAAGTAGCAAGCAGCTCACTTACTTGTGACTGCGTTCAGTATATTGGCAAGAAAGACAAAAGTGATATCTGCTTGCTAATAGTGTTGGCAAGCTGATGTCAGGCAGGAGTCATTGGCTGATGTAGCACATCCTTAAGTTTTCTAACATTGCTTGATTTGGCGGAGGCCATCTTTAATTTATTGTTTGCTAGCACAATAATTCCTATGTACAATAATTCAGCTTGCAGTAATCACTCCTTGTCTATTATGGACTGAGAATATTAGACAGGGGAGCACTAATGAAATCACAGTTATGTACAAATTGTACTGTTAAGGTATATTTTGATGTAGAGTGATAGCTTTTATGCTCCAAGATGTGATTAATAATTATCCACTAGTTGTATGTTGGTTTCACCGTGTTTTAGTATTTTTTTTTTTTACATGTAACTTTGTAACTGCCTTACATTAGAGACAATTTTCTTTTTGAATTTGTGTTTTGGATCTCACATTTAAGCTCCTTATTTGCCTTGAGGGAAATCTTGCTTCAAGACCATCTTTTAATTGTTTGTATTGATTGTCCTGTTTTTTATGTTTCTCACAGGTTCACAGAAAAGGGCAATTTGGAAGTTCTTCTCTTTACCATACAGAGTAAAATGCGAGCCAACAATCAAAAAGTGTATACGCCCAGAGAGGGAAAGCTCATATCTGATATAAACAAGGTAAGAATATTGATGTAGGACTCTTGAAGATATTCCTTCACAAAATGAAAGTTTCATTAGTTAGTTAGCATTCATTAATATAGCGCAGTGGGCCCTGATGTTCATCTACTGAGAGATCTGTGTATACATACTGCACATGAATATTTCATAAATGCAAGTTTGTATGTTTCCTTAAAGGGTTTGTTTACCTTCTAAAAGTTTTTTTCAGTTGAGTTGTTTTCATATTGCTCCCCAGAAATACAGACTTTTTTCAATTACTTTCCATTATTTATTTTTTACAGTTTTTACAAAATTTAAGTTTAAATTTGAATGTTGGTGTCTCTGGTGTTTGAGTCTGGCAGCTCAGTAATTCACGTGCAGACTCTGTTACAGATTTGCAACATTTAGTTGTTACATTTCTCAGCAGTATCTCTGGAGTATTAGCAACTATTGTATCAATTCTAACAGCTGCTTGTATTGAAACCCAGGGATTCTGCTCAGTAGGGACAAAGATAAAAAATGTATCCACTAAATGTATCAATTTGGAACAGTTTACACTTCAATATCAGTAAAACTTTCACATATAGATAATAGAAAGTAATTGGAAAAAGTCGTTATTTCTGGTGGTCTATCTGAAACCAAGTAGTTGTTTGAAGGTGAACAAGCCCTTTAACAGACAAGGATCTAGGGTTTTTTTTGTAGATAACAAGTTGTCTAATTCCAGGCAGTTTCATTGTTTGGCTACTAAAGTAAAATAAGTTCTGTCTTGCATGAACTCAAGGGATGAAAATAGAATGTTTCCTCTTTATATTGGTCTTTTTTTCAGCCCAATATAACTATAAGAGCATGAACATTTGACCCTTCCATGTAAAGGACCCAAATAAAAACTAGAAATGGTGCTACTACAGTTACTATAAGGACTGTAGAATCCATAGGTTTTTATATAATGTCCCTGTAGTTGGCTGAAATGCATATATTATTCTTTAACTTTTATTTTTTTCCAGGCATGGGAGCGACTAGAGAAGGCAGAGCATGAACGTGAACTCGCCCTTCGTAATGAACTTATCCGCCAGGAGAAGTTAGAGCAGTTAGCTGCACGATTTGACCGGAAAGCAGCCATGAGGGAAACCTGGCTAAGTGAGAACCAGAGACTTGTAGCCCAGGTGATATATAATATTTATAAATTACCTGTTTTATTTTTTGACCCTTTTATTTAGAAATTTACATTTATTTTCTCTTGGGAAGGAGTGATGTGTTAATCTATTTGTTAGCACCTTGCAAAGTTAAAACTTAGCAGATGTCTTCTAAAAGGGCAGTGATTAAATAGTCTCTGATTCCTCAGGACAACTTCGGTGTGGACTTAGCTGCAGTGGAGGCAGCTCTTCGCAAACATGAAGCTATTGAAACCGATATATTGGCTTATAGTGAGCGAGTGCAAGCAGTGAATGCAGTGGCTGATGAATTGGAGGCAGAGAATTACCACGATGTCCGGAGGATTTTGGCTCGGAAGTGCAATGTAATACGTCTCTCTGATTATCTGAGGGAGCTTGTCACTGCCAGGAGACAAAGGCTTCATATGAACCTAGAGTTGCAGAGGATGTTCCAGGATATACATTATCTCATGGACTGGACAGAAGATATGAAGGTAGGTGGATGGATAGTCATTTTAGAAAAAACTAATGCTTATACACTAAGCTTAGAAAAGTCTTTTTGGGCTGCCAGAGTGGATCCCGATTAGTCAGGAGAGTAGGTGGGTGATGGTGTGCTTTTGGGTGGTTTTATGCTGTGCAATTTCAGTATTTGTGTGTGTTTTATTTCTGTTTTTTATATATTTTTGGTGTGTTTCAAACCCCTTTGGTATTTCTTTAGGGCCGCCTGCAGTCACAAGATTATGGCAAGCACCTTCACGGTGTGGAAGACCTTCTCCAGACTCATACTCTTGTGGAAGCAGACATTGCAGTTCAGGCAGAACGTGTGAAATCCGTTACAACTGTAGCTCAGAAATTTATAAGTGAAGATGAAGGTAATCAGATATTTATAGATAAATCACAGAAACATTCAGGTATTGTATTTTTTTTTTTTTAAAGGAAATGTTTTATTAACACAAAACAATGTTGTTTGGTGTTCTTTACAGAGATATACATTCAAAGAGTAGATAAGCAGGTTTATATAGCAATTCTTGTTGGTGGATAAATACTTGTGCCTTAAAGTGGACCGGTCACCCAGACACAAAAATCTGTATTATAAAAGTCCTTTTCAAATTAAACAGGAAATCCTAATTCAAATTTTTATTAAAGCATTCATGGCTGTTTTAAGCTCATTTAAAAATTTCAGCTGTCAATCAAATATTGTCTGCCACTCCTCTATGCCTTAGGCATAGAGGTGGGGCAGATAATTACTTTCACTTTCCATTCAGCACTTCCTAGATGTCACTGCTCTCCCCACATTCCTCCCGTTCTCTTAACCATTTAATTGTGTAGCCAGGACATGGGGATAGACATCGGATCCCCCATTCTGGTGCACAAACAAGATTCTGAGATGATACAAGGCTTGTCTTAATAACAGTGTCCACAAAATGGCTCCTGCCTGCTTGCTATAATTATGAATTCTCAGACTGAATGAAACAAGATCCAAATAATTTATTTAGTGTAATTAGTGTTCATTTTGCTTGACTTATGTGATAAAATATGATTTTGAATATTTTTTTGGGGTGACGGGTCCACTTTAATCTCACGGATCTAAGGAGTTCTGCTCACACCAAGCCCCCCAAACTCTCTCAAACTTATCATTAGCACCTCTGGTTTCATATGTTTAATTAGTGGGAGGGCCCCGTCTACTACCCTTTTCCAAGAGGATATATTCTGAGAGGTCTGGCCCATCCAGTGCATAATTATGTTTTTTATGCATAGAACATGAGGGTGCGAAAACCGATTCTGGCTGTATTAGTAGGAATTGTCATCTATAACCCCCAACAAGCAGGCCACTGGGTTTACCACTTGTGGTGTCCCCAAATCAGTTGCTATAGTATTCATCACATCTCTCCAGAACTTTAATATCAGAGGACGGTACCATACCATATGTATAAAGTTTGCTCCCGGCGCTTTGCAGCGGGGGCGGTGGTCCTCTAGTGTCTTGGCAATTCTTTTCAATTTAATCTGGGTCACATAGATTTGGTGGAGAAATTTATAGTTTATGAGCCTATCTCTAATTGAGATCAGAAAGTCATACGCCCTAGCAGTGGCCTCATCCCATTGTTCTTGACTTAGATCAGGGATAGCATTCAACCAGAGATTGTGGGCCTGATCAAAAGGGGTTTTGACTTTACCCTGTAGGAGCTTATACAGTTTAGATAAGAGCTTGACAGGGCTAGGAGAAAGAAGGGCTTTTTCGATTCCAACAACTTCAATTGTAAGAGAATGTGATCCAAATTGTGCTCCAAAGGCATGCCTTAGTTGTAGGAATCTAAAGAGTTGTATTCTTTGGTTCAGGGATCTGTCTTGCAACTCCTGGAAGGTAGGGAACTGCCCTGTGGGGACCAGGTCCCCCAATGTTTTAATGCCTTCCTTTAACCAGTAGATGAAATCGGACATGTTCCTGAAGTGAGGGAGAAGCGAGTTGCCCCACAGTGGGAGGTGTGGCGACTGGAGGGGATGGGGAGTCTTGAGAAGCTTCAATGCTATGGCCCAGGCTTTGTATGGAGCTAGCATCGTACCCGGTAGAGTGGCCATATCACTGGGGTGTCTATATGGAAATCTGGTTAATCCCTCCAAGGACTGTAGAAGAGAAGCCTGTAAAGCTGTGTTGGGGTTGAAGGGGTTTTGTATTAGGCACCATTGCAGAAAGAATATTTGTGAGACCAAATGGTAAAAATAAAAATGTGGTAGGGCTAGACCTCCCTCTGTTAGGGGGCAGTGAGACGCTCCCAGGAAATTCGGGATGCTTTCCCGCCCCCAAATGAAAGGCATTATGATTTTATTTAGCTTTTTAAAGAAGGTGCGGGGAATGTTTGGTGCATTGTGGAGGACATATAACAGTTTTGGTAAGAACACCATTTTAATTATGTTGATGCAGCCCCATAGGGTTATTGGGAGTTTGTCCCGGGTTTTGAGGGATCGGACTAGGGTGTCTAATGGGATCAAGGTTGAGTTTTACAAATTGATTGGGATCTGAATGGACCCAAACTCCCAGGTATTTGAAGGAGGAGTCTTGTATCCGGAGGAGGGGGTATGAGGGAGTTGGTATCGACTCCAAACAGTTGCTACTTCTCCCAATTAACTTTTAATTTGCCAAATTCCTGTACCGTGTTGAGGAGGGTGGTTAGAGAGGTTTCAGGGTCCGCTAGGTATACTAGGATGTGATCTATGAATAGGGAGACTTTTTTAATTTGATTGGTGTATTGAAGCCCCTTGATGTCTGCATTTGCTCTTATCATTATAGCCAGTGGCTCGATTGCCAGTGCGAATAGTGCCGGGGAAAGGGGGCATCCCTGCCTCGTACCTCTTTTCAAGAGGAAGGAGGGGGAAATGGAGCCTTTGACTTTGGCTGTTGGATTTCTGTAGAGGAGCCTGACCCATTTGATAAGTGGGTCTCCCAGCCAGAATCTATCGTGCCCTTCTCAGAGAAAATTCCACTCTACAGAGTCGGAACACCTTCTCCGAGTCGAGTGAGGCTACTACCCTGGAGCCTTCATTTGAATGGGAGATTTCAAGGTTTGTAAATAGACAGCACAGATTAAAGTCTTTTGCTCTCCTGGGCATGAATCCTGCCTGGTCTGGGTGAATTAAGTCCTCTATCACTTTAGAAAGCCTAGTTGCTAAAATTCTTGCCAGGATTTTTGCATCCGTGTTAATAAGCGATATTGGACGGTAAGAGCTACACAGTGTGGGATCCCGATCTGCTTTGGGTATAACAATGATGAGCGCCTAAGCAAATGAAGGTGGTAGGGACTCACTGTCCCATGCTGCTTGGAGAGTTTCTAGGAGATGTGGGATCACTAGTTCGTCTTGGGATTTATAGCAATCTGGTGGGAGCCCGTCTAGTCCAGGAATTTTATTGGAGGGCAGGGTTCTTATAGGTGTCTTTACTTTCCTCTGCTGTGATGGGCAAGGAAAGCCAGTCCCTTTCTGAAGAGGATAGACAAGGGTATTGGTATGGAATCAAGAAACCGGTGTAGCTGGGGTGTGGTGTAGGAGGAGGTGGAATTATATAGTTTTTCATAGTATTGGGCAAAAGTACTAGTGATAAGTTGGTGTTCGCATAACATTGTCCTTCTTTCTGTCTGTATTCTTGGCACTGCATTGGGGGTTTGTTGTTGCTTGGCTAGGAATGCTACTATTCTTCTGTTCTTGTCTCCTTGGTCAAATATCCGTTGGGAGTTGTAAAGAAGGTCTTTTCTAGTGATGACTGTGGATTCCCTAGCTAGGAACGATTCAGCTCTCAATACTTGTTCATATGTGTTGGCTGAGTGGTCCTGGAAATGCTGCTGTTGGGCCTTTAATAGGCGCCTTTCAGCAGATTGCACTGATTCTTTCTCAACCTTTCTAGATTTGGCTATGGCGGAGGATAGAACCCCCTCATAGTTGCTTTAGGAGCTTCCCACATCACCCCATTTGGGGCAGATCCCATGTTTAGGTCCCATAATTCTCTATTAGCTTTGCCATTGGCTTCAGCTACTTCTGGATGTTTAAGCCAAAGTGGGCTAAATTGCCAAAGTCTGTCTGGGGGTGATGGAAGGTAGCACAATGTAAGCTGGAGTGGTGCATGATCTGACAGGGATTGAGGAAGAAATTATACCTGTTCTATAGAGAGTAGGGTGTCTGATGTGGCTAGGGCAAGGTCTATCCTTGAGAAGGTCTTGTAAGTCTGCGAGTAACAGGAATACTGCCTTTCTTGGGGATGTTTCCGTCGCCATAGGTCTTTGAGTCCTAAAGACTCAGCCCAGTGTGGGTCACTTAAGGGTGGAGTTCATCTTGTTCCATGACAGGTCCATTACCTGGTTCATATCCCCCAGAATATATGTTGGTATATGTTGGTGCGGGATGTAGGTCAGCTAGTTTCCTGCCTATTGTCTCCAACGGGGTCATATTGAATGAAGGTGGTATATAGACATTGACAATAATCACTGGCTGTTTCGCTATGAGGGCAGCCAAGATTATATATCTACCAAAGTGGTCGGTTATTAATTTAGTTAGTTCAAAAGGGAGGTTTTTCCTAACGAGGATGGATACTCCCCTGGAATAGGTGGAGAAGGAGAAGTATTGTATCTTTTAACCAGAAACCATGAGTTTGCAGAATAAGGGTATATCTGTACTGTTAGGACTAGTGTATAAGATTTTAAACAACATTTATACACAAGAAATTCTATTTGCTATAGATTTATGCTAGCTTAGTTAACATTGACCGTGCTGCAATATTGGCCATATCATTCATGAACATAAATGGCCACGGTGGTGATCACAAAAAATATTGATGGCGTCTGCATTCTGTGTCCATGAGTCACATACCAGAAAAAAGTGTGTTGTGAAATCCATGCGGTTCACTGGTTGCCATGGGGACATGGTTTGCACTACTTATATTTTATAATTGCCTTTTTGAAATGCCATGGTAAAATATAGAGTATGGTTCAATGAGACAGATGAGATTATTTAGAAAAGAGACAAAATGTTTGAGAAATAAAAAATGTATAATGGTATTCTAAAACAAAATTCTAATCTTTTATTTATTTGTAGGCTACAAGCCTTGTGACCCAGAGTTAGTGCGTAACAGGGTACTTCTCTTGGAACAGCGTTATGCAGAGCTGTGTGAGCTTTCTGCAGCTCGGAGATCAAAGCTGGAAGAATCCAGGCGTCTCTGGAAATTTTTCTGGGATATGGGAGAGGAGGAAGCCTGGATCCGTGAGCAGAGTAGATTACTGCTTTCTGATGACTATGGAAAAGACCTTACCAGCTCACTTAGGTTGATTAGCAAGCATAATGCCTTCAGAGATGAGATGAGTGGACATCGTGGGCCATTGCAACAGACTGTGGATGAGGGTGAGGAACTAATATCCAAAGGTCACTTTGGTGCAGGAGAGATTGAGGAGAAGATAAAAGAGGTTAAAAGTCGATGGAAAGAGATGGAGGCCTTAGCTGAAGACAGGGAAAAGAGGCTAAGAGAGGCTTACAGTTATTATCAATTTCAAGCTGATGCCAATGATGCAGAGACTTGGATCCTGGACACTTTACGCCTAGTTTCTACCAGTGAAGTAGGACATGATGAGTATTCCACACAGACACTGGTGAAAAAGCACAAAGAAATTGAAGAGGAGATCCTCAGTCACCGGCCAGCTATTGATACTCTACATGAACAGGCCCGTGGCCTGCCACCTGCTTACTCTCATTCACCTGAAGTTGATGGAAGGTTACCGGCCCTGGAGCAGCGCTATGAGGAATTGGTGGCTCTTGCTGCCCACCGCAAGCAGGCTCTGCAAGACGCTCTTGCTCTTTATAAAATGTTTAGTGAAGCTGATGCCTGCCTTTTGTGGATTGACGAAAAAGAACTGTGGCTTAATGTCACAGAGATTCCAGAAAAACTTGAGGACCTAGAAGTAGTTCAGCAAAGGTAAATGTGCTTTCATCTCATCTTTTAATTCAAATGTATGCTCACTGCTTGGTCTGTGAGGACAGACATTTCATTGTTTCCCCTTGAAGTCCCCTCTCCCATTAAAGCAAAAGTACACACATAATCTGTATAATATATATATATATAATTTTTTTTTTTCCAGAGCAACCTAAGCTTTTAAAATATACTAGAATTTTGGGTCCACTTCCATGAACTTCCTAATTCCACTTCTGTAAAATGATAGGCTTCTAATTGTATAAAAAAATTTAAAATGAAATCATGTTTCCAATAATACAAACACATATATCGGAAGCATTTATTTTTTTTGTATGAGAACACATATTTGGAAAGTTCTGAGTTCTGAGTGTTCCAATAGCAAATAGATATAGTTTTATGTATTTCTTTCTTGTGAAGGTCAAAAACTCCAAATTTTCCAAGCACCACTCCACAAAACTGCATACCTCTAATTTCAAGGCAAAACATTCTGTTAACAGTAGGTTTACCCTAAAAAACTATGCATTATTAGAAAGAATAAGTTCTAGCAAATCCAAAATCGATATATATATATATATATATATATATATATATATATATATATATATGTACTCCAAACCACCAAATTGCAATCCCAAATTTGGCAACTGTGGTGACATTTCCGAAAATCACCTAAAACTTTCATTCTGAAGTATCTTATCTCGCACACATCATTAGGTACCAATGTAAAACACCCTAAATATGAATGGCAGGAGTCTACTGAACAGTTTGATACCCAATGTGTATTGATTTACATAAGTTTGTGGCAAACAGGTGCCCCAAAATGAAGACCCCCCATACAAGATATCCATTCAGTAATTCCAGATACTGCAAAATCAACACATTTACAGCATTTTTGGAAAGAAAAGGTACAGAAAAGTACATTCTCCCCTCAAAATAATATATTTTTGTAAAATACACATTCCTTTGAATCCAAGTTGGGTATGCATGTCTTTCTATTCCAAATACCAAGCTGCAAACCTTTACTAAATTTGGTGATTTTGGTGACATTTGCGAAAATACCCACAAGACTTCCACCTTGCAGAAACTCATCTCCCACATACTAATTGGGTACAAAGATAAATTATCCTCAGCATGAAAGCCTGGGGTCTGCTGAATATTTTATGTATAACATGCATAAGTTTACCTAAGTATGTGGCACATAGGGGCCCCAAAATACAGACATCCCATTTGAGCTATCAGTTCTGTAATTCCATATTATGAAAAATCAACACATTTACAGCATTTTGGGGGGGGGGGGGCAAATGTAGAAAAAACTAAGTTCACCCCAGAAAACCATATATTTTTTAGAAAGTACATAATTCTCCTAATCCAAAGTGGATATGTCTCTCTACTCCAAAACACCAAGCCACAATCCTTTCCTAAATTTGTTGACCTTTCTGAAAATCGCCTCAAAGTTTCCAACTTGCAGCATTGTATCTCCCACATACTATTAGGTATCAAGATAAAACACTCCAAATCTAAACGCATGGGGTCTGCTGAACAGTTTGATGTCCAACATGTATAGGTTTACCGAAGCATGTTGCATACAGGGGCCTCAATATGAAGGCATCCCCATATGGTCTGTCATTTCAGGTACTGCAAAATCAACACATTTACAGCATTATTTGAGGGGTGAAGAAAAAAGTACATTCACCCAAGAAAACGATATATTTGCAGAAAGTAGACCGCCAACTGATTACAAATTGGGTATGCATGTCTTTCTCTTCCAAAGCATCAAGCTGCAAACCTTTACTAAAATTAGGGATTTTGTTGTAATTTACGAAAATCACCACAACAGTACAAAGACCTACCAAAACCTTATAATTTTGTAAAGTATACAATAATACAAATACAGTAGAACCCCGAATTAACTTTTTTCAAGGAACCGTGGAAAAAAAAAAGTTAAATCCGAGAAAACTTAAATTAAGGGAAACGTGTTAGAGTCTTCTTTTTTATTTGGCTATTATTTAACATGCTTCAGACCCATGCTTCATGTCCCTTTCCCCTCCTTCTCCTACAGCAGCCACTTCTCAGCGTTTGTCAGAGTCTTGTATCCCGGTCCCTTCAGCTTGCCTCTCCAGACTGCTGATGCTTGGTAGAAAATTGCATAAAAGTATTGCAATTGGCCACATTTATCTCACCCAATTTCTTACATACAATTGGAAAATACCCCAAATATTGATGCCTAGGGTCTGCTGAATAGTTTGATTCCCAATAGGCATAGATTTACCAAAGTATATGGTATGTATGGACCCTGAATGAAAATAGTGCATAATTTCTCACCTGCCAATTACTTTTTCCAATCAGAACCCCATGACTGCGTATTATGTGCCACCAAATACCCTAACTATACAAAGCTGACGAATCCAACAAGGGTAAAAATGCCTTTCTACAACATCTACTAAACTGCAAATCTTTTCTAAAAATAGTGGTTTTTTTTTTTTTGGTTTTTTTTAACATTTTTGAAAATCTACAAATGTTGCAATTGACCTCACTTATCTTGCTCAATGTTTTATGTACATAGGAAGATCACCATAAGTATGAAAGTCAAAGGTCTATTGAACAGCTTGATGCCCATTGTGCATAGATTTACAAAAGTATGTGTTATTTATGGACCCCGAATGAAAATAGTGCATATGAATTTTCTCTCCTGCCAACTCGGCTTTTGCAATCTGAGCCCCTTGACTGTGTATTATGTACAGTAAGACCCCCCTGGGCAAAGACACCTAGAAAACCATATATTTTTTGAAAGCTCACACTCTGATGAATTCAATAAATGAAAAGACACTTTTGTACACCAAAGTACAACGCTATGCTAAAAAACACATAACGAAAAATAATACAGGGATAAATATGAAATAAAACAAAAAAAATTAAAAATAATTGGTCTGACAGTTTAATTAGTGGTCAAAGTACCTGATCTAATAGTCCCACTGCCAAAATAAACCGTTTTTAGGTGAAAAGCTAAATATTAGCATAAAATGAATAAGTAAAAAAAAAACAAAAAAACAGTTTTTGTGTGTGTGTGTGTGTGTATGTGTGTGTGTATATATATATATATATATATATATATATATATATATATATAGCAAAAGTGTGCAAAGTAAAAAAAAAAAATGTAACTAAAAAAGGGCAATGTTTAGTAAAATGTGTGTAAGTGTATAAATGTATGTAAGTGTGTGCACCTACAGTTTTTCTTGCAGGAGGGTCATTGGTTGGGGCCCTGGGATTCCCTTGGAGCAGAGCATTGCACAGCAGGACGTGCATGGGCAGTGCAGGACGAGAGGGAAGCCGGGAGAGCAGCAAACGCACTCCAATTGTGTCTGCTGCTTGGAGGTCGGCCCCCCAAGCCTCGTTGCCCAAGATGCTGTCATTCCCCCTGACTCTCTGCGGAGGTGGCAAAAGCTGATGAAGAGAGGAGGGCTCAAATGCAGCAGAACTTACAATGTATGTTCTTGGCAGATTGAGCCCTTGCCTGCCTGCACATATGGCATATGTGCTTGGCAGGCAAAGGATAAAAGGGATACATCAGTTAATAGTGGTGCTCTAGCAGAATTCTGCTCTGAACAGATTTTTATATTTAAATTTTAAATTTGTCATGGTGCTAGGCATGTTGTCCATTTCCCAGTCTCCCTCTGGTCATGTGACTAGTAGTTTTTTTAAAGGTGTTTTGCCTTGGCAAAACATGTTTCATTAATTACACTGCAAGTTGGAGTGATATCACTCCTCGCATACCTTCTCAGCAGCCTGAACCCGTTAAACTGTGAATAAATGCTGTTCCAGGAAAATGACTTCACAAAGCCTAACGGATTTGCTTTGCAGGTTTGAAACACTGGAGGCAGAGATGAATAATGTGGCATCCCGGATTGCATCTGTAAATGAGGTTGCTGGTCAGTTGCTGAGTACCGACGAGAGAAATGAAAATAGTATCCGAGACACGCAAGATCAACTTAATTCTCGGTGAGAATTCAGAACTGTTGTGACATATACTGTATATATACATGATATTCAGGGCTCTTATGGGATATATATATATATATATATATATATGACCAGTAAGCACCTTGTATGTATATTAGAGATGGACCCGCACTGTGCTCTAAAGATTTTTATTCAATCACCGTTGCATCCAACATTTCGGCCTTCATTGGGGCCTTGACAAAAAATGTGTACCATTTTTATAAAAAACCTGACTCTATGCAGTGAAATTCTCCCTTCATTTACTGCTGTGTATAGGAATTGTCAGACAGTCCCTAACAGCTGTGCAGGGAAACGATCATACTTGTGAACAGAAGAGGAAACCCCTGCCTTACTTCTCAGCCATGCAGAACTCAAACAGCTTTGTTTCTGTCCCTGTTTTGATAATTTATGACGATCCCTAAGAAGCCCAGATCACACTAAGCATGTGCACAGTCTTGGTCTTGAAAAGATGTTTAACAAAGTTACAAGATGACAGCCCCCTGTGGCCAACTTTGAAATGATAAATCATATGTTTGATTAGGCTTGTGGTGCAGTAAGTTCATGTTTATGTTTAGTATACAAAATACAGCATTTCTAGCCTTATTCTATTTTAGACTTTCATTGTCCTTTAAATATTTAAAAAAAACAACCAGCAACAACAAGATGTCAAGGTCTTGAGAAAAGTCTCAGCAGGGACTGAAATGTCACGTTGGTTGTTCATGCATATCCAAATATACTTCACAAGATACTTCAGTGTTGTTGGTTTTTTTGTTGTTGTTTTTTTTTTAATATATATATAATCTCCTCCCCCCCCCCCCTTTAGGTGGAATGAGTTCCGCAGGCTTGTTGACCAAAAGAAAAGTGCTTTGAATTCTGCTTTAGATATACAGAATTATCACTTGGAATGCAATGAGACTATGTGCTGGATGAGGGAGAAGACAAAGGTTATTGAATCCACACAAAGCTTAGGGAATGATCTTGCAGGAGTAACCGCTCTTCAAAGAAAACTAACTGGAATGGAGCGTGATCTGAAAGCAATTCAAGGAAAAGTAGGTGACCTGCGTTCAGATGCAGAAAAGCTTGCAGCTGGGCACCCACAAAAAGCATCGGCCATAATTAGCCACCTAGATGATATTGATGAGACCTGGGGAGAACTGAAGGATACTATGAAAAGAAGAGAAGAAAATTTAGGTGAAGCAAGCAAGCTTCAGGGATTTTTGAGAGACCTTGATGATTTCCAGAGCTGGTTGTCCCGAGCCCAGACAGCAGTGGCATCTGAGGATGTCCCAGCTGACCTAGTGGAAGCAGAGCGCCTTCTTGCACAACATGAAGGAATTAAAAATGAGATTGAGCATTATGGAGCTGACTATCATAGAGTGAGAGATGTTGGAGAAGAAGTCACTCGTGGGCAAACAGATGCCCAATACATGTTCTTGCAGCAGAGATTGAAGGCCCTGGACACTGGTTGGAATGAGCTGGGACAGATGTGGGAAAACAGGCACAAGCTGCTGTCTCAGGGTCATAGCTTCCAGCAGTTCTTGAAAGATGCAAAACAAGTGGAGGGGTTCCTCAATAACCAGGTAAGCTGTGCTAAATGTTTATTTTTAGTATATTAATATTATGTAATCGACATATTAATAAGAAAAAAGTGATAGAAGCGGGGGTAACAGAAGATGCAACAAAAGCAAACATTCTATTGCACAAATGGGGAGTTAACGTTGTTCTGAAAAGGTTGGCGAAACATTTTTTTGCAAGGCACTTGTTTCTGAAAGTTATGAAATTTGAAGATTAATTTGCATTCTGATCTGACCGTACCTATTTATTAAAGAAAGGGTTTTCTCTCCTAAAAAAAAATCGGGAGGTGGGGGTGCCCCAGCTGCACGTCCCACACCTGGGTCTGCCCCCACTAGTTACGTTACTGGGGCCACACAACCAGCAACACAGAGGTTAAAAGGAAAAGAAAACCTCCAAAGATGTTAACTATCCAAAAGATAGACCTCTAACTACTTTTGAGCCATTTTTTCTTGACGCCCTTTATACATTTTTAGACCTTTTGTCCTCTCTCTATTTGTAAATATGTATAATACATAAATAAATTACTTTTTGCACTGTTTTTCAGACCAATATTAATCCTCACTATAATGGAAAGTTGATTGATGCATAAAATTAGAGCTGTATTTTGCCTAACCATATAATAAGTCTAGTACTTAGTACTAATATTTCATTATTGTAGCTATTTTCTTTTATATTTAACCTACTACTGTTACTATCTTTTCACTACAATATGCCCATATGCTTACTTTTAGGAGTATGTCCTTTCCCATACCGAAATGCCAAGTACACTACAGGCAGCTGAAGCTGACATCAAACGCCATGAAGATTTCCTGACAACTATGGATGCCAATGAAGAGAAGATACAGGGTCTTCTAGAGTCTGGAAGGAAGCTAATTGAGGAACAGAATATCAATTCAGAGAAGATTCAAGAAAAAGTCACTTCTGTTGACGAGAGGTATAATAAAAATGCAGGACTCATGCACCATGGCTTGTGGACTACTGTGAAGAAATGTCCATAGTTGCTGAGGCTGGTCTATAAAAACATGCTGCAAAATGCTTACATTCCCAAATACATTGCAGCAGGACAGTGGCATACCTACCAGGGGTGCAGAGGGTGCAATTGCACCAGGGCCCCCACCCCCTTGGGGCCCATCGGAGCCACGATAATGGTTATAGCAGGCAGTTATCTAGGGGGATTTATAGATGTAAGGGCCCGACAGGGGGGCCCAGGTGCCCATCCTGTACTGGGGCCCACCAGGGAGTAGTTACACCACTGCAGCAGGACAAGTGTCACACAGTTTAAACCAATATGCTTGACATAATTGTGAAGATGTATACACTGTCTTATTAACTGATTGTATATCTTCTGTCTGTTTTGTTTTTTGAAGGCATAAAAAGAACAGAAAAGCTGCTAGTGAAGTATTGACTCGTTTGAAGGACAACCGTGATCTTCAGCATTTCCTGCAAGACTGTCAAGAGGTAAGATATTTTTCAGTAATGATCTCAGATTGTAGAGTGGTAATGCCTACAGTATTAAACTATTACTATTATGTTTTGTTTTTCCTCTTAGCTCACTCTCTGGATCAATGAAAAAATGCTTACTGCTAAGGATGTTTCCTATGATGAAGCTCGAAACCTGCATAGTAAATGGCAAAAGCATCAAGCGTTTATGGCAGAACTTGCCTCAAATAAAGATTGGCTTGACAAAATAGACAAGGTAACCAAGAAGTCCACAAACAAACTTACTGTTACACACACCAGTTAAATCCATTCTCTCCATCTTTATTTATCTTTCTGTCCTTTTGTTTTCACATGTTTCAATCCACAAGTTATTTCACTGTGGATTCCTTTATCTTAAATGTTTCTGTAGTTTATTTCTTTTTCTTCAGGAAGGGCAGCAGCTCATGGCTGAAAAACCAGATCTTGAACCAGTAGTGAGAGAAAAACTGGACTCTCTGCATAAGCTGTGGAATGACTTGGAATCTACCACACAAAGTAAAGCTCAGTGTCTGTTTGATGCCAACAGGGCAGAGCTATTCACACAAAGCTGTTCTGCTCTGGAGAGTTGGCTTCAAAACCTTGAGTCACAACTCCAGTCAGACCATTATGGCAAGGATCTGACCAGTGTCAACATCCTATTAAACAAACAACAGGTACATTTAAATATGTTTTTCTTCTTGACGTTGTCAAGAAGTTAAAATTGTACAACTTATTTTATTTTTTATTGGACATTATGGCTGACAAGCAATGCTATGTTTGCAGATGCTAGAGAACCAAATGGAGGTGAGGGAAAAGGAACTAGAAGCTATTCAGTCCCAGGCACAGGCCCTTGGACAGGAGGATGCCAACATAGTAGAGGTTGACTCAAAACATAAAGATGTGGCAGGAAAATTTTCCATGCTGCGTGCCCCTTTAAATGAGAGAAGGAAATTACTTCTAGCCTCCAAGGAAGGACATCAGTTTAACAGGGACCTGGAAGATGAAATAGTAAGTATTGAAATATTATGCTATATTCCTTCATGTGTTTAAAAATGGTTTATTAAAATAGTTTTCTGTAATTTATAACTCTGCATTTAATATATTCATAATACAACATCCCTTCCTAAAATACCTACACCCAAGGTATGCCTATTTGAATGATCTAGTTCTTAAATCTGTAACACGTATCCTTTTTCCAACATTGTTGTTACATGCTAGTAAATGTATCCTTCTTCAGTGTATGGCACATTCTCCCCTGACACTTACCAGCTGGCCCAACCTACTTAGATCCCTTCTCCTACTGATACAACTCACTTACACTACAAGGGGGTGCCCCCAAAAATATGTCAAAGTATGGGGAGAATGGGCTGAGGCTATAGACTAACACTATATGGCCCCAGAAACGCATGCCTTTTTCAGACTGATCCGTGCCACCATTTAAAAAAAGCTGATCACCACGTAATATGCTAGCATAATGTGCCATTACTTAAGTTTGAAACAGATGTGCATATTTTCGTGGCTGATCGTTTGTTTAAAAACCGTGGCACTGACCACACTAAAAACGCACCAAAAAAACTTGTGTGTCTGGGGCCTATGGGTGCCCTCTGAGACCATAACCCCTCCATCCACTAGGAACTCCAAAATCTCTTTAGCAGGTGATTGAGCACCAGTTTGAGTAGGTCATCATTGACCGATGAATATCAATGTTATTGGGTGTATCTTAGACACAAGAATGCAACACATTTGTAGACCAATGTTGTACTGTTTATTGTTGTCTCAATGTTACAAATGCTTAAATAAAAACCTTTTTTTAAAAATATGCTAATATTATAGACTGGAGTTCTTTTTAAAATCAAATAATATTTCTAGATTTTTTCCTTTACTAGGACATACTTGTTTATAATTTTTTTGTGTTTGTTTTTTTTATTTTAAAGCTTTGGGTAAAGGAGAAGATGCCAATGGCTATCTCCACTGATCATGGAAAAGATCTCCCGACAGTCCAGCTTCTTATTAAGAAAAATCAGGTAAGTAGGTAATGGATACAGGATGATGCACGTCATAGAGGAATACCTGATGATATAAAAAGTCCACTTTCTTATCTCTAAGAATATGTATTTTCCCCTTGACCACCAGACACTTCAAAAGGAAATTTTGGGACATCAACCACGAATTGATGACATCTTGGCGAGAGGTAAGTCCATGGTCCAAAACAGCTCTCTGGACCCTCAGGAGATAGAAGAGAGACTTGGGCTACTAAAAAGCACTTGGGAAGAGCTGCCAGCAGAAGCAAGGAAACGTCATGCCCGTCTAGAGGAATCCCTTGCTGCCCAGCAGTTTTATGCTGATGCGGCAGAAGCTGAGGCATGGATGGGAGAACAAGAGTTGCATATGATGTCTGAAGAAAAAGCCAAGGTTTGTTTTGGGTAGCAGCAAATGTTGATCAACTGACACTTCTGATAACGCAAAATATCCAGTAAATGCATAAGTCTTTATCAAGAGTCAAGAGATGATCAAGGCATGATGAGGAATACGGGGTGTAGTTAGAGCTTGCTGACCTTAGAATTATATGACTTGTGTTGGGTGAAATAGTCTGATATTGTACAATTTGGATTTGGGTGGTGAAATAGCATTTTTCACCCTGCATGCTATATGGTGGCAGGGCCACATTGGCAAATCGCAGCTCATTCTTCAGGGAGACTAATTGCATACACATAATACATAAATAATTCTATACACACTTTTTATTGCACTGTCTACATGTTCCCATTCACAAAAGTGCATCATAGGGATGCCCAAAAGTCCATATTAGGAAAATTTTCACTATTAAAGGAACTGTTGGATACAATTTCCTCATATATTCTTTAGGATGAGATTGGTGCTCAAGCTATGCTGAAGAAACACTTAGTAATGGAACAGGCGCTGGATGACTATGCAGACAACATCCATCAGCTTGCCAATTCAAGCCGAGACATGGTCTCCAGAGGTCACCCAGAAAGGTGAGGCAAATACTACAATAAACAGATCACACTATATAAATCTGTACCTTAAGATGTGACTTAATCCTCTCTGATCCACATGCCTAAACTTGTTGGTTAACATGATTACAGAAATTTGTTAACCTGTGTACAGATATGCTTTGGCTATTTACTCAGAATTTGGGCAGATTTATGAAGGGTCGAATTTAAAAAACAGATTTTTAAATTAGAATTCTGAGCTAATTTTAGCGTGCTTTTGACTAGGGAATTGTCCAAATTTGATTTGAATTTTAAAGTTTAAAAAGTTTTTTTTTTAAAGTGTTGTGCTGCACTGGTACAACTGGTGTGTTTACTAAAGAAACAAGTATCTATAAACAAACTTCTGCCATGCGGGCAGCCATTTAGAGCTGAAAAGGCTCTGGATACAAAGCAGATAACCAATAGGTTCTGTAGTATACAATGAAGGTTTCCTTATTAATAGTCCCAATTCTAATAGTCATCCTAATGATGCATCTAATGATGCATGGTTCACACATAATGAAATTCAAAATAGACTAGAACATGTTAAGATAAACAAAGGGCCAGATGGGATTCATCTAGCGAGCTTAGCTCTCTGATTGACAAACCTCTCTCTGCTTACTTTTTCAGGATTCATTGAGGTCTGGCATGGTGCTAATGCAGTGCCACTATTCAAAAAGGGATCCTGTGCTCAGTCTCAAAACTATAGGCCATTTAGTCTGACGTCTGTAGGACGTGGTAGGAAAGCTTTTTGAAAGATTAATAAAGGATAGGATACTGGACTTCACAGCAAACAACAATACTATGAGTTTGTGCCAGCATGGTTTTATGCATAATAGATCTTGCCGCCAGACTAAAGCTGGCCATAGACGTAACAATTACGATCTTTCTCGGAAAAGATCTTTCCAAGAAAGATCGTTTGTTTCAACACACACGTGTAGAGCTGAATCGTCAGATATACAGGTAGAAACAATAGAATTCTACGAATCAGCACTAACAATGGCCGATGTTCAGGCTGCTTTCAAAGGCATCCGATCAAAATTTTCCGTCCAGTCCGATCAACCAGCCGACCGATATCTTAATCCTCTGACGATATCGGTCGGCTCATTTCCCACCATACACGCACCGAATATCGTACGAAAATTCGTTTCGTACGATATTATCTGTGCGTCTATGGCCACCTTTACTTAATTTCTTTCTATGAGAAGGTAAGCAGGGACCTCGATTCTGTGATGGCAGTGGATGTGATTAACTTAGACTTTGCTAAAGCATTTGATACAGTGCCACACAGAAAGTTACTGGTTAAATCAAGGAATGTTGGCCTGAATTTGTACCTGGATAGAGAACTGGCTAAAAAATAGACTAAAAAGAGTGGTGGTAAATTGAACATTTTCTAATTGGACCAGTGTTGTTAGTGGTGTACCGCAGTTCTCTGTACTGGGTCCCTTGCTTTTCAACTTGTTTACGGGGGGAGGGGTTTAGCGCAGGGAGGGTAGACTTCTCCCTTAAATGAGAAGGATCTTTGGGGGTTTTATAGATAACAAGTTGTCTAAATCTTTGCAGTGTCATTCTGTAGCTACTAAAGCAAATAAGGTTCTGTCTTGCATAAAAAAGGGCATAAACTCAAGGGATGAAAACATAATTATACCTCTTTATAGATCCATAGTAAGACCTCATCTGGAATATGCAGTGCAGTTTTGGACTCCAGTCCTTAGGAGGGATGTAAATGAGCTGGAAAGAGTGCAGAGACGTGCAACTAAACTGGTTAGAGGGATGGAAGACTTAAATTATGAGGGTAGGGTTGGGGTTGATTTCTCTGGGAAAAAAAGGCGCTTGCGAGGGGACATGATTACACTTTACAAATACAGTAGAGGACATTATAGACTAATATCAGGGGACCTTTTTACCCATAAAGAGGATCACCGCACCAGAGGTCACCCCTTCAGACTAGAAGAAAAGGACTTTCATTTGAAGCAGCGTAGGTGATTCTTCACAGTGAGGTTGTGGAATGCACTGCCGGGTGATGTTGTGATGGCTGATTCTGTTGATTCTGTTGATGCTTTTAAAAGGGGCTTGGATGATTTTTTGGACAGACATAATATCAAAGGCTATTTTTATACTCTACAGTTATTATATCTATGGGCATATATGGTTTGTGTGAAAGAATGGAGGGGGTGTATGCTGGGTTTTAACTATGTAACAATTGGATTTTTCAGTATTTATCTGTTATCTACGGTGTGTTCTGTGCTTGAATGGCTGTCCCATGGCTGCAAAAGAGCTTGTTTATATAATTTATAGTTGTTTTTCTGAAGCAAACACACCAGAACATTTTATTATCTTTTCTTTACAAAACTTTAATTATTTGGTGTTACTGTCCCTTTAAGCCAGCCCAGACAGTTCCAACATACTTGGTGGTGCTTGTCAGTCTCCAAAAAGCAGCTAGTTGTTAAATATTTGCAATGATTACAGATTTATATCCATCAAGTCCAACTGAACCTGCCTAAATAGAAATTGATCCAGAGGAAGGCAAAAAAAAATCTGAACCCTGTATTTTTTCAATGGCTAAAAAGGCAACATTACTTACCACATTATTTGTCCGTGTCCCCCCCCACAGTGATCGCATTACCCTTCGTCAAGGGCAGGTAGACAAGCTATATGCCAGTCTAAAAGACCTAGCAGAGGAGAGACAAGGAAAGCTGCAAGAGCACCATAGACTTTGCCAACTCAAGAGAGATGTTGAAGACCTTGAGCACTGGATCTCTGAACGTGAGGTGGTTGCAGCTTCTCATGAACTTGGGCAGGATTATGAACATGTAACAGTGAGTTTTATCTTTAGACCTCAGAAACATGCCACATCATAAGCTAAAGATCCATTTCTAGTAATGCTGTACATTACTTGTACCTTTGCTGACTATTAATAAAAAATGTTATTGACCACTACCATTTCAATCACATTATCTTTTCTACTCTAAATAAAAATGCTTGTTATCTTGCCATTTTTGATTGAGTGGTAATTATCTGCCCTTCAAGCCTGCATATCCTTTTCATATTAATTCATCTCTTTCCCATCCAGGGTGACCAATTCATGACAATTTTATTATTTTTTTCATCCAGATGCTGAGAGACAAATTCCGTGAGTTCTCCCGTGACACCAGTAACATTGGTCAAGAGCGTGTGGATGCTGTCAATCTGATGGCAGATGATTTAATTTCATCTGGACATTCAGAAAATGCTACTGTAGCAGACTGGAAAGACCAACTTAATGAGGCATGGGCTGATCTTCTTGAGATGATTGACACTCGAAGTCAGATGCTGGCAGCCTCATATGAACTTCACCGTTTCTACCAGGATGCAAAAGAAACCCTAGGTCAGATCCAAGACAAACAGAAACAGTTACCCGAGGATACTGGCAGAGATCTGAATACAGCAGAAGCCATGCAGCGCATGCATACAGCCTTTGAACATGATATCCAAGCCCTGAGTGCACAGGCAAGTAGAAAATGTTGAAAAATTGCATTAGCAAGAATATTCATAACCCTAGATGCGTATTAAGGGAAATTTGGTATTTGCAAATACCCTAAAATGGGTTTTGCTTGTACTTACCATTTGTGATTGATGTTGGCACTTCTTTATGTTTATTGGTACAATGTGTAAATACCTATACCCTTCCACATGTTGCCCAATGATAAAGCATGCTCAGCTTGTGAAATATTCAGGTTAAGACAGTTTCCATTTAGCCCAACCATTTTGCTGACCAAGTTTAAAGCCCAGGGTTAAAACCAATCTGTTTTCAGAGCTATACAGTGGTGTTGACTGTCCCTGTATTCACCACTTTGTGTTTCCATGGCAGTGGGAACAGTTTGGGAGTGGGCAATAAAACAGACCTTACAAAGCATGTGGGGTTTCCTTGCCCTTGTTAAGATTTTAAAAGGGGTAATTATTATATGCAGTTTGAAATATCTTCATTGCAAGCGATGAAGTCTGTGTAATGTAGGAAATAGTAAAATAGCATTTCTCTTACCAGTGTGCAGTTTCCCTTCTACATTTTTTTAAATATTGCTTTTCATCTTATCAGGTGAAGCAGGTCCAGGAGGATGCCTCTCGCCTCCAAAAATCTTATGCTGGTGAAAAGGCTGCAGACATTCATCGTCACGAGCAAGCAGTAACGGAAGCTTGGGGAGAGTTGCAGAATGCTAGCAGTGCCCGGCGGCAGCTTCTTCTTGACACTGTGGAGAAATTCCGTTTCTTCAGAATGGTGCGAGATCTTATGTTATGGATGGATGTTATCAACCTGCAGATTGATGCACAGGAGAAGCCAAGGTGAGAACTAATGAAAGGATGTGACCACTAAGGCAACAGAAAATAAGATGTACATGTAAGAGGGTGAAATGTAATTTGTTTATTAATAGTTCATATATAATTAGTTTGGGTGCTAGGTGTCATAAATGAAACTGTAAAGTGTGAGATTGTTTGTAATGACAAGGTAATACAAGAGAGCAGGAAATGTGTGGCCAGTTTGGCAGCAATAGATGCAAGGGACAGCAGCCTATGTCAGGTAAAGGTGAGGTGAGGAGAAAGGATTGTGCCGCAATCTGTTACGAAGAAAGTCTTGATCTGTTTATGAGAAAGTCTTCCATACCTCGTGTTGCAAGGTTACATATACATGTTTAATAATGTGTGAGACATTGTTTTGGTATTTGGTGGTGCTTACTCAAGATCGTGGAGTGCAGTACAATTGCTTTTTTTATCTTTCAGTGCGCAGTGCATTATTGGGTTATAGCATTGCAACATCCTATGACTGGGCCGTATACATTGTTAGGCCATTGATTTAGTACTTCAGGGCTTACAGAAGTTTGTGAGTCCGTTTAATAAAAGGACTTGTAACTTACTGATATAAAGGCATGCAGTCACAAATTCACTGTGTCATATACTGGACAGAATTCTCTTTTCTCCGTCAAATTGTTGTCTTGTGGCCTGTGTAAGGAGATAATCGTTCTACTGCTTTATTCTCAACTTTTCTATGTCCATACAACAGAGATGTATCCTCGGCTGATTTAGTTATCAAGAACCACCAAGGTATCAAAGCAGAGGTGGATGCTCGAGCCGACAGCTTTACTACTTGCATAGATCTTGGCAACTCTCTCCTTGAGAAGAATCATTATGCCTCTGACAAGGTAAAATTGTTCTCTTCATTTTTTATAGCTTTGTGAAAAACAGTGTGTGTGCTGTGTGTGTATATATATGCATATGTATGTATGTATATATATATATATATTTGTTCTATAATGAGCCGCATTTCTTAAAAACTGACTTAAGAATGCACATAGTAATGTGCAGGCTTAGCCTAATATGACCGCAATAGTTCCTGGCAATCAATTAGTTCCTGTTGCCTTGAGCATCCTCAATTCTCCAGCTTAGCTTGTACCCTGGCAACTTACTGGTCAATGAATAAGAATGGCAGATGGTGGCTTAGCTAGGAACCATCTTTCAGTAACCTTAATTTGAACTAGCATTTCTTCACATATCCACAATGTCTCTGTATCTCAAAGTGAGTCATATTCCTTTTAATGGTCATTGCATGCAAAATGTAAATGAATGCATCTGGTTTTTATATGTTCTAATGAAGCAGAAGCATATGCGTGATATTTGCCAGCTGTATGTTACATGGCCTGGTTGCATTTAAGAAGGAACTGCCTTTTCATCAGTCCTGACTGACTGTAAGCAAATACATTGACCTTTAAACTATTCCACCTTGTAAATCTTCACTGTGCACTAACCCCCATATGTAATATAAGGCACTAAGTTTGCCCAGGAGCAGTAACCCATGCCAACCAATAAGATTCTTGCATTTAAACAGGTGACTAGTAAATGCTACCTGCTAAAGGTTACTGCCCCTGGGCAAACTTAGTGCCTTTTATTACATAACCCCATTAGAGTATATTTTAGGAGTTGTTATTTTTCTTTCTATCTCTCTGGCTAACTGCTGTAAATAGCCTTCTAAATATTAGGAGCTCCTCTCTGCCAACATAATGAAGGACAGTGACACAGTGCTATGTGTTGTACTGTGGCTACTAACCACTAGAAAATACCTTGCCATAGCCAATACTTAGAAATGTATCTACTGAAACAATCCAATCACACACACAAATACATGCTAATGCATTTTTATGGTGTTTAATAACCTCTACAAAACACTGCACAACAAAGAGCATAAACCTTGCCCTAAACCTTGCACTATTTCTCTTTTGAGACATGTTTGTGAGCATGGCATTATTACAGACTTCAAAGTGTAGGAAAGATCTGCTAGAAAGAAAAGAAATGAGCCCCAGAAACTCTCACTGATAATGCAAGAATGAAATCTAAAAAGACTACTCTTTCTGGTACTCTTATCTAGTTGCAAATTAATTTCAGGCTCTGCAATTCTCACTACATACAAGCATATTCTACAGCAAATATCTCTTGAAAAATATATTTTTTGTCAGGGTGTTTGCATTCCAATTATGTTTTTCCTTTAAATATCATTGTTACTATGCAGAGCTGGCTTCATTTCAGTGCTTATCTTACTTCAGTCAGGTCTTTCCTGTTTATAATCCATTACATGTTATCATTAGCTTACTGTGCTTTTGTGTGGAACTAATCCTTTAATGCACTTAACAGGATTGGCACAAGATGCTTTTATCATAGCAAATAAACAGAAATTTACAATAGCGTTTTTTTTTCATTTATTGATAAGCAAAAAATTGAGGCTTCAGTTAATAAAACACATACATGATAGTACTAATCTTGTTAAGGCTTCTTGGCTGGGTCATAAGTATGTTATCTATGTCGTCCTGAAAATCTGCCGAAATTTTCTCCATGCGCGCACATAGGCTGATTTTAAGTGTATTTACAACACGGAGTTGATGGGCACAGATAGGAGTTTTCTACACTTGTACTTCTATGCAGATGGAGTAACGGCCTGTGGCACTAGCCTAAGATTCCACTTAGATTTCCCACTGAGAAACATGTCTGAGGCTCTGTATAGCCCACAAATAAAATATAGTGACATTTAAAATAATTTAGTGCTGGTAGCAAACTTTGAGCAAAATGTGTAAGCATGAGCTTTGTCAAGGTCTCTAAGGATCTACCCTAGGGTATTGCTGTACTAAATATTGTGATGGTAGGGCTGGCCAAGGCTTATGTATGGGGGCAAACAGTAGGAATGCTCCAAATGTTTTGGAAAGCTACATTTGGCTTGCAGGCCTCCAGCTGGATAACCCTGATGACGCATAAGTCCCTATGCAAATAAGCTTAAAAGCTTTCTCTAAGAGTTAACATGCAGATTTATTCCGCCAGCGTATTTCAGTTGGTGGAGAAAGACCTGATGCCTCCCACATGCCTCCTGTCATTGACATGAATACAAACTTTTTTCCTTTGCTACAGATGGTTCTTAGCCTGGAAATGTACAAATTAATGATTTTGGGCCAACAAAACATTTTTGATCATAATTGAAAGCAACATTAACGGATTTCTTTAAAACGCCTTTATTGGAACATAGGCTCTGACCCAAATACTCAGCAACGTTTCAGACCACTATCGGTCTTTTATCAAGTTTGATAAAAGACAGATCAAGCTTGATAAAAGACCGATGGCGGTCTGAAACGTTGCTGAGTATTTGAGTCAGACCCTTTGTTCCAATAAAGGCGTTTTAAAGAAATCCGTTGATGGTGCTGTCAATTATGATCAAGAATTTCATGAACAAGTTGGAGGTGGAAACTGTGGGACTTGCGTCAAACTGAAAAAAATTGGAGGATTTAAGTGCTGACTAAAGAAATCTGTCCAACAAAACATTTGTCACAATGACACACGGGGGTGTTTTCTGTCACTGCCATTCAGCAGAAAACAACAAGCAAACACAATGCACCTTCCCCTTTAGAATATAGTTTGACATTAAAATTTTATTGTTATTTGCAGTTGGTCAGTGATACAGCATATGTTTACGTGAACACTGACTGGCTTTGTGTTTAGAGCAATAATACAGTGAACATTTTGCATAAACTGTGCAGGGCTTAACTAACTAGTATGTGTAATCTTTCAGATTTCAGAGAAACTGGAGCAGTTGCAGGAAAGAAGGCAAGAGACTGAAAACAAATGGAAAGATAAAATGGCATGGTTGAGAATTGGTGAGTCCAAAATGTTAGGAAGAACTGTGCAAGTATGAACGGAGTACCGTAATAATCTAAACTGACAGAAAATAACACACTAGTTATGTTTCTATAGAAAGCACAAACAATGCAAAATTAGGAACAAGATCAGTGATAGTAGCAAGGGATTGTTCACCTCCCAACACTTTGTTCAGTTGTTTTCAGATAGTTCACCAGAAATAGACTTTTTGTTATCACATTCTATTTGCGACCATTTTTCTAATATTGAAGTTGAAATGTTCATCTTTTTATGTCTTTCGGAAGTAGCTGAGGGGGGGGGGGGCGTTGACCAACTTTGTCAGTTGTTTTAAATGATACATTAATTGATACAGAATTCATTAAAGGCAGCTGTTATTATAATTATAATAGGTGATAATATTCCCAGAGATGCTGCTGAGAAATATAGCAACTGATGTAGCAAATTGTAACCGTTCAGAATCTGCAGCTGGATTATTGAGTTGCCAGACTGGAACATGAAACTTTAATAAAATATAATTTTGGAAAACTCTAAAAAAAAAAAAAAAAAAAAGTTTTTTAAAACAAATGAAAAATATCAAAATTTCTAAAAACCTTGAACTGAGAAAAAGTGTTTGGAAGTTGAGTAACCCCTTTCATAGAAGTAAAGGGGATTCCTTCTCTTTTCTTCATATATAAATCATTAAAGGGGTGGTTCACCTTTACGGTAACTTTCATTATGTTATAGAATGGCCAATTCTAAGCAACTTTTCAATTGGTTTTTATTATTTATTTTATAGTTTTATATTTATTTGTCTTTTCGCCTGATTCTGCAACTTTCAAATGGGCGTTGCCATCCCCTTCTAAAAAAACAAATGCTCTGTAAGGCTACAAATGTATTGTTATTGCTACTTTTTATTGCTGATCCTTCTATTCAGACTCTCTCCTATTCACATTCCAGTCTCTTATTCAAATTAATGCATGGTTGCTAGGGTAATTTGGGCCCTAGTTACAAGACTGCTTAAAATGCAAATTGAAGAGCTGTTGAATAAAAAGCAAAATAACTAAAAAAACCGTAAATAATAAAAAATTAAAACCAATTGCAAATTATCTCAGAATGTCACTCTCTACATCATACTAAAAGTTATCTCAAAGGTAAACAACCCCTTTAAATAGATAAAATCTGTAAGAAAAAAGTTTGATTCATTAAATATCCTCTACAGTATATTGGCTTTATATAATAGTGACAATTCCATATTAAGAAGCAGGACAGAATTTTAAAAATATACTGGTTCAAGTCAAACAAAAGCCACTTTACTTCATTTCATAGAGAAACAGAGCAAATGGTTGCCAGGTACTTGTAACTATGTAGTTCCATAAAAACAGCTGAACTATAAGGGGAGTTTAGTTCGTGATCCTGCCATTTGCAATGCAATAGTTTCACAATTATCATGGAATGTTTTATGTTTGAGTTTTTACCTGTAAACATTAGCACTTTTCTCACAATTTTTTCCAAAATTAAAATCTTTGTGCAATAAATGCTCAGATCTTTAAAAAGAAAAATAATCATTGGAAATAAGAGGATTTTCTTCTCTCTATAACATTGCCCCACAGTGTGTTTCAATGTTTCTGCTGTGCAGTTGTATGGTTTCCTGGTGGGTCTGTACTCGGGGGAATCAAATCAATGCTATAAGCAATAAACTTCAAGCTTGACCAGTTTTGTTGCATTTGACATTGATCTCTTCCATCTCCTTAAGTACAGATCGACTGAGATAAATGCAATCGGGTAATTTCTTGTACTGTGTTGCTGTTAAGCAGCCCCTGCCTAATCAGATTGTATACAGATATTATCATGTATTGCTTTCTATAACTTAAATTGGTGAGCAATACTGATGTTCCCATTTTATCTAGTTGTTGTCTGAGTGATATTAACTATACAATATTCTCTGCTAGAAATATAATTTATTTGAAAGACATTATTTGTGAGGGTGCTATCATTCATGATTTGTTTTGTCTCAGACAAACTAGAATAATATATAATTGGGATGTACAAAATAAAAGTAAATAATGTTGTTTAAAGAGCAGCTAATGTTATATCTTGGTAGTTCTCTATACAATCTATGAGCAAACTTTGGATGTTGATTTACTGCAAAAAATTAATAAATATATTCTTAACCATTGCCTTGTGGACATGCCCAAGCTTTGACCAGCCTTTCTGAGACCATGCCACCATCAAAAACACTTAAAGACAAGCCAGCCAGTTAATGCTTTTATAGAAGATAGAGCAATATGAACATAATAATTACCCTTTTACCTCTTAATATTTATGTTAGACAAAACCACCCAATTAATGTGTATAATACCTAGGCTTAATTCACCAAGCACTCCCATAGTATGTCTTACATTTAACCACATAGCAAAGTAAAAAATATAAATGATTGCCCCTATATAATATGTTAAGATATATTCTCCTAATGGCTACAGTGGAGAACTGACATTGGCTCAATAGATACTGAATTAGAAGAGATTACCCCGCTTATAGCCTAATAGAACTCCTTAGAACGAATTACAATCACACTAATTCATTGATAGTGAATAATTAATCATTAAAGTGCAGTGCATTTAATTAATAAATAACAATTCATTAAATATAGTGATATAGATGAAAGGAAACTGTTCATAGCAGGCTAATAGCAATTAATTTAGAATAAATAATAACAGCCGTTTAAAGTGAAAAGTGCCTATGATCAATTCATTTAATTTATACAGACATGATGATTAATAACAGAATAATGGACTCCAAAAAACTCTTGAGTGATATGCAGTGAAAATAATTGATGAGTGCTAGATTAATTTATAAGAAATCAAATAATTTAATGAATTCATTAATAAATTAATTCGTAAAATCAATCTTAAATTAGGAGAAAAATCAATAGACCGGTCTGTATACTTGCAGGAAAAAGAGTAGGAAAAGGAAAAATTAGGTAGGTGGAGTCGTCCCAAAGGTTAACTGCCTGGTATATTTCTAAAGCTGGGACGCCACAAAGATGGAGAAGGCAGGGACACTGGGACTGTGGTCTCTGATTTTACCTTGCCCTACATACTCAGGAGAACTATCATAACCTGCAAAACCACAAATCGTCAGTTCCCGTGTGAGCAGTGAGAAGAAATAGATTGCAAGATTTGGGATAGAAACAGACCAGTCTTGAATAAATCCACCTGATTCCAAACCCAACCACCAATAAATCTTCTTAGAAATGGTTAACAACCATAAATACAAAGTTTTCGCCACCGTGCATTTCGCCAAATTGCTTTCTCAAGGCGAAAATGAATAGCAAAGTAGGAAAGGGAACAAAACCTCAAAGAGGAACCATTCCTCAAAGAGTAGGTTGCAGACACACGGACCACTTTCTGTCTAGTAGAGAAGCTTGTGATATCTGTACACCTCTACCAGTCAGTTTCTGTTGGTTGATTTTATGTATTGTGCATATCTGTGAGTACCTACAGAAATTATTCTAACAAATCTATACTATAGTTACCCATTGAATGATTTTTCTATTGATAATGGTCAGTTCAGCCTGTTTTATAATAAATGTTCATGTAGTATCACAAATGGTGTGACATACAGGAGGGTGATGTAGAAAAAGAAGAACTTAAGACTTTAGGTGAGGAATCTTTCAATGGACATAGTTATATTCCATAAATAAAATATACTGTCATAGAAACACCAACTTTATTGTATGGGTATTATCTTACTGTTTTCTTTCTTCTTTCAGTCCACGAAGTGCTGATGTTTGGAAGAGATGCAAGCGTAGCCGAGGCTTGGCTGTCCAGCCAGGAGCCCATTGTCCGGTCATCAGAACTTGGTGGCAATGTCGATGAAGTAGAATCCCTAATAAAAAGACATGAAGCCTTTCAGAAAGCAGTTTCTGCATGGGACGACAGATTTGTTCTTCTAGAAAAACTAACCACGGTGTGTATCTATTAATGTGAATTATATGTTGTGTGGGTACAGGTGCAATCTGCACATTGAACTGTATTTGTTTTAAACTTTCTCCTAACAGTCTCCTGTGAAATACAAAAATCATATTGCCACTTTATGTCAGTGGGTCTGTCTTTTTTTTGTTCCTGTAGTGTGAGGAACATTTATCTGGTGTACTTGTATGCATCACCCTTTTTTCTTTCATATATGGGCAATATTTGCTCATTATTGGGGTCCGTTAGCTGTCAGTAGGAGGGGAGGGTGTTTGCGTACAAGGAGTTCATATATTGGAGTAGGGTCATGGCTGGGTCTGCAAATGTGCTCGCTACACTAGCAGTGCCAATATTCTGGGTTTTTGCCTCTTTTGGTGAAGTGCAGCTGGAGGCAAGGTTTTCACTGTCAATCGTGGCAGAAATTTCCCTGTGTGTGTGTGTGTTTAAGGAATATTTCATGCACAAATAAGGCATATTTTAAAAACAAAATATTGTCGTTCCCCCTCAGTTAGAAGAACATGAAATGCGTCGGAAGCGGGAAGAAGAAGAAAGAAAGAGAAGACCACCAACACCACCTCAACCAGCAGAAGAGCCTCAAGAGGAAGTTTTAAAAACCCAAGTTTCCCACCCTGTTGAAGGGCAACCTGATCCAGTGGATATATTTCAAGAGAGGTTTGTTATTTTTTCCCTGATCAGGTGACTTAGGGTTCAGGGAATGTCTGGGGCAGTGCATATTTCTTAATTCAGTAGGCAACAAAACCTCTCATTCATTTCAGTAGCTGGGACCCAGTAATCTCCACTGGGATAATTAGAACTAATTTGCTCCTCCCCCATGGTTGCTTGATAGAAATTAAAAAAACTGCTGTTACTCCCTTTGTCCTGTTTAGTGCCTCTAGGACATCTTTCATTTTATCCCTTAGTATGGTGCATTTTTTTTTTAAACAAGTAGTGGTCTGTTTTTTTGCCATATCTCATGTTCTGTTGGATTATATTACGATTATAATGTCATACAACAATGTTTATGGAGCAATTGAACACTGAGGGCTATATAGAATCTGTCAAGGGCCAGATCTGACTCATAATCTTCCAGTTCAACAAGACTGCTTTAGGCCAAGGGGCACTTTTCAGATGCTCACCAATGATGAATGATGGTCATAGGTTTAAGTTGGTTGCAGGCCAGTTGTATGAATCATCAGTCAGTATTTTTCCAGAATAAGGAATCTCTGGGATAAAATCATTTTAGATTCTTCCAATTCTGCAAACATCCAAACTCTTAGTTGCTTTTTGTATGAGAATTTTGGTAAAAACTGTCAACCAAATTTGATCATTGTTCTTTGCTGTAGGGTTAATGGCATGCAGAATTCATTCCAGGAACAAGTTTCTGTTAATGGACTATACACCGAGTCTGATTCTCCACAGGTATCCACAAATTGTTCCAACTTCTTAATATTATTTGTTTTATTTGTTGTTTTAACAACATACCTTGTTGCTTGTGCTATTTTTCTGACTTAATAGAGTTTGTTGTTTGGCCTTTGTCTCTGTAAAGTTAAATATTATGGTTGATGAAGTAATAATATGGTCCAGTTTCTGTATCTAGAACATTTTTTCTATGCTATGCTTAGGGTATGAGTGGTCACCCCTAAACTGCAATCTTTTAAAATGGTATTGATAAGGCATTTTTAAATGCATGGATGGGTTCATAAGCCATATATAGGTCAAATAATATATGTTGTATTTAATATTGGTGCAGCAACAATTATAATGAATTGATGAAAATGTTTTCATTGTTTTATAGCCATCATCAGATACACAGAGGTTAGAAGACAGCATCTCTGAAAATCAGGTACTGCATTTTTTTACAAAGTCAAGAAGATATGTAAATCACTTGAGGTGCGTGTTTTGCCAATGAGTGTCAGGAACAAAACATTTTTAATGGCAGACTGCGCTCACTTGTGACATACTGTAGGTCAGGATCCTTCAATTCCCTCCAGTTGCTAACTTGTTTGAAATGAGTGTTTTCTTTAAATCTTTTGGCCCAGCCTTTTCAGACTGATTAGCTAGCTAGCACATAGATATCTATCTATCTAGCACATACAATTGATTTGTCTTACAATATATTCTATAATATTTCCGCACTCTAATCCAATCGATATATGTTGGGTGCAGGATCTACAATGCATACATACTCGTCAGGGAGATCCACACACCAGTATTTTCTTTTTAATGTGAATTTATTTCACTGTGCAATGGAATGCGCAGTGAAATAAAGTCACATTAAAAAGAAAATACTGGTGTGCGGATCTCCCTGACTAGTATGTATGCAACAGTTCTTACAGAGAAGGCTTAGGTTTGGCAACAAAAATGAAACAGGCTCCTGCCTGGGGTTTTATTGTTCAACCCAAACAAACATAAAAAGTCACAAGTTCTGTCATGTAACTGAAAAGCAAATGCTGAAAACCTCACCGGGTTGTAGTTTTACAGAAAAACAGCAGCCCCCCCCTATTGGAGTCACAGTAGAGTACACAGTTTTTCAAAAACAATTTCACAGCGTGTATATTCAGAGCGTTCCTCTCACTCCCAGTTCACACTCACACTGCACAGCCATGCTCGCTTAAACAGCCCCCTCCTGTGGAATAATTGGGCAGCATACTGAACTCCTTGTTTCAGGGTCCTAGTCTGTCTTACCCTGGAGAGTCAATACTTCAGGCTGGGTGCTATATACCTCCCATCATATACAGACAGCCTACTGAGTTCTTTGTCACATACCTCCCCCCTCTGTTCAAACCCGGGGTTTTGGACACCATTAGTCACCATACAGTGGACCCTTGACAAGGCATCTGCATTACCCTGCAGTTTGCCTGCTCAGTGTTCACCTGTAAATTACAAATTCTGCAAGGAAAGTAACCGTGTGACCCTTGCATTTCTTTCTTTTGCCTGTGACATCCAGGTTATGGGAGAGTGGTCCGTAATGAGCACAAACTGGCGGCCCAGAAGATAGTACCACAAAGCTTCCAGTGCCCATTTAATTGCCAGGCACTCTGGCTCATCAATACTATAATTTCTCTCAGCGGGGGGTCATCTTCCTACTCAAGTAGACCACTGGGTGCTCTTCTTCCCCAACTAACTATGACAATACCCCACCTAAACCCACACCAGAAGCATCAGTTTGTACTACAAACTTCTTTTTGAAATCTGGAGTGACCAACACTGGATCTTGACATAAAACTGTCTTCAACTCTTGAAATGCCTCCTCTGCCTCAGGACCCCACATAAAGGGGTGGTTCACCTTTGAATTAACATTTAGAATAATGTAGAGAGTGATATTTTGCGACAATTTGCAATTGGTTTTCATTTTTTATTGTTTGTGGTTTTATAGTTAGTTAGCTTTTTATTCAGCAGCTCTCTAGTTTGCAGTGTCAGAAATTTGGTTTCTAGGGTACAAATTACCCTAGCAACCCTGCACTGATTTGAATAAGAGACTGGAATATCAATAGGGGATGGACTGAATAGAATGATAAGTAATAAAAAGTGGCAATAACAATACATGTGTAGCCTTACAGAGCATTTGTTTTTAGATAGTGTCAGTGACCCCCTATTTGAAAGCTGCAAAGAAATAGAAGAAAATTGCAAATTATTAAAAAACAATGAAAAATAAATAATAAAGACCAATTGAAAAGTTTCTTAGAATTAGCCCTTCTACAATATACTAAAAGTTAACTTGAAGGTGAACCACCCCTTTAACCATTGTGGACCCTTTCCCTTTGGTCAGGTCGGTTAAGGGAGCAGCCCTGGTAGCAAAATTTGGAATGAATCTGCGGTAATAGCCCACCATACCCAGAAAAGTATTGATCTGCTTTTTAGTGAGAGGTTGGGGCCAATCCTTAATTGCCTCCACCTTATTCACTTGAGGCTTGATAACACCTTGCCCAATAGTGTAGATAACGGGCTTCTTCCAGACCTGTGGCCCATTTTTGTGGATTTGCAATCAGGCCTGCCTCTCTAATAGAATTTAGGACTGCCTGTACTCTGGGATGGTGACTTTGCCAATCCCTGCTAAAAATGACTATGTCATCCGAATAAGTAGAGACAAAATGCTGATGAAGCCTTTGAATGTGGTCCATCATTCTTTGAAAAGTGGCTGATTCTCCCTGGTGCCCGAAGGGCATGCACACATAATGGAAGAGCACTTGTGGGTTAGAAAAGACTGTTTCTGACATTGGTTCCTGCCAATACCTAGTTAGGTCAAGAGTTCCATGACTTATGAGTATAAAGATGGCCCCGAGCTGACTTTACCAGTGTCCCTACCAAGTCCATTGCAATTCTTTAAAACAGGACCTCGATGATAGGCAATGGCACTAGAGGGCTACGGAAGTGAGGTACAGGGGCAGACAGCTGGTATCCCGGGCAAGAGTCACAATACCCCTTCACATCAGCAAATATACCGGACCAAGAAAACCTTTGTAAAATTCGCTGTTGGGTTTTCTCCTTCCGTAGGTGACCACCCAGGGGTTGAGTGTGGGCCAGGTTCAAGATCGTTTGCTGATAGGACTGGGGCACTAACAACTGCTCTACCACCACCACCCCTTGGACTTTGTCAACCCGATATAGTAAATCTTGACTTACAGAAAAATGAGGGAAGACACTCCAAGCACTAGGTTCTTGAGGTTCACCATTAATTACCATAACATTTTCCCAGGCCCTGTTCAGTGTAGGGTCACTCATTTGGGCTGTTCCAAAGTTAACCCGAGAGACCTGAAAATCTGGCATATCAGATGCTTTGGAGGACTCCAAGGGCAACTCTTTCACCTGCTAGTACTTCTAGGGGAAAATGATCTGTCCCCAGTTCACACACACTGCACAGCCATGCTCCCTTAAACAGCCCCCACCTGTGGACTAATTGGGCAGCATATTGAACTATCCTTGCTCCAGGGTCCTAGCCTGTTTAACCTGGAGATTTAAAGGCGCCAATACCTCATGCAGGGTGCTATTTACCCCCCATCATATACAGGCAGCCTACTGGGTCAGAGCTCTTTGTATGTATGTATATGTGTGTATATATATATATATATATATATATATATATATATATATCTCAGAAAATGAGCATATAGGGACTATAGGAAAGTAGTTGAGGAACTGGTTACACTGTGTGTAAAGTAAATTGGCAATCAGCTACTTTGAGCAGTGCAGTGAATTGTGCTAGTATTCAGAAAGGCTCACATCTAAAGGCTATGGGACAACTGTTACACAATGTTCTGTTCTTTGGTTTAATGTCATCCATAGTGATGGGCGAATCTCCCGCGATTCGCTTTGCCGAAAAATTCGCGAATTTCTAGAGAAATTCGCGAATTTCTAGAGAAATTCGCGAATCGCGAAATTCGCCCATCACTAGTCATCTATAAAACTTCAGTAGGATACACATGCAAAGAAGGTTACACTGGTCATTTTGTTGCATGAAATCTGTGGCTGTGTCAGATTGATAAGAAAATATGAGCTGTCTGTTGTGTTCAGGCTTTTGGGTACTACAGACTGGAATTAAGGATTTCATTCCTTGGAAAAAACCTTGGCAGATTGGGACAGAATTCTATAGTATAATTGAAGTCATGGTTTAGTTTATTAGTCTAAGACTGTATTAAGTCTTTGGCAGACAGGATATCCTGCCCTTGATTAGGTTTTCTTTACATGTATATGATATGTTTATGATATGTTTATGATATACTGCCCTTGATTAGGTTTTCTTTACATGTATATGATATGTTTATGATATGTTTATGATATACTGCCCTTGATTAGGTTTTCTTTATATGTCTTAAGGGTCTGGAGCAGTCAGATGTAACCAATGGGGCCAGGACTGAGGTTATTACCAAAGATGAAAGTCCACCACCGTCTCCTCAACTTATGGCAAGGCCAACTTTCACCCCGATAAACTTCCAGTACTCTACATTGCCATCTAGCCCCACTGAACCACTGGCCTCTGAGCAAATGGAAGGAATGCTGCACCGTAAGCAAGAAATGGAGTCTCATAACAAGAAAGCTGCAAATAGGTCAGTAGTCTTAGGTATAATTAAATATTTAATCGGGCGGACTGCTGTCTTCCAACAGTAGATGCTGTACCTAGATCCATATATTACAACCATAAATCAATTACAAAAAATGTACAGCTTCATACTGAAAAACATTTATTTGTGCAAACACAGCAAAAAGAAAATATAATTACAAACACATCTTTTTAACAGCAACCACAGTGCAGTGTTAACCCTCTGTCTGCCTACCTGTGTTAGCCACTCCCTCCTGACGCGTTTCGCACTATTGGGCGCTTCATCACCTCCTCTGATGAAGTCACCAAGGCGTTCCATGAGCATATCAAAGCATGGGACACTAACTTGACATTTAAAATGATGTGGAAGGGTTACTTATTACACAAGTGACATTGGTGACTTTACTAAGCACTGATGACATCTCAAAGCAGCATGTATAAATTATTCTATAGATTATTTGTAGCTTGTTTATGGGTATGGGACCAGTTACCTGGAAAACTGTTATCCAGAAACCCCAAATTACAAAAAGGTCATCTCCCAAAGACTCGGTTTTATCCAAATAATCAAAATTCAAAAAAAAAATATTTTTCTTTTTCTCTGTAATAATAGAACAGTACTTTGTAGTAGATCCAAACTAAGATAATTAATTTTATTGGATGCAAAACCAGCATATTGGATTTATTTAATGATCTGAAGATCCAAATTACAGAAATATCCCTTATCCAGAAAGCACCAGGTCCTGAGCATTCTGGATAACAGATCCCATACTTACCATATGAGACATATATCTCTGTTTAAGTTGAGCTTCCTGCGCAGGAAGTGAGGATTGTCAAAAACTTGATCACTAATACCTCAGCAATACTTGACTGACTTGTTGCATCTTCCAATACACTCTTTACAGGTCCTGGCAGAATGTTTACTGTGTACTGAATCAAGGCAATCTGCGTTTCTTCAAGGATGGTAAAAGTGCAGCCAGCGGCATTTCTTATCATGGAGAGTTACCTTCCCAACTTAATGGAGCCCAGTGCAGTGTTGCTCATGACTACAGGAAACGCAAGAATGTCTTCAAGCTGAGGTATGACTGAGCAAGGCAGCTGAGATGTTGTGTATTTTTCTATTTAGCTACGGGTATCCTGAAAGAAATTGCCAACAGGTACACTGTGATTTCAGATTAGCCCAATCAGTGATTTGGGGGGTCCCAAATGGGTCATAACTGTTGATTTTGAATCTGAGCTGAATGCTGAGGATCAATTGCAAACTCACTCAACAGTTATGTCCCATGTGGCCCCCCTTCAACTATATCAGAGTTATAGAGCTGCAAAGCAGGAAGTAGTGTTCTGTACTGTTATGTTACACATTCAGTCACTCCAGCCCATTACATTTTTGGCTAACTAACTATGTTAGAAACATTTTTTTTATTTTGTGCAGCCTATCTAATTGGCAAGTTTTTATTTTTGCACTGAACTGTTCCCTTAAGTGCCTAATAGAATTCAGCCCACTCAGTGGAAAAAACTGGGCAGCCTCCCTCTTATGTCTGTCTATATTTGTCTGTCCTGGAGCAAAGCACTAGGTAAAACGCCCTAGGTAAGCATTACATTTCACTTGAAACCTGTTGTTAACCTTGTTTACTCTGTAATATGCATAAATAACCATGTTCTTTTTGTTATTATAATATTTTACAGTCTCCTTGATGGCAAAGAATTTCTATTCCAAGCTAAAGATGAGGTAAATACACTCATTCCACCCAAATGGACATTATCTATCTACAATAATTTACCTTGGTCTGCTGAGAAGTGAAGGAAACATTTAGTACTATAGTCGATGTGTGTTCAGTGGTCTGTCTGGCAGCACTTAGAATTATTTGATGCTATTGTTTTATAAATCACATTTATGGGCAAGTGCATGCTATCATTCAAATCTTATTTTCCTAGTAATAATTGACTAGGTTGTCAGAGTTCCACTGGTGCCCTTGAGGCTGAGCAATATAAATGATTGTAGTAGTTTGATCAATGCTGCTTGACTCACAAATTCAAATATAAACCTTTAATGGCCTCTGAAAACAAAACAATATTAACATTAACTATTTAATACGTGTTTTTAGGGGCAATGATCCTTGTATCCTTGTCAGAGCATACATTTTATTAATATTTTAGGTATCTTACTGGTGCTCTTATGTTTTCCTTATAATCGTTTTGAACCTTTTCAAAACTCTTGCAAGTAGGGCCATGTGGTCCCGTTTTATTTACTCTGTAACCCAGTGATTTTCAACCTTGTGCCTCCAGCTGTTAAGAAACTACAAGTCCCACAATGCATTTGCCTGACTGTGGCTGTCAGACTCCTTCATTGCATTGTGGGACTTGTAGTTCCTTAACAGCTGGAGGCACAAGGTTGAAAATCACTGCTGTAACCTAACCCTTGTTTATTAAGTAAAGGTCATTGTATAAATTAATGTAAATCACTCAGTAACTTGTTGGAGCTATATAAATTAGAGATGATGAGAATTAATCCCTTTCAAGTAAAGAATACATATAAGGGGCTGACCTGTTCTGCGGATTAAGTGATGCATTTCCTCCCTTAAAGAATATGGAAAGGTGAAGAAGCAGTTTATTGCCAATAGTGCATGCTAGAACACAATATTTATTCTGCAGAATGCTTTCCGATACCCGAGTAAACCGCTTTAGAAGCTCTGTTTGTTTGTTTAGGATAGCAGCTGCCATATTAACTTGGTGTAACATCACTTCCTGCCTGTCTCTCCCTGCTCACTCATAGCACTGGGCTCAGATTACAGCAGGGGGGGAGTGGGAGAGAGGAGCAAACTGAGCATGCTCAAGCCCTAGCCCTGGAGGTTAAAGGGGTGGTTCACCTTAAAGTTAACTTTTAGCATATTGTAGAAGGGCCAATTCTAAAAAACTTTTCAATTGGTCTTCATTATTTATTTTTCATAGTTTTTTAATGATTTGCAATTTTCTTCTGTTTCTTTGCAGCTTTCAAATGGGGGTCACTGACACCATCTAAAAACAAATGCTCTGTAAGGCTACAAATGTATTGTTATTGCCACGTTTTATTACTTATCATTCTATTCAGTCCCTCTCCTATTCATATTCCAGTCTCTTATTCATATCAATGCAGGGTTGCTAGGGTAATTTGTACCTTAGAAACCAAATTGCTGACACTGCAAACTGGAGAGCTGCTGAATAAAAAGCTAAATAACTCAAAAACCACAAACAATAAAAAATGAAAACCAATTGCAAATTGTCTCAGAATATCACTCTCTACATTATACTAAAAGTTAACGCAAAGGTGAACAACCCCTTTAATGATAAAAACAGGAAGTCTGAAACAGAAGCCCGTGTTTAGACAACAGAAGGAAATAAATGCAGTGTTTCTTATGACAGAGGACTGAGAGCAGCATTATTTTGAGGGTTTACTGGTGTATTTATGTAGACCTTTCTGATAAAACTTAATTTTAGCCTTTCCTTCGCCTTTAACTAATATTCATTTTTTTGTAGGCTGAAATGAGTAGCTGGATGCGAGTTATAAACGCCTCCCTAACTTCCCCCCCGGGAGACCAAACAGACCTCTCACCAGGCATCATCAAGGGTATGACTCGGGCCATGACAATGCCACCAGTATCACCCAACAGTGGCACAGAGGGAGCAGTCACACTGCGCAACAAGGACGGCAAAGAAAAAGACCGGGAAAAGAGATTCAGTTTCTTTAAGAAAAAGTAAAATTTCTTGTTTCTTCCCAGACACAATGTGCTGTTTCTAATCTGTCACTTCTAACCAGGACCAGTCCTACCAACAGCAGGGAACCTGTGGGAGAGGGTGGGTCAGTTTAAAAGGAGAGCTGACCACTGCAACATTTTATATATATATTATTGTATATTTACATAACATGCACCTCCAACGATGAACAGAATTGAAGCCCTTTTAAATGCAGCAGTGAGGTAAAGGATCTGGAGGTGGCTTTTGTGACCCTCGCAATGAGGTGTATGAGCTGCCGTGAGGGTGTGGTTGATCCATCGCCATTAAAGTTTTTTGTTGCCATGGGGGTCTTTCATTGTTGTTGCACGCATGTCCAGATATATTGCCTCTAACATGGCATCAGGAGTTAGAGATGCAGTCCACGATTAGATGCATTTTGACATGACTGTGACTGATACTTTAAGAACTCATACACTTAAAACGTTTGGTTACACGCCTCAACCGCCAGAAACTCATCTAGGTCTGCCAAATGCTTTGCCAGGAATTCTTTTCAGGTATAAGACAGCATTTCTTCTAAAAAGCTGTTCTGACTGAGTTGCTATACAATAACAAAGTGTCAATTATTTAAAAAGTGCAATTGGTTATTACTGTATATGCACATACACTGGTATGCAAACAACTTAAATAACGCTATTCTTCACTGATAAGTGCAGCATATATTGTGATAGATATATATATATCTATATATATATATATGTATTAACATAGTACCTTACTCAATGGGAATACTTGTGAAAAAAATCAAGATTTATTAAAAAAAAAAATCAGATGTTTCGAACACCAGCTGTGTTCTTTTTCAAGGATAACATATATATATATATATATATATATATATATATATATATATATATAATCACCCTATATGTATGCACTTATCAATCAAAGCGATAACTCCATTGTCACTGATGGAAATAATTCTTCTCACTCTCCTTTTCTTTCCTGCTATTACATTGTAGAACAGGGAATGCTACAAATGATGAAGTAATATTCACAATCTTCCCAAAGGTTTTTGCTTCACAAAAAAGATAAAAACTATAAATTCTAAATCATTTGCAATATTAATTTTTATCTATAAAATAAAAAAATATTTTAAAGCGTGAATGTTTCCTTTAATTGTTTTCTATGGACATGAAGATTAAGATAAAGAGACCGGTTATTCTTGAGAAAAGTCTGGTACCTCCTTTGGCAAAGTCTCTGGGCTACTTACAGATGTTTCAGGTTAATTTACCTTATGAACACAATCTATCACATGACTGCACCCAGTGGCATAGCTATAGAGGAAGCAGACCCCGCAGTTGCAGGGGAGTCTGGACTGTGGGGTCTGCCACTCTTTTATCTGCGGCAAAGAAGGGGGACGCAAGTTGGGTGGGGAGTGAGCAGGTTGGAGGCTGGAAGTGGGTGGGAGGATGGGGATCGGAGAGTGCTGGGCCCCTCTGAACATCTTGGTTCCAGACATTATGTAGTGGCCAGCCCGATCCCCGGACCTTAATCAGATAGGAAACTTGGAGTGACAAAAAAAATGCTGTTCATAGGTGGATTTTCATTAAGGCTTGGGGAGGCTAAGCCTTCCCAAAACTGTTTGCATAAAAAATTTTAAGAAAATTTCAAAGAAAAAAAAATTAAAATCCTTTGACCAATGTGTCTATTTGAGTTTGTCTGGGGGAGGGGCAAGGGGTGCTGCTGGGGTCGGGGCCAAGAGACAAAGCAGCTTCTAATCCTCCATCTGCTTGTTTGGTATGTGGGGAGTGTTTCATACTTACATTCCACAAAAAATAAATACCATCAATGGTCAATGGTAGTTCCACTGATCTGTTCAGGTAGGTGTATCTGAAACTGGAAAAGGTATGAAGGTGTGATGTAGCCATTATATTACCATTGTGCCCAGATCTCACTTTCACACCTCTGTGAATTTTATCCAACACCTATTTGTATAGTTCAATGGAACCATTGTGATTGGATATTGGTGACTGTTTCCTTAAAGGGGATGTTCACCTTCCAGATTGTTCAACAGAAATCAAGACTTTTTTTTCAATTGCTTTCCTTCTTTTACTTTCTAAATAGTCTGGGCTTCATATGCAGCGTGTGGGCCCACCAGTTAGTAGCACTTAAGTCAGACCATGTATGGGACAGATTTCAGATTGTAGTGCATATTTAGACAAAAATCCTCCCAGTGTGCTCAGTCATGTGAATTACAACTGTTACCAATGCTTATAATATAGGATTGAATCAACTGTTTCTGCCAGCTGAAAATCACTGTTGAAAAAACTGTTGAAGTAACATTAGACTTAGCCTACCCAAACAAAAAAATCACCCTCCACTAGGGTTGCCACCTTTCCCTGTGGCTCAAGCCGGACAGGGGGGGCGGTCCCGTGACGTCACGGGGCGGTCCCGTGACGTCACGGGGCGGAGCTATGACGCCGCGATCGCCGATTGGCCGATCGCGGCGTCAATCAAGCCAATCCCGCCCGGTTTTCCTTATTTGGAAAACCGGGCAGGAAGCATTGAACCGGGCAGCCCTTCAAAATACCGGGCTGTCCGGTTCAAAACCGGACAGGTGGCAACCCTACCCTCCACCTATGATGCTGTTTCAGAGGCAAAACAAAGAAATGTAGAACAATTGTGGAATGTGACGTGCCAGAGGTTGGTGGATTCCATGAACCACAGATGTGCAGTAGTTCTGGTTATACAACTATATATCAGTTCAGTGATTCAAAGGAAAGTAAAATCATTAACCATTTCTTAGTTTATACAGTGAGTTTATAAAGAAGAATGCAGACACGGTTATGTTTTCAAACAGTCTAATATTTCCATTTCTTCACTTACTGTAATGGAATAACAATAGAATGTGCAGGGTATTCTCTCCAAAATGAATGGCAATATGACTATGAGCAGAGCCGGATTCGATTCGAAGTGTCGCCCGAGTCCGCATGGTCCCTGTGCCGGCTGCTTCTGTTCCCACAGTCCCCCTTTGGCTGCTGGGTCCTAGCGCCGGCAGCAGCTCTCTCCAACACAGTCCCCAGTGCTTCTAAGTATGTGGCTGGGCGGCATGCCACTCCTACAATTTCACTGCCCTAGGCCCGAGCCTTTGTGGCCTCTCCACAAATCTGGGCCTGACTATGAAAATTTTCATTCATCCAGGTCATGGTATATCTAATATAAGTAATTCTTAAACAATTGGACTTGCTGAGTAATCATTGAAGACGTTTCACTACTCATCCGAGCAGCTTCTTCAGTTCAGCTGAAGAATGCACAGTTTTCCTGATGCATTTGCGTACATGGAAATAAAAGCTATTATAAAGATTTTGAGCTTTCAACATACTGCTATTATTCTGAACACAACTGAATATCAGGAAGCTGCCTCCCCAAGCAATTACATGGATTGCTGGTGCATGGGGGTGTGGGTGTAATTATGCCCTTGTAACTGATAAGAAATCCAAAACCAGTGGAGTGGTGGAATCTTGATTTTTATGGTAAACAGATTGCACACTGCAACTCCCTTGAAAATCCTTAGATATATTTTTTTCTCTGAAACCCCTTTGGGAAGTGTTTTAAATTTCTTCCTCTTCACACAGTACATATGAGGTAAGTCCCATATTTTAAGCTTTACTGTGCAGCATTCCAAATTGCTGAAGATTTGGATTGACGCACAAATATATATGCCCCTTTATGGGGGTAGATTCATCAAAGAGTGAAGTCCCGCCACTAGAGGGAAATTCCACAGCTCTCAATTCATTTCTATGGGATTTTGCAAGGCGTATTCATCAATGGGTGAAGTGAAAGTTCGCCCTTTGATGAATATGCCTTTAAAAATCCCATAGAAATGAATGGAGTGGCGGAATTTCACTCTTAAAGGGGTGGTTCACCTTCAAGTTAACTTTTAGTATATTGTAGAAGGGTCAATTCTAAGACACTTTTCAATTGGTCTTCATTATTTATTTTTCATAGTTTTTTAATGATTTGCAATTTTCTTCTGTTTCTTTGCAGCTTTCAAATGGGGGTCACTGACACCATCTAAAAACAAATGCTCTGTAAGGCTACAAATGTATTGTTATTGCCACTTTTTATTACTTATCATTCTATTCAGTCCCACTCCTATTCATATTCCAGTCTCTTAATCAAATCAATGCAGGGTTGCTAGGGTCATTTGTACCCTAGAAACCAAATTGCTGACACTGCAAACTAGAGAGCTGCTGAATAAAAAGCTAAATAACTATAAAACCACAAACAATAAAAAAAGAAAACCAATTGCAAATTGTCTCAGAATATCACTCTCTACATTATACTAAAAGTTACCTCAAAGGTGAACAACCCCTTTAACTTCACTGTTTGATGAATCTACCCCATGGAGTTTTAGCTTTAATGTTCTGTGTGAGAGCCATGCCACTGATATAACTTCCAATGCTTTGCTTCATTGCTCGATTCAGTGTCAACTTAAAATGAATAGGCAGCATAATGTCAAGTGTAACATTTGAATGCTTAGGTAGGCTCAAAATTGGAGCAGTTCCTCAGCAGACTTTGTTTTATCTTTAGTTTTTTTGTACAATTGTATAAATTTGCTTTTTAGATCACTTGCCACGGAGGCCCAGTTTGGAACTTGGATTCCTATTTTGAACTCACAATATGTTCCTGTGTATCTGCACGTATGGACATACAGAGACAGTACCCGCAAGGGTTAAATGTTTTCACTTTTGAATTGGGGGGGGAATTCTGGTGTTGACCTTTAAGAAGTTCTGTTTTCACTCACCTGTACACACTTGAGAAAGGGCCTTTGCAGCCTGAAACATGTCGTGTGGACATAAAATAAAAGCTTATTAGCAGTTATTCTGCCTGCTGTATGTTTCCCCATCTTCTTCGACACAGTTGCATCTTAAAATATCATTGGATAAGGAAAGACTGCCTGTTGTGTTTGGTAGCTGAGGATGAGGAGGGTATAACAGTGCTTTATTAGCAGGTCATGCAACCATTACATAACAGCATTAAGTCTTACTTTCACTTTCAAGCTGTACAGAAAGTCCTATGTATGCACAGTGACACCTGCAGGCCATTTGTATAAACACCACACTGCCGTTTTATTAGATTTAGTTTGTTCTGCAGTCAGTTGTTTGCGTTAGGTCTAATACATCTGAAAGGGAGACCTTCAAAATATTTATTAGACCTAACTATCAATCAGACTCCTGCATGGAGAGAGGGTTTCAGTAACTTATATATCAGTATATAGATCATGTATAATCAGTTATATACTAGTATTACGTTATAGAATTATTATTAGATGTATTATCCGTATTCTGCCCCCGAAAGTCAAAAACTTTCTGAAAGAAAGATTGGAAAGTTTGTGACTTTCGGGCGCATGCGCAGTTGGAGGAATCTGCCGGTATGGAGCTAGAGCGCATGCGCCCGAAAGTCAGGAAGTTTCCGATTTCTGTTTTTGGAAAGTTTTTGGGGGGAATTCACAAAAGTGGCGGTAAAATAAACAACCCGGAAGTGGCGGTCAACAAATTTGTAAAATGTCTTACAAACGGCAAATTCACAAAGGCAGATGTTACCATCTCTGAATGTCTCGTAAGTCCGACAATTTTCTAAAATGTCGTATATCTTTTCATCGTACAGACGACATTTTACACGACTTTTTAAAGACATTTTAAAGACATTTTAAAAGACAATTTGACCAACATTTTCATTTTGGAGAGCCTAATGTGTCGGAAAAATTGTCTGCAAAAAAAAATGAGTTTACGAGTAATTCATAAAAATGTCGGGGAAAGTGGTGAAGAAAAAACCACGCCCACTTTTCACTACACTTTTTAAAAAGTGTCGTATATGTACATTTTAAAGACATTTTAAAGACATTTTTTCCTTCCCGACACTTTTGTGAATTCCCCCCTTTGACTTTTGGTGCATGCGCAGTAGCTCCACACCGGCAAATCCCTCGTACTGCGCAATCCAGGAAGAAGAGCGATTGAGAGAAGATGGCACCTTTGAACTCTGCTGGACAGGACCTGGAAGTTGCAGTAAGTAACAAGTTAGGGGCATTTGCCCGGGGGGTGGCAGGTAGGCTGGTGGGGAGGAGGCCTACGCAGATAGAGGTTGAATTCTTTCTTCTGCTCTTTGACACAAACCTGTACAACAGGCTAGTTGTGGTGTAGGACTTTCTGTACAACTTGAAAGTGAAAGTAAGACTTAATGCTGTTATGTAATGGCTGCATGAACCTGCTAATAAAGCACTGATATACTCTCCTCATCCTCGGCTACCAAACACAACACTAGTCTTTGTATGAGTGGTGAGCACAAGGAATTGTACCATTTATTACTTTATATATATTATTTACATGGTTTAAATCAAAGCATTTTAATGTCTGCTTTTAGGTGATCTTTGCACAATATTAGAAATGCGCCATCCTCAGATTTCTTTAGACATTATTAGTTGTTTGTCTGGTTTACTGTAATGGCAAAGTGTTTTGTAATACTACTAGCACATGACTATGTATTACAGCAGGGGTCCCCAACCACCAGGCCGCAAGCCAGAAGCGGCCCGCAGACAGTCCTGAACTTGGCCGCTGAGTCCAGCCTGCAATTAACGAGGTGCACTGAATTAGATGCCAGCGCACCCAAATTGGATGCCAACCCCACCGTTGCAACATTTTTTGCCTCAACACCGTTCCCTGGACCAAAAAAAAGCTGGGGACCCCTGTATTACAGCATTGCATAAATACACATTAACTTCATCTACCCTGCTACTCATGAGATTAATATGAGAGTACAGATATATATCACACCACAGTAAACTGCAAAACACACTCATAGATGTCTGGAGAACATTCCACTCATCCATGCAGGAATACTGCTGCTAATCCAAATCTAATCAGTATAGGCCTGGCCTTAGCCCCGAGAGCAATGTTACCACCAATGGTATGGTCCATAGGCATCCAAACCAGGGGGCCACAGGGGCCATGCCCCCCCCCCCCCCCCC
>CM044438.1:19707314-19783852 GCA_024363595.1 Xenopus borealis
TTTTTTTTTTTTTTGTCTTTGAAAAAAATATATTTATTTTTTTTGCTGGTGTGGTCTGTCCGATCCACTTTGCACCACCACCACCAGGCCTGATCTGAAAGTCGAAATAGGCCCTGGCATTTCAGGTAAACAGAGAGGCCCGAAGAGACCCCACTAGCCCACAAAGTACTGATTTTCTATGGCACCTTAAAGCAGCCCCTCTGGCATTTGCCAGAACTCACAGATTGCCAGGCCTGGCCACCACCCCCAGCCATTGAGGGAAAGGAAGCCCCGCCTCCCGCAGTCTGTCAGGTCTCTGAGGAAGTACGTAGTTACAAAACGCGTCAGACCTTGAGCTTGATTTGTTTTACCGAATGTAACTAATAAAGACAGATGTTTTAACCAAATGCTGAAGCGATCTTTGACTCCAGGAGTGCACTGCAACTATTGGATCTACATTGTGAAATTGCCCCTTTAGCGACACTCGGCTGCAGCACCTGGGTCAACCCACAAAGAGGGTAAGCGATCCTATATTATATATAAGGTGACTGTATACTAGATGCTGTGGTGGACTTGCCGAGGATATAAAGCGGGTTGCTCCGAACCACTAGTTGTAAACGGTGAGCAGTGTACTTACCATTTTTTCAATCAAATGGGATTGTGCTGAGAAAAATGTTTATTTATTGAAACCCCTGAAGGAGTGCTATATATCTTTATAAATATATTTGTCAGACAGGAAGTCTGGAAGAGGACAGCGCATTGCGTTAACTCGAGGAATGGAGCACTACCATCCTTCCAACCCATCACTTCCCAGGTCTCTGGTCTCATCCGCACCCAAGCAAGTCCTCAGGCAGTTTCAGCTATTCCTGACAGAGAATGAACTTAAATATCAATTGGGATGACTGTAAAATCCTGTCAGGTAAGGACTAGCCTCTAAATATGATTTGATCATAAATCTGGGGGTCTATTTCTTGGGTCAGTTCTATTTGGCCCACCACTTGGGTGACAAAATCAAGCAGACTTGAGAGCTACAGTTATTGCTTAAAGGACAAGGAAAGTCTAAAATAGAATAAGGCTATTAATGCTGTATTTTGTATACTAAACATAAACATGAACCACAAGCCTAATTAATCATATGATTTATGATTTCAAAGCTGGCCACAGGGGGCTGTCATCTTGTAACTTTGTTAAACATTTTTGCAAGACCAAGACACTGCACGTGGTCTGGGCTTCTTAGGGATTGTCATAAATTATCAAAACAGGGACACAAACAAAGCTTCCTGAGTTTTGCATGGCTGAGAAGTAAGGCAGGGCCTCCCCCTCCTGTTCATAAGTGATTGTTTCCCTGCAGAGCTGTTAGGGACAAGTCCTATCCACATCAGTAAATGAAGGGAGAATTTCACTGCATACAGTCAGGATTCTTATAAAAATGGTACTCATTTTTTAATTAAGCTATTTTGGAGATAGGTTTCTTTTTCATTAAAGAAAGTAAAAATGGGATTTTATTTTTTTGCCTTTACATGCCCTTTAAACACATACTTGCATTTATTCCCATCCCATAACCAGTCCATATTGGTCATAGTCATAGTCATGTTTTTCTTCTAGGAACTAACTGATAAGCAGCAAAGTATTTAAAGAAAAAAAAAATACATACATATATATATACAGATATAAAGAAACCGCACTCACAGGTCTTCTGTTGGTGAAAAAACAATTTGCTGTTTCTTGCAACGTTTCGGCTTGCAAACTCGAGTTTGCAAGCCGAAACGTTGCAAGAAACAGCAAATTGTTTTTTGGGAAAAAAAAAAAAATATATATATATATATATATATATATATATATATATATATATATAAAATAGGGATGCACCGAATCCAGGATTCGGTTCGGGATTCGGCCAGGATTCGGCCTTTATCAGCAGGATTCGGATTCGGACGAATCCGAATCCTAATTTGCATATGCAAATTAGGGCCAGGTTGCTAAATCACGTGACTTTTTGGCACAAAACAAGGAAGTAAAAAATGTTTTCCCCTTCCCACCCATAATTTGCATATGCAAATTAGGGTTCGGATTCGGTTCGGTATTCGGCCAAACCTTTCGGGAAGGATTCGGGGGTTTGGCCGAATCCAAAATAGTGGATTCGGTGCATCCCTAATATAAAATAAAATGTGCTTCTTACATTCTTCACTAATACATGTCTTCCATCTCGCCATCTCAGGCCCAGTTTATTTACACTCGATTCTTGTGGAGATTACTCAGCCTCATGGCTTTTCTTAGTCAGACAAACCCTCTGTCACTTGGTCTCTCTCTGCACCCCCAGCCCCTCTGGGAGTTCCTCACACAAATATCCTTCCTGCTCTGAGAGAGATTCCTAACAGCCTCACTACAACCAAATACCTTTCCACAGGACAACCTTCCTGTGGAAGGTGAGCTCTAATCCATGAGCTGGACTTGTGGATCAGAGTACCTGGCTTGCCTGTTCTTTCCAGAATACTCCAACCTCCAGGACCTGGCCACCTACTCTGTGTTTATGAACACCCTTCCTGGTGCCTACCTCTCCCAATATGGAGAACATATAGGGAAAAAACAAATGTTCCCACACTCTACCACAATATGTATCATGCATAATGTATAGATTCCATGGCCCAAATTCACTAAAGCGTGAAGCGTCTAACGCTAGTGCTAATTCGCCAGCGTGACGTTATTTCGTAACTTCCGAAATTCATACCGACTCTGGCAAATTTTTGCTAGCGAAGTAGATAGAATTACGCAACTTTGCACCCTTACGCCAGGCGAATTGCGCACCGACGAAGGATTGTAATTACACAAATTGACTAAGATCAAAATTTTACTGAACATGAAGTTCAATACGATAGATAGGAGTCTGTAAAAAATTTTTTCGAAGTCCCAAAAAATCACTGGCGTGTTTTACCATTGTAGGGTGATAATCTTAAAAATCTTTTTTTGGGGGGGGGTTACCCTCCTTACCCCCTACATTTACAGGGGGCACATGTAGGGCAATAGGACAACTTTAATGTATTAAAGGTTTCCTGTAGTGGCTGTAACAGATACTTCTATTATACGTTAAAGTTCCCGCCGTATGCAAATTGGGCATCGCTAGCGTAACTGCGCTATGCCTTGCGAAGTAACACTAGCGCAACTATGCTACCGTTCACCAACCTGAGCGTAATTTCATACTTTAGTGAATTTGCATAGCGCTGGTGAAAATTCGCCTGGCAAAGTGCGTCGAACGCTAGCAAATTTGCTCATCTTAGTGAATTTGCCCCTATGTATTGAAGTAAATAGCCCCAGAAGCCCTTGTCTATAGCTGCTGTATGATTATCAGTAAAGCACACACAAGTATTTGATATTCTCTACATAAGAAATATGGAAAAGCTCAGTTGATCCCAATTGATAGCATTAATGGATTTTATTTATTTCATTTTTTTTATCAGCAGCTGTAATTTTTGAGCATATAGAATATAATATTAATAATAATATAATATCATATATAATATACTCAACCCTCTCATTATTGGGGTTCCGGTTCTTTTGAGCAAGCAGACAAATAATCCACACCAATGAGTGTATATTAAAGGAATTATATTGTATACTAAATCAATAGACTGTTGCACATAAACAATTACATTTGAACAAACACATTATTTACAGTTACACACAGGACTGGACTGAGAATCAAAATAGGCCCTGGCATTTCAGGTACACAGAGGCCCAATCAGCCCACATAGAGGCCCAAACAGTCCCCACCAGCCCACTAAATACTGACTTTCTATGGGACCTTATAGCAGCCAATCTGGCATTTGCCCACATATTGCCAGTCCGGGCCTGGTTACACATACATTTCTACATAGTTGTTACCAAAAATGCATGGGAATAGAGGTCAGCTGAACATGGCTTCCCTCCCTGTGCTATAGTCCTCACATGCTGTCTTGTCCCAGACTCCTCTGCTTCTCTAGCTGCCTCCTTCTTCCCCCCAGCTGCCCAGCTCAGGCCCTCAGTCTCCTCCCTGCTCTCCTGTGCATGGTTCTTTTATCCTGGGTTTTCACCTGCCCCCACAGAAACACTCCCAACTAACAAGATGCTGAGATAAACCCCCAACTTGAATACATAATACATCCTGTAGAGCAAGTTTTCTCCCAAACAGCAATTTTATGGTTTCCATAGCAGACATAAGACTTAGTAGTCACAGTAAACCCTTTGTTATGATAACTTCACTGGACAACTGCTGGTCTATCAACTCAAGATGGCAATTTCTTACACAGTGAATGGGGCAATGATTTCTGTATGAGAAATAGGGACAGAGCGGTATAAATGGAAAAGGTCCTAGTTGCACTGGAATCAGACGTGATATTGTACCAATTTACTGCATCAGTTTGTAGATCTTTCGTTGAGTCTCTGTTGGCTGTGGCCTGTGAAAGTTTTGGGAGCAGTGAGAACTAAGCTGGTGGGGTCTTGGCGCACAGGGAATAGCAGCGTGGGTGGGTGAAGGGATTCAGCAGCCTCCGATTACATGATCCTGCCAACCCCTGAGTTACACTGGTGATCTGCAAGTGTATCTAGCCCCCTCAGATTAGCTTTTAAGGCACCCTCATATACACTGAGGTTAATAAGCAGCCAAAGCACTTACAAACTCTGTAAGTAACAATGTCCTTTGTGTCGTGCAGTAATTACACACATTCCATTTCTTGGGCCTGCACAGGAAATGCTGCTGTATAGTAGGGAGAGATGGTGCCTATAGTAACAGTGGAATAATAGTCTCTGGGAAGGGAGTGTGACTGTGGGATAGCAGGTATAGTAGGGAGAGATGGTGCCTATAGTAACAGTGGGATAATAGTCTCTGGGAAGGGAGTGTGACTGTGGGATAGCAGGTATAGTAGGGAGAGATGGTGCCTATAGTAACAGTGGGATAATAGTCTCTGGGAAGGGAGTGTGGCTGTGGGATAGCAGGTATAGTAGGGAGAGATGGTTCCTATAGTAACAGTGGGATAATAGTCTCTGGGAAGGGAGTGTCTGTGGGATAGCAGGTATAGTAGGGAGAGATGGTGCCTATAGTAACAGTGGGATAATAGTCTCTGGGAAGGGAGTGTCTGTGGGATAGTACCTTGCCTCAGGTGGCATTTCACGTACAACGAAGGCTTTCGCACACCCTTTAGGCAAAATAAGCAGATGACCTGGTGCCTCGTGTGCAGAGGATGCGGCACCCTCTAAATAGTCCAATATAGAAAAAACACACCGGCACACAGGATGCTTGACAAAGGAGGCGTGTCCTCCGAAACGTTGCACTTCCGCAGTAAAAAGTAGTTGCAAGGGTTGTCCCTGCACTTCAAACTCCTGTGTGCCGGTGTGTCTTCTCAGGTGGCATTTCCCCAGAAGTTACCAGGGGCGACAAAAAGCCGCTCCTGGTAACTTTAACAGCCAAATTTCTGGTTATTAATTTTGCTCTCTGCACTAGCGATGCGCGCCCACCGGACCCCTGTTGGCAATTTGAAGGTAAGCGCGACGGGGAAGGGGGGCTGCATTAATAGCCGAAGCATGCCTGCTCATGGCCAACCGTCTAAACGTACCTTTTCTCAGGCGTGTGCTGTGGCTCTGTATATTTTAAAGTGAAGGGCCGACGGCATTTGTTAAGGGTATTACAAATTACTGGCAACTATATTGCTGGTAAATTTGTAATACCAGCCCCGGCCTGTAGGTTTGCCACCTGTCCGGTAAAAATTATGTTTTATTCCAATGTTGTTAATAGGGAAAAAAGATAAATATATAGGAAGGCCGGTATTTTTTTTCGCAACGCTACTTGGCAGGTATTTCATTGGCTAGGCAGCCACCCTAGCTTACATTCACACACTTGCTTTTACCTTATATTTGCAAATGTCGCTTTATACTGGGATTATTTCTTTGGGTATTTTCTTTATTTTTTTATTTCACCTTAGTTCTATTAAAGGAACAGTTCAGTGTAAAAATAAAAACTGGATAAACAGATAGGCTGTGCAAAATAAAAAATGTTTCCAATATAGTTAGTTAGCCAAAAATATAATGTATAAAGGCAGGAGTGACTGGATATCTAATATAATAGCCAGAATCCAACTTTCTGCGTTTCAGCTCTCTGAGTTAGTCAGCGACTTGAAGGGGGACCACGTGGCATACCTCCCAACTGTCCCTTTTTTGACAGCTCAACCTGCAGTCCCTCATTTGTACTGGAAAGTCCCTCTTTCCTCTGCACTGAACAGCCAGAAAAAGAAACAAAGTTTCTAACTTAAGTGGCTTTTGGCAGAGAGCCCAGAACAGCTAACATATGCAAATAAGATGCTTTGTAACAATTTTGAGATATGAAAATAAGTAATTGTAACAGTCAGTTTAGATAAGGAGGTCCCTCAAAGCATAACGGGCAATTCACCTTCATTAGCAAAAGTGTAATAACTGGAAAAAAAGAAATATTTTCGGAACATGGTAATTAAGGGGTGTGGCCACAAAAGCAGGCAAGGTCTAAACATTTTTTTGTCCCTCTTTTTATTTCCAAAATGTTTGGAGGTATGACATGGGACATAACTGTTCAGTGAGTTTGCAATTGATCCTCAGCATTCAGCTCAGATTCAAAAGCAACAGTTATGACCCGTGTGCCCCCCCCCTTAGGGTTGCCACCTTTCCCTGTGGCTGTAGCCGGACAGGGGGCAGGCCCGTGACGTCATTGTGCGGGCCTGTGACGTCGGTGGGCGGGCCCGCGGCGTCAATCAAGCTAATCCCGCCCGGTTTTCCTTATTTGGAAAACCAGGCAGGAAGCATTGACCCGGGCAGCCCTTCAAAATACCGGGCTGTCCGGGTCAAAACCGGACAGGTGGCAACCCTACCCCCCTCAAGTCACTGATTGGTTACTGCCTGGTCACTAGGGTAACCAGTCAGTGGAAAACAAGAGAGCTGAAAAGCAGGAAGCTGAATTCTGGCTATTATGTTACACATATGGTTGCCACCTTTTCTAGAAAAAAGTACCGGCCTTCATATATTTTTATGGTTTTTCCCTATACTTAACAGACATTTTTACTGGCCAGGTGGCAACCCTAGTTACACATCCATTCACTCCAGACTTTATACATTACATTTTAGGCAAACTTACTCTATTAGAAACATTTTTTTATTTTGCACAGCCTATTTACCCAGTTTTTATTTTTAGTTTATATAATTACAAATTATTGAGTTGTAAGTAACTATGCCACAATGCAAAACTCATTTGCAAATGAATGGTTACTGTTACACACAAGTACAGGGCCTGTAGGATAATGTAACAATGAAAAGTATACGTAATGTATCGTATTGACCAATAAAGTTTATGATAAAAAAAAAAAAACTTCTCTGCACTGACTACTTCCTGCTTCCTCCATGATGAAAATCTTTATCTTTGGATTTTGGAACCTGGGTTAAATTCTGCGTGTCATGTCACCAGAGACAGACGTCCGTTTCCGGCACTTTTTATTAAATATTAATCTTTATTCAACTGTGAAGCGAGTTTTTTTTTTCCACATCGAGCAAAGGACGACGGGAATCGTAGTTTAATTTATAGTAGTACGGTCGGTCACGGAAAGAATACACACACACTACACCTAACCACTTACAAGACCAACTTTCAGTTAATACAACTACGTAACATCTGTCTGAATCACAATAGCAGTAGTGCGACACGTTGCGCCAAGTTCATTGTAGTATTCGATAAACTTATTGAAACTCTTCAGCGTCTGAAACACACGTTTTGCCAACATCAGAAATGGCGCCAATTAGTCATTCCGGGCGCCATTTTAAAGGACGCTTTTCTTTAGCGTTTTATTGAGCCACTAACTTCCTGTGCGTTTTAGTTCCAATGACGTTTGTTTTGACAACACTAGTGTCCAATGGTTATGCAGAACCTTTGCTCTCCGTCCAATCAGGTCGATCGCTGCAGTTAGGAGGCTAGTGCGTCTCAATAGGCTTCCATTTTGTTCGCTCTTTGAGGCGCGAGTGTTGGGTGTGCTGGAGTGTAGAGATCTGAGGCTGCTGCTGACTACTAGAGGATCGTCTGTGGCCCATCCGAAGAGCCGTTCTCTGGAAAAATATCAGGTTAAATTGCCATGATAATTATATTAATATAGCAGTTTCTCTCCTGTAGTCTATTGCAGAACACGTTTATTTTTTAGGAGCCATTCCCCCATCATCTCCTTGTTTGCTTATTTTAGAAATGTAACTGCATGAAGCAGAAATACAGTTGTTAGCAGCTATCCAGTTTATTGTTTAATTTATCCCAGGGTGACTTTAGCATAAGTATCTATTACAAAAGGCAGACAGGTCTTTATATTCCTAGTAAATGAATTCATAAACGTGGGATCTCATTGTAAGCAAGTTTCCAGTATCCATTCATTGTAAATGTTATTGCAGTTGAAAACCGGATTCTTTTCAATCACACAAGAGTGTAGGAGAAGTCGGTTCTCACACCGCTACGAAATAAGTTGGCACTAAAGAAATACATGTTATAATAATAATGTCAAAACCAGCAGTGTAAAGTTTAGAAAGAAGGGACAGACATGCTTTTCTGTTACAAACATTGAGATCTAACTTTGTTACCACAAATACATTCATCAAACAAGGAGCAGTTTTCCCGTCATTTAAACTCTACGGTTAACGATGCTTTAGCCAAATGTAATTAGTGTTGTAACAAGTACAGGTATGGGATTCGTTATCTGAAAATAGGGATGCACTGAATCCAGGATTTGGCCTTTTTCAGCCGGAATCTGATTCGGCCGAATCCTTCTGCCTAGCCGAACCTGATCCGAATCCTAATTTGCATATGCAAATTATGGCCAGGGAGGGAAATCGTGTGACTTTTTGGCACAAAACAAGGAAGTAAAAAATGTTTTCCCCATCCCGTCCATAATTTGCATATGCACATTTGGGTTCGGTATTCGTCCAAATCTCTCGGGAAGGATTCGGTATTTTGGTGGAATCAAAAATAGTGGATTCGGTGCATCCATATCTGAAAACCAGTTATCCAGAAAGCTTAGACTTAGGCAAATGACATCTCTCATACACTCCATTTGGTCTAAATCAACCAGATATTTATACATGCTTTTTATTGTCTCTGAAGTAACGAAAGAGCACCTTGTACTTGATCTAAACTAAGATGTAAATTGATCCATATTGGAAGCAAAACCAGCCCCATAGGATTATTTAATATATGTGTGATTTTCTATGTGACTTAAAGGAGAGCTAAACCCATAATTTGTTACCCGGCAAATGCCCCTAACTTTTTACTCAGAGATTTAGGGGCATTTTCACAGGGTAGCAGCTTGGCTGGGGGGGAGGAAGGTCTATGTAGGGTAGGGGGTAGAGTTTTACTTTAGAGTTGAATACTCCTTTAAAGGAGAACTTAACCCATAACCTTTTACCCCCCCCCCCCCCCCCCCCCCCCCGCAGCAGATTCAGGCGTTGTTGTTCGCGGCAGCCATCTTCTTTGGTAATCTTTGTGTCTTCTTTCGGCTCTTCTGCGATTTACATGAGTTTTGGTGCACAGTTGACTGGAACAGGGAAATTGCTCCAACTGCGCATGAGCCGAAACGCCATTCAATACACAAAGATTACTGAAGAAGAGGGCTGCCATGAACTCTAACGCCTGAATCTGCCGCGAGGGGTGATTAAAAGGTTATGGGCATTTGCCCGGGGTAGCAAGTAGGCTGGGGGTGAGCAGGGAGTGTTTTTTTAAAAGTATGGGGTTAGTTCTCCTTTAAAGGAGAATGCAACTCAAAAGTAAAAATCTACCCCCTACCCTACATAGACCTCCCCCCAGCCTTGCTGCTACCCTGGGCAAATGCCCTAAGTCTTTACTTACCCCTCAGAGCATATTTAGGGATCGACGTTCACAGGAGCCATCATCCAGGTCTGAGAATGTGAGCAGCATGTCGGTGCATGCTCAGTTGGAGTAGTTTCCCAATTTGCCACAACTGTGCTTGCGCCGAAACTGCCGGAAGAAGAGACAGACCCCGAAGATGGCCACCGTGAACTCCCATCCCTGAATCTGCACCGAGGGGTAAGTAAGGGTAGCAGCTAGGTTGGGGGGTCTATAGGCTAGGGTTTATTTTTTTAATTAAGGGCTGAATTCTCCTTTAAGGTATGAAGATCAAAATTATAGAAAGATCTGTTATCCGGAAAACTAAATTTTCCCATGCCTGAATAACTCCTCCCAATAAATGCTCAACTCCAAATGTTGTTTTTGTACAATATAACAACCCATACTTATTTATGCTCTCCCCTGATCACATAAAAATGAATAGGAGGTATATAGACAACTACATGACCTTGATGTCACCCACAAGAAATCGGTCCCTTGCTTTCAGGTAATTTATTGGTTTTGGCCTGAAGCGCACATCACCGGTGGTCAGGGTTGTGATCAGCTCTGATTTGATTCATTGGACACTTGGCAACATGGCACCCTTGCTGAAACCCACAGCAAGAAATCCACTATAATCTTTGATTTATCTAATAAAAATAAAACAATGAATGCAAATGTCTGGTTGCTATCGGTTACTACCCTTTTGGACAGTTTTGGAGGACCTTGACAACTGAGCCCCCGTAAGAATTATATGTTGCTTTGATGACCTCTGAAATGTGTTTTCTTTGCAGATCGTGAAACTATGGTGAAGTTGTTTGTTGGCAATCTGCCTCCTGAGGCCACTCAGTCGGAGCTGAAGTCATTGTTTGAGCAGTTTGGTCGTGTGACCGAGTGTGATATCATTAAGAATTTTGGCTTTGTCCATATGGATGACAGAAAGGCAGCAGATGAAGCTGTACATAATTTAAACCATTACAAGCTTCATAACGTTGCTATCAATGTGGAACACAGTCGTGGCAAGCCAAAGGCCTCAACTAAGTTACATGTAAGCAACCTCAGCAGTAGCTGCACCAGTGAGGAGCTGCGTGCCAAATTTGAAGAATATGGGGCAGTCTTGGAGTGTGATATTGTTAAGGACTACGCTTTTGTCCACATGGAGAGGTCGGCTGAAGCACTGGATGCCATCAAGAATCTGGAGAACACTGAATTCAAAGGTGAAACGCAACACAGTTGTGGAAAGAGGACTAGAATGTTTATAGAACAGCATGTATGAAATGGTTTGACATACTCCTCATTCTATTAGCACAAGGTTGAAAATCACTGACGTAAAGAATATAAAACCTTCTGTAAAGTTAAACTACCCCTTTAATTTGCATTTGATATGCACTTATGGTACGCCCACTATTGTTGCATTTTTGAGCAACCAAACACCACAAGCATTCTGCTACCACCTACAGATAAAATCTGTAAAATAATTTGGGCTTCTGTAAGAAGAGGGTTGTAATGCTTCTACGTTTGAACAGAAGTTTAAAATGGCTAATATTGCATTCCTGGATATATCACAGCTCTTGTTTCTGTGTGCCATATGCTCTATATGTTTTAAAAACAGAACTACTACCACTCTGTTCTTTAGACTCAGCTGAATGAACAGCTGTTTATTTATACTAGTGTTCATACAGTAGAAGGAATAATGAATTCAGCAGTTAGTTGCTGTATTACAGTACTGTTTTCTTTGCTGTAAACCGCATCTGCCACCCAGGAAGTATAGCTGGGACCCCCTTCAGCTGCCGCTGCAGGTGCCAATTCCTCTCAATAGCTCTATATGTATTTCTTCAATGGGTGGGGACAGAATAACTTAAAGAATAGAATCAAGAAAACAATACTTAAAGGTGATCCGTCATAAAAAGGTAAGTGATGACCCTCGCATTGATTTCTTTTTATGGGTTTCTTAACATTGATGAATTGGGATACCAATCTGTATGCAGCTTTGGGGGTGTTAGATGTTTTACTGCCTGGTTTGACCTGTCAACCTGTTGACCAAATCATTACGACAATCCTATAACGTGGAAAGGAGGATCCACAAGATGATGAGGTCCTCACATAGGCTATGGACACACGTTCAACCGCAGCAGTTCGCTAATGCCGATTTAAAAAAAAAAAACTGACCGCTGTGTAAAAACGCTAGCAGAAGTGACATAGCTTCAACTTGAAACTGCTACACAGCGGTCAGCATTTTTAAAAACAGCGGTGCAGTTGTGTGTCCATAGCCTTAATGCTGATTTTTCCAGCCACTCCGTATACGTAGATGGAAGGCCATTTCTTGCTATTAACTCACTCGTATGCAATCTTGGGGTGACCTAAGGACAGGTAGAGTGATGATTTAAAGAGCACCTATGATACAAATAAAATAAAAAAAGTCCCCCCACTGGGAGGGGGTTTAATATTCAAGAATGGTACCATTTATAATATTATTACCTATCCTATTTCAACGGCAGTCCCCTGTCTTAATGTCTTAATGTCATATATATTTTCTTAAATTTAAAGTGAATATAGCTAAGTCTTAAATATTTTACAGTGAGAAAGGGGTAAATCCCCCTTAAATCTCACCACCAACCTTTGTCGCGTGTGCTTTCTTGAAGGCAAACGGATGCACGTGCAGCTCTCAACAAGCCGCCTGCGAGTCACCCCGGGCATGGGAGACAGGACTCAATGCTATCGTTGCGGGAAGGAGGGCCACTGGTCCAAAGAGTGCCCCCTAGATCAAATGGCCAAGGAGCTGGAGCAGGCGCCGGGCTTCCCCCCTGAATCATTTCCAGACCCTTATGGCCCCATGCGCAGTGCAGCTGGTCCTTACAGAACGGCCTATGCTGAACGTGTTTTCTATGACGATCGAGAACGATTTAGCATCATTGACTACTACCAACGCTACCGCGTGCGCCCCTCCTCTTATGATGCAATACTTGAAAGACGGCTGACTGCTCTGCCCTCTGCAGCCGGCAATGTTTCATACAGGGAACGGATTGAATCTTTCCCATATGAGAGGCATTTACTACCCCCACCATCCCAACTTCCCAGCTCCTATTACACTCGGGAGCGTAGCCCTTTACGACGCTCCTCGTCAGCTTCCTCCAGCATGGAAATATACAGAACTGAGCGGCGCCTCTCCCCCATTCTGCGGAGTCCCTTCGGTGACGGTCCTCGATGCCCCCGGGATTCCTACTATGAACGGGTTCAATATATGTAATCTGTGAAGGTGAGCGGTTTATTATTGTAGGGGTTTTTGCATTCCATTTTTTTTTTTTCTTTTAGTACTTTTCGTGCTTACCGTTTCCCGTATTCTAGGCCACCTTTAGTATTCTTGCATCATTGTTGATGCCAATGCCGTGGGTAGATGCAGTTTCGAGTCGTCATACTTTTAATTTGCTCAGATGTTTATTTTTTTTAAAGTTTCTACCACTTTTCCTCCATTTGACGAGCAGCACAATGCATCTCTCTAGAACACATTAGGGCATTTTAAAGCAAGACAAAAGACTGGGCTACGATTTGTAGCATGTTTTATAGGACTGTCTACCAACCCAGTTTCCATTATTTCTGCTCCTGATTGCTGATCATGTGTAATGGCTCTGGTCATAGTCTGACCTGCAGTTATGATTAGTAGCAATAGTTTTTCATGACTTGTGGTGACACTAGAGATGGGGAAGTAATTCTTCTCAAGGATTCAAAGCTTCATGGAACAAGTTTCAAGGTATATCTTCTTTATGAGCTCCCTTCACTTCCAGGTGTTTAGTTGCCTTTTATGTCACTTTTATCTTTTATTTCACACAAGCCTAAAATTAGTTTTCTTGTTGAAGCACAATATATATATATTGTACTGTTTGAAAAAAGTAAAATTTTACTACTGACGCACAGTATGTACCTTTGTTGTACATATTTGTTTTGTAGAGTATATGGTTTTTTGACTTTACTTTTTTAGACAAACATGTAAAGTAAATTAGAATGTGTATATTAATAATTAAATGTAAGTGGTATTTTAATCACTAATTTTTGTAAGGAATCTTTTTGGATAATTAAGTGAAGATGGTGTTTTTTATCCAGGTTGTGTGGCCTTTTAAGCAGAAAACTGCTTGACCTCTGCTCTAATCAGCCAAAAGCAGTGGTGGCCAAAACATTCCTTTGTCCCTTTCTGTAATGAATATATAGGCAACACTTATGCAGACTATGGAGTCACAGATTGACCAAGGTTTAGAAATGCTGCTTTTCTGAGTGGTGGTAGCCATGAGTATGACGAGAAGTCTGGTTGACTAGCACTATTTGCTAAAGAATGCTTAGGCTGCACATAGCTTATTAATTGCTGCTACTCAAACCTGCTTCAGTTGCTTTTAACGTTTATCTTTTTCTGTACCTTAAGTATTCTACTTGTTTGAGTTAAGTACAAGTTAATTCTGCCCTTCTGTCTGTGAAGTTTTTTTTTTTCCCCTATAACTCATCTTGTGTGTTAACACGTCTTTAGTTGTTGCTTGTCTGTTGTGTTACATATATTAACAGAATAGATACAAAAGTCTTGCAAGATTAAGTTAACTGGATTTGAAATTAAAAAAAGAAAAATAATGCTAACTAAAAATTAGTAAGAGGCCCAAATGTCACAACTTTCACATTCAAGTGAAAGTCGGCCAATGGCTTTTTTGGCACTTCATGGCTGGTTTAAATATGCCAGTAGAGCATATGCTTCACTTGCCAATAGCCTTAGAGTGTTCCTAATGCAGTTGTTTAGGGTCATAGCAGATGCTACCCAGTCCTTACTTCTTTGTCTATATAGTGCATTGAGTACTTCCATCTCAGTCACACAGTCCCTTTTTTTTCATTTTTATAATGTGTACTATAAAGTAAACTTTCATACTATTCTTACTGCTAAAATGGTCCAACCAGGCATCTAGATCTTGGGATATCACACTAAGATACCGCTAAAATTGGGTCATGCCTTTTGAGAGCTGCTAACAAAATGCCAGCTAGGCCACTCGCTGATGCTAAAGTGCTGATTTGTTACCGCGGTTATTAGGCGTCTAGGGGACCATTTGTTTCTGTTTTAACACGATTTCCAAGATTTTCTAACTTGTCCTTACTTCGTTCTTTGAACCCTTTAAGCCTCTTTGGCAGCCCTTGGGTGCCTGTCTTTTACCACTTGTCGGTATCCCTTTGGTTAAGATAGCAATATATTGTCGTTAAGGATACCTGTTGGCACTTTATGAAGCATTGGTCACTTTTTTTCTTAAATCAGCAATACGTTTCTTGATTTGCTCATCATTTATAGCACTTTACTGCGACCACTGTAAAAGGGTTGTGTTTTTTCTAAATCCCTTTTTTGGCCATTCACTTGTATTCTAGAGTAATCTAAGTTTGTAGTTTCATTCTGGTGGTGTATTCCAAAATTGGTATAGAAAAAAATAAGTTTCAGGAAAAATAATAAAAAAAAAAAATGCAGGACAGCAAATATGCATTAAACCTACATTTTACCTTTCAATTTAACTTTCTAATTGTTAAGGATGCTAGGCTAGGTATCTATATTATTATGGCCTGCAGAAAAGCGTCCTTAAGCCTTAAAATTCAACTGTGCAAAAGTATATTATAGCGCATTTGTGTAACCTCGTATGGAAGTTAGACAGTTTGTAATTTCCTGTTTGTGTGTAGTACTCTAAGGCTATTGGCGCACAGAGCAATTTGATTACCATCATCATCTCAGGGAGAATCGCATTACGAAAAGCCGTCCACTACCATTCATGAGTTTGCCTGGCAAATGACTGCCAGTAAGAAAGGGCAGCAGTCAAAATGCCCCGTGTGCCATGAGCCCAGCCTTTGTATGTATATGTCTAGCTATTGGTAATATTTTGCTGATGTTTTCTTTTGTGTTCCAGGCAAGATATTTTCGGGCTCCGACGCGGTCTGCAGTTCGTTGCGTTCGCATTAAATTCTTACCTCGGTTCTTCAAAATTTGCCAACCCTCAACTAATGTTTCGCTGTTTTTTTATTTTTTCACAACCCAATTTTTCAAAGTATATTTAGTTGGCTGTCTTTCAGTTGTAGAAGGGTAGTGGATAAAGGCAAAATTTTGGCTGAAAACTAAAGGCAGTGCTGTTCATTTGTCAACATCAACAGTGTGCAAATATTAACTGTTGCTTGCAATTTTTATACGGGCGTAAAGTGTTTTAAGAGGTTTTTTTTTTTTTTTTTTAAATCGTGAAAAGTGTATCTGAAGAAGGATTCCGTCTACTTTCAATCATTGTTGAGCCAAATAATAGGATTTTGTGCAACCAAATTGAAGTTAATGTATGGATTTCACTGCAATTTGTAGAAGTACACCATTTAACTCTTAATATTTACTCTGCAGCAGAAAGGTGGTTATAATATTTTTCCCTAATGTAATGCAAATTATAATTACAAGTATCCAAAAATTTTCAGTTGCGTTATTCCCAACTTTGTGGGGCATATGTTAACTCTGAACATCTGTTTCCATGAATAAAGCATTGCTTTAAAAGGACTGTTGTTTTGACCTTTTATTTAATACAAGAGATTACAGCTTTTTGAGTATGAAAGATCAGAAGCAAGAACTAATGGTAGTTTAGCGGTAAGTGGCAGCATATCTTATTAAAAGGACATGATACACCTATATATACCTTTTTTGTTGGCCAATCAAAATTAAATAACCTATAAGACCAACTAATTTCCTCCTCACCACTGTTGTATATTTACCAAGCAATACAGAAACCAATATTAATAACTTTGGTAAACCCTGTACTGACTGACATGTTGGGACTAGAAGAAATGGAAATTACTATATGAAGGTAAGTGAAATTCTCATTTTCTTCTAATTCCCTTCCATGTTTGTACAAATAGGATCTACAAAGTAAAGCCCCCAGGGCAAAAAGGGGTGTGGAATACCTATCAGCTTGCTGCCAATGCCATGACTAACAATGCCAACAGCACAACCATGAAACGGAGAAGTTGATATAAACACAGCCCCAGAAAATTGGGTGTGAAAACACTCTACAAGTCATATGTATCAGAATGCCCTAGGGCCTGAAAATCTAAAAAGAGTTATAGTTCCAACTCTGAACTACCGAGTGTGACATATGATGAGATTCAAGCAACACAGAGCAACCGTTTATTACGTGCTCAAGGGGTACCTTCCCAGACTAGAGAGACTGGAAAGGAAAAGGAAAACTGTCCAGTCACAACTTCCCACTAGCATTTACAACCAGAACCCTGCTACTATCCAGATTGCTAGTGTCAACACCCTTGCAACAACCCACAGACCAGATTAGGACACACCAGCAATCAAAGCACTACAGTGCAAGCACCCTTAGGGCACTTACAAGCGGTTAAAGCTGCGTTCTGTTTTGTAGCGTTCAGCCGCAGGGGAGCGCAGGAATAGACGCAAGCAATTCTTTTCAATGGGGCTATACTTACTCAAGTGCATGTAGGTGCCAAATGCAGGAAAAATGCAGCATGTTGCAGCTCTGCGTTCTGCGCCTACATGCTCATGTGTGAGTATAGCCCCATTGAAAAGAATTGCTTGTGTCTTTTCCTGTGCTCCTCTGCAGCTGAATGCTACAAAACGGAATGCAAGGGAGCGCAGCTTTAACCACTCATGAGTAACGGCCCTTATAGGACAGAAAATAACAGTGATGAGGAGGAAGTTGGGTGGTCTTATAGGTCATGTTTAATTTTGATTGGCTCTGGTTTAGGTCCTACATCCCTGTCTGGGAGGAGCAATACTACCCATCTGTAATGACACGGAAGGGAAGTAGAAGAAATTTTTTTAAAAATTGTACAATTTGTTCCATAAGAGGCTAAACTTGAACTAAGCATTCTGTAGTCAATAAAAAAAGATCGATGGCATGAAGGACCCATTTTCCATAAGTGGTTCACATTTATGAAGGCCAATTCAATTTGATGCTGTGAAATAAAAATCTTTCTGAAGGTAATCTGCTAGAATCGAAGGCATACTAATTATATTTAAATCATATCACTGAAAGTAGTCTGAAATCCATTTGCAGATTTAGGGCCTTAAAGTACAATGGAGTTCCTCATATGGCCCATGGGCTTTACCTGTGGGAACTTAGTTTAGAAACAAGATGTATGACTAATAACCTAAAAAAACTTCATATATTAATTGCATAGAGAAATATACTGGAAGCATTTGATTATATGAGCAAAACTACTTTGGAAAGCCCCCCCCCCCCATGCCTCCCAAGAAGGCCTATACAAATTTTATATAGTTTGTTGAACAGGTTACATGTAGAGATCAAAAATGTACAACACATAAACACTTTAAAAAAAATCAAATTAAAAAGTCAAAATAGCATATACAAATTTTTATATCTGACAACAAACACAATACCCTTTCTACATGTTGGGCCTATTTATAATGCTGTGTAAAATATTCGAGAAAAAAACCATCCCAGTTGATATTGCCGATAGCAACCAATCTGCTCTTTTATATGGTTTTCTAACTTTTTAATCGAATTTGAAAATAGTTTGCCTTTGCAAAAAACTTGAATTTCAGGAAGGCAATTAACATATTCCAGTGGTTCAACTGACCTCTGCCATTGACTTGTAAATGAACTAGGCAGGTATTAGGGTTGAACTCCATGGGTGAATTCGGCACAATCCAACGAGCTGTGCAAAAACACAGGTGTCACGTCGGATGCAACGGAAATAAGGTAAGAGATGGATTGATCCGATGTGACATGACTGTCAGATGCAGCCAAGTACAAAAATTGTGTATGCTTCAACCACTTCTCAAAAATCCTTTTGGGCAGGGTGCAGAGCAGTCCAAAGGCTCTTGCCAGGGGTCAACCATATACTAGAAAAGAAATCACTGCAGCACCTCTTTGTTGCAAAAGTGAAAAAAGTTGTGTTTACTGACCAAATAAACACAACTTTTTCACCTTTGCAACAGAGGTGCTGCAGTGATTTCTGTTCTACTAGATGCAAATGCAGCATCTGCATCCGACAGTCGTGTCGCGTCGGATCAAAGCTGCGGCACCATCCGACAATGCTATTACTTTATTTCCGTTGCATCCGATGTGACGCCTGCGTTTTTGTGCAGTGCATCAGATTGCGCCGAAATTCGCCTGTTGAGTTTCCAGGGTTGAGGTGTGATACATTTCACATTCAAATCTGAGTTGATTTAAAATTTGACTGAGTTTTGACCCAAAAACTATTTGAAAATTCAAATTTACCATTCGAACCTTCATAAAGCTGCCCATGAATGTATGGAAAGAGACCTTATCGGAAAGTTGACCCCAGAAAACCAAATATTTTTGGAATGTAAATGTTTTAATGCAATATGATCATTAAAGGGCACCATAAAAAAAATCCAAATCCTATTTTATCACATTAGTCAAGCAAACGGAACTTAAATTACACTATATATATATATTTTTTTTTTTTTATCTTGGTTCCTTCGGTCTGGGAATTCATAATTATAGCAAGCAGGCAGGAGCCATTTTGTGGACACTGTTAAGGCAAGCCTTGCATCATTGGGCACAATTAAACAGTAAAGTGAATGGGAGAATGTGGGGAGTGCAGTGACATTAGTAAGTGCTGAGCGGAAAGTGAAGTTATTGAGGAGGGGAAGGCAATATTTGATTGACAGCTGAGATTTTTAAATGTTTACAACCGCTATGAATGCTTTAATAAAAAAAAATTGAGTTTCGTGTTTCATTTGAAATTGACTAATGATGTAGCTTTTTTATGTCTGGGTGACAGGTCCCCTTTATTTCTATCCAAGCTGTAAGCTTAAGGGTAGATCTATATGGATGTTTTTACTGCGCTTACCTCAATTCTGATGCAACGAAGAGCTGGCATCACGTTGGATGCACTGAATCTAAGGTAAGTTATAGGAATGTTGGATGCTGACGTTGCAAATCTGGACTGTGAATGGCTCATGTTCCAGCTCTGGAGTTAAGAGCAGTGCCGGGCAGAAAGGTATGTGTGCCACATTGTTCAATAAACCCCCTGCTAGTGATGAGAGAGGTTGGGAGAATGGGTATGTGCCTAGTGCCTCTTATTGTTAAGCCCTAGGCTTGTACCTTTTTTGCCTAAACATAGTTCCAGCTCTTGCCTCAGTTATAAGGCATTATAACACTTGATAAAGAGCGTAAGCTCGAAACATGTCGTGTTGATACTACAATAAAGGCACCTTTTTCAGCAGACCTGTCTGAGCAGTCTGTATCCACACCTACAATTGGCTTTTGGATGGAAGCAAGGTGTGTTGATACGAAAGAATTACAATAAGGACTCCATGTACCTGTACATTCAGTTATAAGACTCCTGGTATGGACTGTGAAAGGTATATGTTCCAGCTCTGGAATAGAGCTGATTGCTTATGCTCCAGAATTTACAAAAGAGAGATTTTTGTACTTACCGTTAAATCTTTTTCTCTTGTCCTATATTGGGGGACACAGGCACCGTGGGGATGAAGATCCTGCTGGAGACTGGACACTAAACTGTTAACTTTTGGCTCCTCCTCCTCCTAGTCCGGGCTTCATCCCCTGCCTCCTCCTACATCTCCCAGTTTTAACCGAAGAAGGAGCATAATAACCCAAACCAGAAGAAGAAAGGAACCCAACCCTTCAACTTAACATATTGACAATATAACGACTCCAATGGAGTAATTAACAGTGTCGATTTAGGGAGGGAAGGCCTGTGTCCCCCAATATAGGACAAGAGAAAAAGATTTAACGGTAAGTACAAAAATCTCTCTTTCTCTTGCCTAATTGGGGGACACAGGCACCGTGGGGATGTCCTAAAGCACCCCTGAGGGTGGGACACTGAGCCCCTTGCAGGTGTTTAGCTAACTACTGTCTGTAACACCTTCCTCCCGAAGCTGGCTTCGGCCGATGCCCTTGTGTGTAGCCTGTAGAACCTTGTGAACGTATGGATGGACGCCCAGGTAGCTGCCCTGCACACCTGTTCTGCTGAAGCGTGATGTCGAACTGCCCAGGATGTACTGAGTGAGCGAGTGGAGTGAGCTCTCACTAAGCGAGGTGGCTGTTTCCCCTTAATTGAGTATGCACGTAGAATGACTGTGCGAATCCACTTGGCTAGTGTTGTCGAAGCTGCTTTTGAACCTCTTTTGGGTCCGCTCGGGATAATGAATAGAGAGTTTGTTTTGCCGGTCTCCTTGGTAGCTTGTATATATGCTTTAATAGCTCGGACAACGTCCAGGTTGTGTAACTTCTGTTCTGCCGGATTCTTGGGGTCTGGACACAAGGATGGTGCTACAATGTCCTGACTTAGATGAAATTCCGATACTACCTTAGGCAAAAAATCCGGTGTTGGTCTGAGTACCACCTTGTCTCTGTGGAAAATGGTGAAAGGTGGTATACACGAGAGAGCTGCCAACTCCGAGACTCTCCTAGCCGAAGTGATTGCCAATAGAAAGACTACCTTTTCGGTTAGGGTAGATAAGTGTATCTGGTCTATGGGTTCGTATGGATCATCCTGGAGTACTGAAAGTACTAGATTAAGGTCCCAAGGTGGTACCGGGCAACGATACGGTGGTATTAATCGAGCTGCTCCCTGTATAAATGTCTTGATATTGCTTCTTGATGCCAGCTTAGTCTGGAGTAGTATTGATAGTGCAGACACCTGTACTTTCAGTGAACTTGAGGCCAACCCTTTCTGTAGACCTTCTTGCAGTTAAGATAGAATCTCTCTCTCACCTGCTCTCTGAGGATTGGTATCTCTGTGCTCGCACCAAGAGATGAAGGTCCTCCATACCCTGTGGTACGCTTTCGCGGACACTGGTTTGCGTGCCCTTAGCATTGTGGGAAGTGCTTCCTCTGGTGCTCCTGCTCCTCTTAGGACTAGGGCCTCAAGAGCCATGCCGTTAAAGCCCAATGATGAGAATTCGGGTGGGCGATTGGACCTTGAGTCAGCAGGTCTTGTCGCTGAGGAAGATGGAATGGTTCTTCCTTTGCTAGTGCCATTATGTCTGCGAACCATGGTCTTCTTGGCCAGAATGGTGCTACCAGGATGACTGGGATTCTCTTTCTTTCGATTTTCTTTACTACCTTTGGCAGAAGGGCTAGGGGAGGAAAGATGTACGCCATGGAGAACTTCCAAGGTATTACCAGTGCGTCTGTGTCGTGTGCTAGCGGGTCTCTGCTTCGTGCCACGAACCGAGGGGTCTTTCGGTTGTTTCTTGATGCCATAAGGTCGATTTCCGGTAGTCCCCATTTCTGTACTAGAAGTTGGAACGTCTCTTGGTGTAGGCTCCATTCTCCGTGATCTAGTGTTTCTCTGCTTAGATAGTCTGCTAACCAGTTGTCTACCCCTGGTATGTGGACAGCCGATAACGCTGGAACGTTGTTCTCCGCCCACTGTAGGATGCTCTGTGCTTCTTTGAGCGACGCTGGGCTTCTGGTGCCGCCCTGGTGATTTTATGTACGCGACTGCCGTTACGTTGTCGGACTGTATCCGTACTGCATGTCCTTTGAGTAAGTGAGTTAACCTTTCTAGCGAGTAACGGATCGCTCTCAGCTCTAAGAGATTGATGGGCAGCGTCTTTTCCTCTTGATTCCAGATGCCTTGTACTGTAGTTTGATGAAGAACGCCTCCCCAGCCCCTTAGGCTGGCGTCCGTTGTGAGGACTGTCCATTGGTTCGGTGGGAAGGGTCTGCCTGCTGTTGTGTGAGGGGAATGGATCCACCAGTCCAGAGATAGCTTTTTATCTGTTTCGTGAAGGTTATCTGGCGATCCAGGTTCTTTTTGTCTTTGCGTTGGTGATGGAGAATGGCATATTGCAGTGGTCTGGTGTGAAACTGAGCATACGATATTGCGGGGAATGTTGCTACCATTGTGCCTAACGTCTGCATCGCTTCGCGTAGAGATACCGTGGAGGCGTTCTGGAGTCTCAGAACTCTCTCCCGTAGTGTACTGATCTTGTGTTGAGGGAGGTAGGCTTTTCCCTTTCTGGAATTCAGAATCAGGCCCAAGTATTCTGTTGATTGGGCTGGGATGAGGTTGGATTTGTTGAAGTTGATCTTCCACCCGAGATCTGTTAGGGTTTGTAGTACAATATTTGTATGTTGTTGAGCGGCTATTGCCGATTGTCCCTTTACTAGCAGATCGTCCAAATAGGGAATGACGGGGATTCCTCGGAGTCTTAGCTGCTCTAGTGCTGTGGCCAGTACCTTTGTGAATGTGCGGGGGGCTGATGACAGCCCGAATGGAAGGGCTACGAACTGCCAGTGTTGGCCGTTGACGAAGAATCTGAGGAACCTGTAGTGGGCTGGGTGGATGGGTATATGGAGGTATGCGTCCTTGATGTCTATGATTGTCATGAACTCTCCGTCTTCCATGGATGCCAAAACTGACTGGATGGATTCCATTTTGAAATGTAACTTTTTTACGAACGGGTTGAGATCCTTTAAATCTAGGACCGGTCTGAGGGAACTGTCCTTCTTGGGGACCATGAATAGGTTGGAATAATATCCCTTTTTTCTTTCTAAACCCGGGACAGGTTGTATGGTTCCTGCTCTTGTTAGGTCCTGTATGACTGCGAGGAATCTGGTTCTGTCCTTGAGTAGTTTGGGCATCCTGGATACGAAGAATCTTTGGGGTGGACGTAGGGTAAAGTCTATTAGAAGACCTTCTGCAATAACTTGAAGGACCCAATGGTCCCGTATTGTCCTTTTCCACACCTCCCGAAAGGATTTTAGTCGGCCGCCTAGGGGAATCCCGTCGGGGGTGGGCACTCCTTCATGCTGAGTTAGCTTTGTCCTGAGTGGGTTTGGCTGGTGTCTTGCTGGAAGACCAGCTGGGTCTCTGTTTTCCCTGATAGCGTGTTCGGAAATTGGAGCTGGACTTGTCTGTCTATGTCTTTGTCCTGTGGCTTTGCCGAAAGGGACGAAAAAAGGGTTGTCTCCTAAAAGGTGTTCTCCTGGGTCTGGTCTGTGGAAGCAATGTACTTTTGCCTCCTGTTGCTTGTGATATTATCTTCTCTAGTTCTGAGCCGAAAAGGAGTTTTCCTTGAAATGGAAGGCTAACTAGGGAGCGTTTTGAGGTGAGGTCAGCTGACCAATTCTTCAACCACAAAAAACGGTGAGCCGCTACCAATTGGGCTGATGATTGGGCTACCATCTTTGCGGCGTCGATCTGAGATAGTAGGTTGTCCGTAGTCGGGTCTTCTGAGCCGATAAGTTGCGCTGCTTGTTCCACCCAGACCTCCATAGCCTTGGCAACCCAAGCGATGGCAAATATTGGCCTGAAAGCTGAGCCTGAGGCAGTGAAGGATGATTTGCAGAATCCCTCCAGACGTTTGTCAATAGGGTCTTTAAAGGATGCTGCGTCAGCCACTGGAATTGGTGGTGTTTTTGGAGAGTCTGGAAACTGGGGGGTCGACCACTGGGGGAGAGGCCCATAGATTGGTGCACTCTTGTGGGAAGGGGTAGTTCTGAGAGAATCGTCTAGAAATTTGTACCCTGTGGTCTGGGTGTTTCCATTGGGCCTTGATTATGTCATTTAATTGCTCGTATGCTGGAAATGCGTATGAGCTCTTCTTTTGTCTCTTGAAAATATTCTTTGCCGGTTCCGCTGTGGATACCGTGTCTTCGATATTGAGAGTGCTGAGAACCGCTTCAATGAGTCCCTCCACTTCCTTTTGTGTACGGGGGGTATCCTCCTCAGGATCTAAGTGTTCCTGATCAGAGTCTTCGTCTGACAAAATTTGACCCTCTTCATAAGAGGGGGATAGTTGTTCCCTAGGGGAATCTGGTGGAGAGGGGGCTGAGCGCTTGGAGCCTGATGGGCGTTCTGGTGCGGCGGTGGGTTGGGATAGACGCTCGAGGACTTTGTCGAGGGTCTCTGGTATCCTGGCCAGGTGTTGTATGCCTGCGAGGGAAAGGGATAGTGCCCTCATTAAGTCTGATTCGGACGTATTGTCTGGTGGAGTAGGTGAATGCTGAGAGGGCCTACAGGCTGTACACATAGGGTCGGTCGAAGCTGACTTGCATTTAGCGCAAGCAAGATAGGATATCTGCGCCAGAGTGCGCGGGAGGTTTGAGGATTTTGAGGTCCTGTGTTCCTCTGATTTGTCAGCCATTGTGTCTCCTTTTTTGCCCAATGGGAAGGATTTTTTTTTTTTTTGAAGGCAGGGGAATATTGATGTTGTTTCTGAGGGTAGCCTTATGCTGATGGAGGCTGTATACCTGATCTGTAGAGAGAGAGATCAACAGATAAGAGGGGTCTGATAGACAGAGAAGCGCAAGTTCCTGCAGTAGAGATAGTGATTTGACAGACAGGAGCCGGAGGATATACTTGCCTTTCCGGAAGCTTAATCTGTGGAGAGAGATCTGCGGAACGCTTGTGAAGGAGCGGAGAAACTGCGTGTTGTATGCAGAAGTGCGCAGCGTGGAGGCGCGAAGAGAGAGGATCCAGGCGGAAGTGACGCGGGGAAGGCAAGACGCGGTAGGCGGAAGTGCAGATGGCGGGAGAAGAAGCGTTCCAGCGTGGAATGCAGGGGGAACCGCGACAAGTAAAAAAGGCACAAGAATGGCAGAAATATATGGAAAAAGGTGCGGATTTGTGAAGGGTTGATAGGTGTACTCACCTAGGATGCCAGCTGTTCTGAGCCCTTAGTTTCTTGGAGTTCCCTTTTGCAAACGCTGTATATATGTTTTAAAACAAACATATCCGTTTGTGTCAAAAATATATACATATGTATATACTTTAGCATATATAGCGCTGTTGCAGACCTCCGTAGAGCGGGAAAACAGCGAGGGAACAATGGAGCCAACCTGCAGACCTCCGTAGAGTGGGAAGGTGAGAGGGTCAGATGGGTCAGCTGGAGAGGCTCTAGAAAGTATCTTTTGGCCCTTAATGTGGCGTGATCTAACACGTGGTCTATGATCATTTGCTCCAGCCACAGAGAAAAAACGTGTCTCCTTCTGAGGACACTAAACAAAACTGGGAGATGTAGGAGGAGGCAGGGGATGAAGCCCGGACTAGGAGGAGGAGGAGCCAAAAGTTAACAGTTTAGTGTCCAGTCTCCAGCAGGATCTTCATCCCCACGGTGCCTGTGTCCCCCAATTAGGCAAGAAAAAGAATATCAGGATGGTGCTAGAAAAAGGAGTTTTATAGGACCTCTTTCTGCTGCATATGAAAACCATGTGGGAAAATGTTAAACTGGATAAATCCTTGAGAAGTGCAGTATTCTATCTATTGCAGACCGGGATTGGCAATCTGTACATTCTTGCACATTCCAGAGGGGCTGGTGCAACATGTATGTTTATTTATAAAGCGCTCTTAGGATCAGCAGCACAGGACAAAATATAAAAGTACACACAGTTGACAAATAAAATAATTAATACAATAAATACTGTAAAACCTCTATTACTCTCTCATCTCAGGGGGACACAGGCACTGTAGGGTTTTATTTCACCTTCCGGGAGGAAAGGACACTAAAAGTAAAACTAAACATGACAGCCCTCCCAGTGGTCCCGCCCACCGGTCCCGGCGGCTACACCCCTTCTGGGAGGCTGTCTCACCCCAGTTCTTTTAGTGTCCTCATGGGAGGAGGACACTCTCCCCTAGGGGATATTTATTTATTTATTATTTATTCATTATTTTATTACTTACTTAATTACTTATTTATTTATTTTTTCGCAGAATTCCTGGGCAGGGCAGGTTCAGTCCCAGTGTTGTAGGGCTACCCCTCAGGGACAGGAGCTCCGGCCCTGGGGTCCATTCAGAGACAGGCGCTACGGCTCAGTTCTCTGGGTCGTGCTCAGTGCGGGAAGGAAGCCGGTTTGTCTCCGGCGCCCGCTTCCTTTCTCTTGCGGCTCCACTTCCCCCGACCCTACTATGTGTTGCTGCTTCTTCCCGCAGTTTTTTCTAGGCTGCGGGGAGCGAGGCTTTCGAAGGGGAGTTTCTTCTCTGCAGGAAGGAGCCGGTCTGCCTCCGGACGCCTACCCCCAATCTCTTGCGGCGCCATTTTCTTACTTTGCGCCGCTTGGCAGTGACGTCAGCGCGATTCAGCACGCATTCCCATTCGTGCCATTTTCTCAGGCTGACGCTCCGGGGCACTACAGCCTAGCTCGCTCTGCTGTGGGGATACAGGCACACGGGAAAGAACACGCTCCCAGAGGAAAGGCACAGCACAGACTTCAGTCTCTTCAGGGCTCTGTACCAGCGCAGGCTTCTGCCTCAGGCTGCATCCCAAGGGAGGCTGCTCTCACCTCAGGCCTGTATTTTCTTTTGCTATACAATTTTATATATATATATAGTATTACAAGCGCCATGGCTGACCCCACTAGGGAGGGCATGAGGCTGCGGTCTACCCAGTCGGCTCCCAAGGCCCCTCCTGTCTCCAAGGTCTCCTTTTTGGCTTGCGCCACCTGCCGTGCCAGGCTTCCACCAGGTCACCCTCAGCCTCTGTGTACTGCCTGTTTAACCCCTCCCCAGGCCCCTGCTGCTACTGACAGTCAGAATGCTTCTTCCTCAATGCCTGAACCTACCTGGGCAAAGGAACTAGCTAACTCTATTTCCTCACTCCAAGGGCTTGCAAGGCTCCCGGAGTCCTTAGATAAATTTCTTGCTCAGCTGGCTTCCCAATCCACCTCAGGGGTGGTAGGGAAACGTAAAGCTTCTGAGACTCCTCTACTTCGGGACTCTGACGAGGAGTCGGAACTTGCAGAGGATGGGCAAATTTCCGATGGAGACTCAGAGGAGACATCACATCAGGAGACTGAGGTTCCCTTGGCTATCTCAGACATTGACAGTCTGATTGAGTCTGTTCTGCAGACTCTTAACATCTCTGTTCAGGATTCATCTGATCCTACAAAGGATCTCTTTAAGAGACAGAAGAAGACGGCAAAATGCTTTCCTTCCCATGACCAACTTTTTTCAGTGGTTAAGGATGAGTGGGCTGCTCCAGAACGCAAGTTTAATATTTCCCGTCGCTTCAACCTCTCAACCTAGTGCTATCGGCCCTCCAGGGTGCTCCCTTTGAGCCCCTCGCCCAGGCCTCGGATACACTCCTTACTTGGAAAACCTTGTTCCTCCTTGCCATTACATCAGCCAGGAGAGTTTCAGAGTTAGCAGCACTGTCCTGCAGCCCTCCCTTTCTAATTTTTCATCAAGATAAGGCGGTTCTCAGGCCCATCCTCTCCTTCCTACCCAAGGTGGTATCGGCCTTCCACCTAAACCAGGATATTGTGGTCCCTTCCTTTTGCCCACAGCCCAAGGGCGTCAAGGAGATTTCTCTGCATTCGCTTGACGTTGTCAGGGCACTCAGATACTATGTGTATAGATCCAAGTCCTTTCGAAAGTGTGACGCTCTCCTCGTCATCCCCACAGGTCCTTGGAAGGGCCTCAAGGCTTCCAAGACTACTCTTGCCAGATGGATACGATCTACGATTTCTAGGTCTTACCAGATCGCTGGTAAACCTTCCCCCATCAAGCTTACTGCTCATTCAACTCGATCACTAGCGGCCTCCTGGGCTGCCCGAAACATGGCCTCCGTAGAGCAGATTTGCAGGGCTGCCACCTGGTCTTCCATCCACACCTTCACCCGGTTTTACCAGGTACATGTAGCCTCCTCCTCTGAGGCAGCATTTGGAAGGAAGGTCCTACAAGCTGCCTTACAAGTTCAAGCTTGATATTCCCACCCCTCTGGGACTGCTTTTGAACGTCCCTACAGTGCCTGTGTCCCCCTGAGATGAGAGAGTAAGATGGATTTTTGTCTTACCTGTAAAATCCTTTTCTCTTCTCATCGAAAGGGGGACACAGGTACGCCCATCCCAGGGTATCAAGCCAGTAAAGAGATGTCTCTGAGACAGGGCCTGCCTATACGCAGCATCTACCTTCTTAGTGGAGTTTCCATGACCCTTAAAAAAGGGGTTTCTAGTTTATCCAAGGGAAGATTCCCTTGGTCAGTTCCAGTTCTAGTTAATTCTCTGTTATTCGGATACTTCTAACGTCTGGGGTGAGACAGCCTCCCAGAAGGGGTGTAGCCGCCGGGACCGGTGGGCGGGACCACTGGGAGGGCTGTCATGTTTAGTTTTACTTTTAGTGTCCTTTCCTCCCGGAAGGTGAAATAAAACCCTACAGTGCCTGTGTCCCCCTTTCGATGATAAGAGAAAAGGATTTTACAGGTAAGACAAAAATCCATCTTTTCAGTACCCTTATTTTAAGTTTTTGGTCCCACCAATTTATAATGCATTTCAATGGGTGCATTTCCCTAATATACTGTAAGGGGCAGATTTAATTAGGATATTTGGCGAATAAAAATTTGCCAAATTCCCATTAAAATATTCTCATTAGCAAAAATCGTATGAATATTATTTGAAAGAAAATTAAAAAAAAAGCCTATGGGGGCTTCCCATAGGCTTCTAATGCAGTTCGGTAGGTTCAATCTGGCGAAGTAGGCAGTCGAATAAAAATGCAAGTTCTTCGACCAGCGAATAGTCAAGCGATCCAATATATATTTATTTAATGGCTGAAAATCTTAATTTGCATATTCGAATAGTCACACAATCGAAAATAGACTATTCAAGCACATGTTCGAATCCTTCTCACAAATTTGATAAATCTGCCCTTAAATAATAAGTAATGTTCTCCCTGATGTACCCAAAAACTGCTTTTTCATATGTGAATGTTATTTGTGAAATAGAGGTTTGAAATGCTAACCAGATGTAAATTTTGCAATGGTTCTGCCTGTAAATGGTCGATTCCAATTAGTCTGCCCCTTATACTGTACTAGACTAATCACATATTGCTTTAGATTGTGTGTGTGAGTGAAAGAGAGGCCTTGCACATGCCCCGTATATGTTTAATCCTTGTTATTAACACAGTAAATATTGTATCTCAAAGTAAAACAAACCCCTGTGCTTAAATACTTTCAGAACTTGAAGAAAACGTTATTTTAACATATTTCCTGCACCTGACCTGACCCTCCACCAGCACTGCCCCGACCTACTGGTTCCTTTTATAGACCCGCACCAAGGGGTGGGCCATGTGAGCAGGCACGTGGCTATAAAATCGGAAGCTGGTGGTGTAGCGGGCGGGAGAGCAGGAAGAAGACCAGGAAGCAGGGCCAGGCCAAGGGGTAGTTAGAGTAGGCACGTGCCTAGGGCACAAAGCTATGGGGTTCCAGGCACGTACCTTCTCAGTCGCCTACCCCTTGTCCGGTCCAAATCTCTCTTCGACTGCGGGTTTATTTCCTTGATCTAATGCGGCGCACTCCATCTCTGTGCATGCACGCATTAGCGTTCCATTTCGCTGTGGGTGCACTCAGCTGGTATTTTTGATGGTTGATCTCAATGTTATTAATAGGAAAAAAAGATAAATATAAATATATAGGAAGGCCGATATTTTTTCCCAGAAAAGGTGGCAACCCTAGTGTGAGGTCTGCCTGCCCCGTGGATCCTGGGCCTGCCGCACATCAGTACTACAGAGCATTTCTGTTATCTGTTGTGGACTTGTGAATCCTTGTGCCTTTTATTATTATTCAGCTTTGAATAGGGTTGCCACCTTTTCTGGAAAAAAAGTACCGGCATTCCTATATTTTATGGTTTTTCCATTTAAATACCATTGGCATAAAGCAAAAATTTTTTACCGGCCAGGCCAGTAAAATACTGGCCAGGTGGCAACCCTAGCTTTGAATGACTGCCCTCCACAGCTACTCAGCAGCTTGTTTATATAAACTATAGTAGAATTTCTGAAGCCAACACACCACTTTTACCATGGCCTTTAAAGGAACAGTAACACCAAAAAAATTTAAGGGTTTTAAAGCAATGAAAATATCATGTAGTGTTGCCCTGCACTGGTAAAACTGACGTGTTTGCTTCAGAAACACTACTATAGTTCATATAAACAAGCTGCTGTAGAGCAATGGCGGAAATTGAAAAACGGCTATATGGCAAAGGTTAACTAATGGATAACAGATAACACCATTAGTCAGACAGAGCTTATCTGCTATCTGCTGTGTAACTTGAGCTTTTTCCTCTTTGAATGGCTGCCCCCATTGCTACTAGGGTTGCCACCTTTTCTTGAAAAAAATACCGGCCAGGCCGGTAGGGTTGCCACCTGGCCGGTATTTTTGATGGTTGATCCTGATGTTATTAATAGGAAAAAAAGTTAATATATAGGAAGGCTGGTATTTTTTTCAAGGAAAGGTGGCAACCCTAATTGCTACACAGCAGCTTATTTATATAAACAATAGAAGTAAGCATATACAGCAGTTTTACCAGCAGTTTACGTTATATTGTCATTACTTTAAAACACTTATTTTTTTGATGTTATGTTCCTTTAACATCAATCAATCAATTGAAGGACTGTACGCTGACCTACGCCTCAATTTTGTTACGTGCAGCGCAATGACGTGGCTCTTTTATCATCTCGCGGTTGTAGAACTGAGGACCGGAAGAGAAAGTAGAAACGAGGTTGCTGGGTGGTTGCGCAGACTAATAAAGGCTGCTCTTGCTTGCACACACGCTTGAATGTGTGTCATTTGGAGATCATTTCTCGGGTTATTTTCCCCCCTGAGGTTCCATCTCTGAGCGTTTTAATCAGTCTTTGAGTTTGCTTTTTTTTTTGTTTACTTTTTTTTTTATTAATTCCGAATTTTCAAAGTTTAATATTTAGAAATCGGTATTTTCTGCGATTTTTTTTATTTTATATAAAACCGGGTGCTGCGGGTAGCATTCGTTTTTGCTTTCAGCGAAGCATTGGGAGTTATTTCAGCAGTCATGCCGAACTACGACGAGAGAATGAAGATATTCATCGGTAATATCGATGACCGAACAACGCAGGAAGAGCTGACGCCGTTATTCGAGCGCTATGGCACTGTCGTAAACTGCGCCGTCATGAAGCAATACGCTTTTGTACACATGCGCGGCGCCGATGAAGCCACGAAAGCCGTCGAGCACCTGAATGGCCGTGAACTTAATGGGAAAAAAATGTTGGTAGAGCTGTCTAAGCCCCGGCCTCAAAACACTTGGAAAATATTCGTGGGGAACGTGAGTTCCTCCTGCGACGCCGGCGAAATTCGCAAAACATTCGAGGCATACGGGAGGGTGGTGGAGTGTGACATAGTAAAAGGTAAATGAAACGTGGTAGTGGCGGCTTGGACTGTTTGTAGAGGGAACATAAAACACAAACTTTTTTTTTTCATGTTTGAAGCGACAGAGGTAAAATGGCGGAACGGGTGTTTGGGTTCTGGTAGGGTGTGACTACAAAAGATTATGCGACAGCCCTGATAGTCACGTGTAGAGCTGTTCAGTTACTTCTTTGTCGCAGCATCAGCTCAGTAGTTTTATTACTAAATCACAGGTTGAAGAGAGTGGTAGGAGATTGCCATGATTTATGCTAACATTCATATAGTACCATTAGTGTGTGTACTGAACCGTGAACACACTAATACAAAAATTACTTGGGATCGAGCTGCCTCATTGCTCTTACAATTTGTTATATAATAAAAAGTAGTTTGGTTCAAACCATTATGTTCTAGAATCTAGAAAGTCCTGTTCTGTGTTGTTTTTGGGTTTTTGTTTTTTAAATAAGCTTTGAATTAACTACCTCTTTTCAGCTGATAGATGGCTGTCACTGACCCCAGTTGGCAACATTAAAATTTAATTAATTTTAATTACATTATATAAATTATTTGAATCTTGTTTACTTCAGTCTGGGAATTCATAATTAAAGTAAGCAGGTAGGAGCCATTTTGTGGATACTGTTAAGGCAAGCCTTTCATCATATCAGAATCTTGGTTTTGCACCAGAATGGGGGACCCAATCTCCACCCCCATGCCCTCGCTACACAATGAAATGGTCAAGAGATTGTGTGGAGGGCAGTGACTTTTAGGAAGTGCTGAATGGAAAGTGAAAGTAATTGTCTGCCCCGCCTCTATGTATAAGGCATAGAGGTGGGATAGGCAATATTTGATTGACTGCTGAGATTTTTAAATGAGCTTAAAACTGCTTTGACTGCTTAACGGGCACCTATTGGTTAAAAATTGCTATCCCCAACCAAAGGTGCAGGGTGGTAGATCCACATTCTGGTTGGGGATAACCATATTATTTGTTTTTTTTTTTGTATACGCGTGACATCACACACGTGTAATGCGCATGCGATTGAGCAGGCATGGCTGCTCGCACTGTGAGCTCCCTCCCTGTGTGAGTAGCATAGTCCTACTGTTATCCCCTACTGGAAGGAGGGCTATACCAGCCCGCACCTTTAGTTGGCAATAAAATTTCTAACCAATAAGTGCCCTTTAAATAAGAAATAGAAATTGGATTTCATGTTTAATTTGAAAGGGACTTCTTTATACAGCTTTTTGTATCGGAGCAAACACCTCAAATGTGTTTTAAAGAGGCTAAAATAATACTGTGGAGGATATATTTCTATATGAACCGTTTCCTGGCTTGCAATTTGAATTACCCTAGCAACCCTGCATTGATTTGAATAAGAGACTGGAATATGAATAGGAGACCTGAATAGTAAGAGTAATAAAATGTAGCAATAACAATAAACGTGTACCCTTACAAAGCATTTGTTTTTATATGTTTTTAGATGGGGTCCGTGACACCCCCCATTTGACTGTCACAAGAAGGCAAATAATTAAAAAACTATTAAAGGGGTGGTTCACCTTCAAGTTAACTTTTAGTATATTGTAGAAGGGTCAATTCTAAAACTTTTCAATTGGTCTTCATTATTTATTTTTCATAGTTTTTGAACGATTTGCAATTTTGTTCTGTTTCTTTGCAGCTTTCAAATGGGGGTCACTGAAACCATCTAAAAACAAATGGTCTGTAAGGCTACAAATGTATTGTTATTGCCACTTTTTATTACTTATTCTATTCAGTCCCTCTCCTATTCATATTCCAGTCTCTTATTCAAATCAATGCAGGGTTGCTAGGGTAATTTGTACCATAGAAACCAAATTGCTGACACTGCAAACTGGAGAGCTGCTGAATAAAAAGCCAACTATAAAACCACAAACAATAAAAAATGAAAACCAATTGCAAATTGTCTCAGAATACCACTCTACATTATACTAAAAGTTAACTCAAAGGTGAACAACCCCTTTAAAAGGAAATAATAAAGACCAATTGAAAAGTTGCTTAGAATTAGCCATTCTTTAACGTACTAAAAGGTAAATTTTAGGCAGGGGAGATAGTAAAGGGGATTACTACTAGCACTTAGAAAGCTATTCTGTTTGAGGGAGCCTGCTTTTAGGGCTATGTCATGCAACATTCTTTTTTGATTGACAGAGAATCGAATAAAAGGATTTTACAATTTGTTTTCCCCTCTGCCATCTGGGTATGCATATGCGTCAAGGCAAAGCATCATATAGAATTGATGTCGTTAGTATCTGTGACACACTTATGGATTTGTAACACTATAGATTCCATTGTAGGATTGTCAGATCTGCTTCACCTTTGTGTTAATTAAATTGCTCGGTACTCCATTCATTAGGTTAGCTGGCAATCTGTTTATAATCCCTTCATATTTTGTAATAAATTTTTTTTTTCCCCCATATGACTCTTATCAGATTATGCGTTCGTTCATATGACGAGAGAAAGTGAAGCTAGGGCTGCAATTGAGGCTTTGAATGGAAAGGATATTAAAGGAAAGAGAATCAATGTGGAAATGTCTCACAAAGTCCAGAGATCAGTGGCTGCAAATGGCAGTTCCCATAGTAGACGCCGACCCGATGATCGTGAAGCGCCACAGAGTCGCGAGTCGTACAACCACAGAAGAGCCACTGAAGCGGCTTATGCCTCTCATGCCCTTAAGTCCAATTATGAACGGTATGCACCAGAATCATCTCGTCATGACCTTTACGAAAGCAGAGCCCGCCCACCATCACCACTATATTATGCAAGGGACAGGAGTCCCGTGCGTCGATCAGACTATGCTTTTTCACAAACTGCTGCCCTAGCATCAAAGTACCGTTCTGAGCTAGCCGGTTATGGGAACATGGCTTCTGCTTATTCAGGCCAGGCTTCTGCTTTGGCCTCTTCTTATGCTAATCCGGCCACTGCATTGGCTTCGTCCTACAGCAATCAAAGAGTTTACAACAGTTCGTCTGGATATGGCACAGATCAAATTGGCTCTTATGGCACCCAGCCTGCTTACAGTAATCAAGCATCCTCTATCTATGGTACACAATCCGCTTCCCTGGCGTCGTCCTATGGCAGCCAGCCTTCACATATACCTGCTTCTTCCCCTTATGTTTCATCCGCAGTGCCCAGCGCCTATCGTCCGCAGCAGGGCTCTGCCTATGATACCACTTCGCTTGTCTCTCTTGGTCAGCAGTCTGTGACTTCAACAAATCCGATGTATGAACGCACCCGTCTCTCCCCGCCACGGACCACTATAGCTGACAGCTACAAAACGGCAGCTGACCTTCAAAGGTATGTCTGTTAATAGTGTTCAGAGCTTTCTCTATAGACACTCTGTATCCGTGTAGCTGATATATCCGATGTAGGTGCATATGCAATCTTGGTCAAATTTAGAAGAAGTGGTAGCCTAGGCAAATTGGTTCTTTCCCCTCCTAAGCCATACTACACAGAATCTTAAGTTTTCTTTTTCACAGTCTGTATACATGTGATATTGTTCTCTTCCATGTTTATTGTTGGTGAAGTGCTCAAACCCGGCCATGTAACTGTTCTTTTCTGTGATGGAAACCCCTTTCACAAGTGCTGTAAAAAAAAGGAAATGTCCCATGTGCAGCTAAATGTACAGTATTTGAGGGTATATTTGTTGTTGACTACTTTTCTGCGTTTGGTGTAGTCATTCATGCTAGTGAACTCCCATACTGTTTGTACAAGTTCAGGCAAACTATATTTTCTTAATAGTAGCTGCATTCTTTAGGCATGCCATTTAAGTTATGATTGGTCGTAAGTGATTGCTTTTCTACCTGATATAAGCAAATATAAGGGTCAGTTGCTATGGCTGTTGAGTGTCACTTTAAAGGTGAAATTTACTCATGGGTTTTGCGTTCCTCCTAAAGTCCGTTTTACTGCGTTCCACCCTAGGGGAGCACAGGACAAAATGCAGCCTACTCTTTCTTCTGGGCCTGTACTCAGGCACATGAAAGCTTCTTATGCAGGTGGAACGCATCATGTTGCTCACAACAAAATTGCGCCTTCGGTTGGTAGGAAAGAGCATAGTATCAAGGGGATGTTGGTAATCCCTGGGGACACTTGGGAGGGCGAGTGACACTGTTCAGAAGTGGGAGATGCTGTACCTTATTTACCTTTATTTCGGCTGGCTCTATTGAGATTTTGTATAGATTGATTTCCCTAAACAAAAAGTATATAAAATACACCACTAAACCAGCTGATATTAATTTGCACAGGATTGCTTGCAGACATATTTCAGCAGGTTTCCTTTTGCACCTCCATTTCTTCATGTGTTCAAAACTTATTGCCTGTGTCATTCCACTTTATTGCACACGACTTAAATAAAAACTAAACACGAATAATGTAGGTCCTTATAAAAGTAAATTGCGTAAAACGGCTCATGTAAAACCCTGCTTCATTTGCCATCGGGTAATCCTAAATAGAAAATAGCCAATTTAAAAAATAAGGACCACCCCTGGGATCCTAAGAGTCACGGTGCACACCGTACAAACCATACATGTTAGGTCATATGAGCTAATTAAAAGACAGTGTTCTATCTCTTGCTTCCACACTTCTTCCTGTTACATTTAGGGGCCGATTTTCGAAATTCACGTGAAATTATCGAATAACGATCGTAATAATTTTTCGTGAAATCGTAGAGTAAAATTTGGCCTCTTTGATGATCGAATAATCGAATATCCAGATTGAACCTACCGAATTGTAATAGAAGCCTATGGGAAGCTGCCCATAGGCTTCTGAGGCCAAGTCCTGCTCGAATACCATGCGTACGATCGTTCGAATCTTACTAATTTTTCAGACGCTCGAATGACATTTCACGATTTTTTCGTGAAATTGAACGATCAGTATCCGATCGTACTAATTCATCGAGAAATCGGATATTGAGCAAAATGATAGCCTAAAACAATTCGATGAGCATTCGATGGTCAATTTATTTTGGGGAATAGTAAATTTGCCCCATAGAGTTGTAGTATTTCTGGTCAGGTGATCTCTGGTCACCTTGAGTTGTTAGACATCTGGTGTAAATTTTATTAGAAATATACTGATATCCCTGCTGTGTGTGCTAATACAAATGCTCACAAGCGGGATCCATTTTCCAGAAACCCATTATACAGAAAGTTCCAAATACAAAGACTGTCCAGAATCCAGATAATCCAAATTTGAAAGTACTAAAAACCCCCATTATTAGCCCCGATTCACCCTACTTCCTCCCTGCATAGTTTTTTTTTTTTTTAAGTGTTACAGAAAGTTGCACAGACATTCTCAGGCAGAGTAGCACAATGGAGCTTATGCTATATTTTATACATTTGCTAAAGGATTGTCGTTTTCACGTATGTGCGGTTGCAGCTGTTCACTATACTCATCTACTCTTCATGTGCCAGAACACTCCGTAAATAGCCGAAGGGAAAAGGAGGATGTGAACATGGCACTGTTGAGCTCTGCTGCACTACTCTGCATGGGGACATCTGTGCGACTTTCTGCAACACTTGGTGGACTATACAGGGAGGAAGCGGGTAGGGGTAAATGAGGGCTATTAGAGCGGGAATCTCTTTAGGAGGGGGGTTGGTTCTCCTTTAAAGGAGGACTAAATCCTAAAAATATTTTATATACTGAACCAGCCTAAGGGCCCTTACACACGGGCGGTTTTACCTGCGCTCCCCTGCGTTTTGTTTTGCTGCGTTCAGCCGCAGGGGAGCGCAGATATAGACGCACTCAATTATTTTCAATGTGACTGGACTCATGCAAATGCATGTAGGAGCGGAACACAGGAAAAATGCAGCATGTTGAGTCTGAACCTGCGTTCGGCGCCTACATGCGTTTGTGTGAGTACAGCCCCAGAGGAGCTGTACAGAGGAGGGGTATAGGAGGAGGAGGAGGGATTAGTTATTTTGTGTTGTGTCCTGCCTCCTAGTGGTGCTAGCTATACCCACTGTCCCTGTGTCCCCCAAGCGACTGAAGAGAGATTTAACGGTGAGTACACAAAATCTCCTTTTTCCTGTCTTAGGGCTGAACTCCACGGCATGATGAGGACCTATTTGTTGCACGGCGATGGCACAAATGCGACGTGTCGGAAGTGTAGAATATGAGGCTTATTGAGTAATCATAGGTACAAGCTACATGTATCAAACGCGACTGTCTGATATGAACAGCGCACACTGCGTCTTCATCCGACAGTCGTATCGTGTGTAGTTTGTACCTGCAATTTCTCGATCAGTCCCTCAGCAAGCATGTTATTGCCTCATCGTGCCGTGTAGTTCAGGCCTTAGACTTTCTGATGTATTCTAATTAAGAGACTGGTCTAGCGGGCCAGTGGCTTTTTATATTAATTAGCAGTGATAGCATGTCATGCCTCGTTAGCACAGAAAACATGTTTTCCCCTTAAACCTTATTTGTTGTTATAAAAGTTGTTACTCTTCGCAGTCTGTATAGCCTAGTTATTTCCCTAGTTATACAGGTACTTTGGTATAATTTATACATCTACTATATTATCTACTTTACTGCATCGAGTTGTGACTTTCTTTTCCTATGCAGTGCTGCAGTTAAATTCTCTAAACCTAACTTTTCTGTTTAAAGGAAAACTATACCCCCAACATTAATACTTAGCAACAGTTTAAATTAAGTGGCATATTGTAATTGTCTGTGTGCTGCCTCAGATCACCTGACCAGAAATACTACAACTCTAACTGTAACAGGAAGAAGTGTGGAAGCAAGACATAACTCTGTCTGTTAACTGACTCATGTGACCTAACATGTATGGTTTACTTGTGCGCACAGTGACTCCTAGGATCCCAGGGGCGGCCCTTATTTATTTATTTTTAAATTGGCAATTTGCTATTTAGGATTACGCAATGGGACATACTATGAAAATAGTTATTTACATGAAGCAGAGTTTTATATATTGGCTGTTTTATGCAATACAGGTATGAGATCCAGAATGCTCGGGACCTGAGGGTTTCCGGATAACAGATCTTTCTGTAATTTGGCTCGTCATGCCCTAAGTCTACTAGAAAATCATGTAAACATTAAATAAACCGAATAGGCTGATTTTGTTTCCAATAATGATTGTGTCTTAGTTTGAATCAAGTACAAGGTACTGTTTTATTATTAGAGAAAAAGGCAATCACTTTTAAAAAAGTTGATTTGGATTAAATATACTCTATAGGAGGAGACCTTTCCGTAATTCGGAGCTTTCTGGATAATGAGTTTCCTGATAACGGATCCTATACCTGTATATTCTTATAAATACCTACATCGTTCCGACGGGGGAATCCTTTTCCTTCAAAAGAACACCATTTCTATGAAGTTCCAGAAATAAGTGGGTATGGTTGGCCCAATCATAGTAATTTTCTTACATGCTGCCAACATGTTACTTTCAAGGATTAATCTTTCTTACACAGCACAACTATTTCACAGTCCGTATTGGTCTGGGGATTGAATGAAAGTGGAAATGTGTGCATGTAGCAAAGGACAGTTACAAATCTGCATCGTTTATCTTGAAGACTTGTTCTTAACTCTTCATATGTTTTAAGAACAATTAGATCTTTTTTTTCTCTACATTTGCGTGTGGAAAACCGTAACGTAAGCCGTTTTACCTCTGGTGTTATAAAACCTTTTGTTTAATAATTCTTCACATTCATAATTTCCCCTTGTATCTCGACCGCAGGTATGCTACAGACCGCCGTTTATCCGAGTTATCCGATTACCGCCGTTTATCCGAGTTGTCTGCTGCCTACCGCCAATCTCCTTCCACGACTGCACTGGACTACCGCCGCCCGACGGAAACTCACTCTGATTATGCATTGAATGATTTCTTACGTTCAGCTCAGCTTCATTCTAGTTACCCCCGCCGTTTATAATGTGTGCTTAGTGCCAGCTGTACATTTAGGTTGTGTACAAACTTAAAATATCAAAGCAATCTCATCATTTCTTTGTTTAATTTGTCTAAGCTTAAGTGTTTATACAATTTTTATAAACAATGTTATCTTGCTGGATACATTTATAATCAGTGTCTATATACATAGGGATCTAGTTAATTTTCTTTCATCCCGTGTTTGATTTTCATTCTCAGAGGATCTTTAATTTTAGTGTGAAAATTGAACCACAAATTACAGGTACATTGCAAACCCTCCCTCCCACATGTGCATATTTAGGCATCCTAGGTCGCACTCCATAACCATACATGTTCTGAAACGGTGTGCTGTAACATTCACAATAGTTTTTCAAGTTTCCATATATTTATTGTCCCACCTAAAGTGAAAGGTTCCTGGATACTAGGCTTCTGCAAAGTAGCATAAGAATTCCTTACCCATTTACCCCATCTGGAGTTTTCAATTGAAGGGGAAGATTGCCTTTAAATTTGCTTACACTAAGTTCACATAAGTTCACTTTGTACAGGAGTCATTTATAAAATTGCTGGTTTTCTTGTAGGGAGTTAAAATAAGCTACAGTGGCTTTAAAATGCACGCTGTTGTATTTTAAACAATCCATATAAAGTTCCCAGTGCCCTATGCTATTAAATAAGAGAATCCCACTAGTGAATCTTTCCCTGACAAATTGTACACACACACATCCACACTTTATTTGCAGTCTTGAAACATTAATATCTTCCATTGTTAAAGGAGTGGTTCGTCTTTCAGTTAACTTTTAGTATGTTATAGATTGGCCAATTCTAAGTAACTTTTCAGTTGGTCGTCCTTTGTTTTATGCTTTTTTGAATTGTTTGCCTTTTTTCTTCTGATTCTTTACAGCTTTCAAACGGGGGGTCACTGACCCCTTTAAAAACAAATGATCTGTAAAGCTACTTTTTATTGTTCATCTTTCTATTCAGGCCCTCTTCATTTCATATTCTTGTCTCCTATTCAAATCAATGCATGACTGCTCGGGTAATTTGGACCCTAGCAACTAGCTGAAATAGCAATTTGGAGAGCTGTTGAATATAAAGCTAAATAACTCAAATCACAAATAATAAAAAATGAAAACCAATTAAAAATTGTCAGTATCACTTTCTACATCATACTACTTAATTTAAAGGTGAACAACCCCTTTATTTCTTGGAGTTGTAGTGTGCACCGCTTTTTTTTCTGTAATATTTGCTTTATAATATGTTCTGGAAGATGTGCTTTAATCACAGGTTTTTATTTTGCATTTTTTGTTTTGGGTAGCCTTGGTGGCTTTTTTTTTTTAACTACTTATAAATAAAGTGGTTCAAATTACTTGATTCTTGGTTATGTTCTAAATAGGTGGTTTTGCCGTGACTGGTTAGTAAACACAATTATTTTTGGAGCTATGGTGGTTGTGTGCTCAGTATATTAGTAGATTTGACTGAATTCATTTGGGGGATTGTAGTTCAGCTTGCACTTACTTGTATTTAGTAAATATTTGTATTACGGAATGAAGAATGTACAGCTAACCTTCAGTCAAATTGTGTGTTTGTTTAGACAGCTTCATTGTCCGAATGTAGCAGTTAAATTGGCCATTATTGATAATGTAATTTGTTTTGGGAACACAATTTCTCTTTTAGCTTTAGTTAAGTATATTTTCTCAGGGCTTTTGTAGTTGTATATCTGTTAAGACTATGCCTCATACAGTCGCTCAGCAAACTGTATGGTTCAGCGTAGCTTTTAGTCACTGCAGTCTGAAAAGTTTTTATTGCATTTTAGGAATTTAACCTAGGACTATTTGCTTGAATTTGCATTTATTGGAGTGTATGCTGAATACATATGAGTTTATAAATGCAAACATAAGTAGTCTAATATATTTGCATTAAAACCCAAGCAGTTGTTTGTGGGTACCAGACAAAATAAAATATTTAACAGTGGGTCATGCATACATGCTGAAATTGTCCTAGGTGAAACACACTGAGGAGCCAGTGATGTGCTACACCTGCGGTTGCCGCCTTTTCTTGAAAAAAATACTGGCCTATATATGCATTTTTTCTATCAATATTGGGATCAAGCTTAGATTTCCCTGCCAGGCAGGTAAAATACCGGTCAGCTGGCAACACTAGCTGCACTATTAGGTAATGAAACTCCTCTGATACATGTAGAACAGTGTTGTACTCCTCTAAAGTGGTCACCTTTATTTTAGTATGTTATTAAATGGCATTTTTGTAGCAATTTTTTTTTTTTTTTTTTTTTTTATACATTTTGCTTCTTATTTTCTGCCTACTTCCAAATAGGTGTCACTGGTCCTAGAAACAAAATTCTTAAATACATTTTATTACTTTTCTTTATATTCAGATCTTTCCCTTTCAAACCACTCCCTGGTTTCAAAAGTAATCTGCTGCTGGCCAAAAAAAAAACCTCCAGATTTTCACAAAGTGTCAATCATACTACATTTCAAGATTAAAGGAAAACTATACCCCGAAAATGAAATTTTGAGCAACAGATAGTTTATATCAAATCAAGTGACATATTAAAGAATCTTACCTACCTGGTATATATATTTAAGTAAATATTGCCCTTTTACATCTCTTGCCTTGAACCACCATTTCATGATAGTCTGTGTGCTGCCTCAGAGATCACCTGACCAGAAATATTTCAACTCTAACTGTAACAGGAAGAAGTGTTGAAGCAAAAGACACAACTCTGTCTGTTAATTGACTCATGTGACCTAACTTTATAGTTTGTTTGGTATGTTTGTGTGCACTGTTGGATCCTAGGATCCCAGGAGGCTGTCCTTATTTTTTAAAATGGCAATTTTCTATTTATGATTACCCAATGGCACATGCTACTAAAAAAGTGTATTATTATGAATATGGTTTATTTACATGAAGCAGGGTTTTACATACGAGTTTTTTTATGCAATATCTGTTTATAGAGACCTACATTGTTCGGGGGGTATAGTTTTCCTTTAATTACATATAAAACACACTATGTAAATAAAGTTGTCCACAAATGTGGACAGTGTGCTTTTGCCTTTCATAGTTACCAGTGTGGTTTAAAATTGTAGCCTCCACTAACATCCATGTAATTTATTTAGGAAGAGGGAGAGATGGTGAGCACATGGTGTAGGCAATTTATAAGTATCAGGGGCACTCTGCTTTCTTGTGCCCACCACTGCAAATTGTCAATCTAGAAGTAGAAAATGATCAGCACAATTGTATTCAGCTGGTGGCAATATGTGAGCGCAATTGTCGGATCAATGCTGAAATTCAGGGAAGAACATGTTGTTGCACTAGAAATTGCCATTTCCTTACACCATTTGCAGATGTAAATGACCTGGTGAGTGACTGCAGCAATGGATAAACTTACAATTCCAAAACTATAATATATATAGATATATCATTTTTTAAGGTATTTTATTGGAAAGAGTAAATATTCTCATGGGCTTTTCATGGGTGCTGTCATTCCAATATTAAGCAGCACTTCTAATCGTAATTGGTAGCAATGTTCCACAACAAACCTTTTTCTGATGAGATTCTGAGGTTTGTATTCCCTGCAAGCGGAGTAAAGTATTAATACATAAAGCTTCCTGTAGGTGGCAGGAGGCTTGTGCAGCACATACTGGAAGTGCGGAAAATAAATACTTCAAATATTTCTCTGAAGTGTTCATGGAAATCCACATATGAGAGAAGGAATGCTTAGGTTTTGGGTTTCAGGCCCCTGTATTTCTCGGTACCAAAAATGTAGTGGTTGGGATTAGATGGACTGTTTGGGTCTTTTGGTAAAGGATGCTAAAATAACTAGGAACTGGTAATTAGTCAAGATTGACCATAGATACTTCCTGCTTCTTTGTGGCTAGGGATTACTTGACCTGCCACAAACTTTGCACCTTTTATTACATTTTGTGCAGAGAGATTGGTAGGTCAAAATGAGCACATTATTATGTGTTTAAATAAATTCTGCACCATTGTGCACCATGCAAAGGCCTTACATTTAGTTTGTGGTCACAGAAGGACCAATGACAAAAGTTCTCCCATGGAATTCCTAGGGCTATCATTACCACAAAATACTAATTTCTATTTATCTGTCTCTGTAAATCCTATATATTTAGTAAAACTATCCCATAAATGTTGTGGGTGAGAATTGCTACAGTATGTATCAGATAAAGTTGCCCTGGGCCATACTATCCTGGGTCAAATGTAATTTTAGTTCATCTGGAATAAAAGATTGGCTTTACAGATTCATGTTTTGGAGGAGTAAACCTTCATTTGATCATTTCTGTGTTATTGTGAAGCTTGCGTTTAGGGTATCCACACTAGTGTCCACCAGTAGAAGAACATCTTTCATAATTCCACTTATGATGAGTTTTACCATGGCGAAGATGTTACGTTTTGTTGTATTAAGTATTGTGTTAATACGTTTTCTTTTTGCATTTATTAGATCATTGAGAAGGATGTGACCAAGAAATAGGTAACAAGATGGGATAGCCACTAGATGGCACTAAACATAATACTGTTTTTACTGCTTAGTTTGAGGCTGAAAAATGGTATAACGCTTGGAGCACTGCTTCTGTGCATTCTCTTAAGGGTATAAAAATCTGACATATTACTGAGAATGAGGGCATTCTTTGGTTACTGTAGAGAAAAAATGGCTTCAGTAGATAATCATGTTATGTATCTGTTATGTTTTGGTAGCCGATGATGAGGAGAGTATAATAGTGCTTTATTAGCAGGTTCATGCAACCATTACACAATAGCAGTAATTTCTTGCTTTCACTTTCAAGCTGTACAGAAAGTTCTGTGTATGCACAGTACAAGTCCTGTGCATAGTGACACCCGCAGGCCATTTGTATAAACACCACATATTCTCATTTTGCTTATTGTATTTGAACATGAGGACAGGATACCTTTGTGTATCTTTGCAAAAAATGGCCAGGTAAACTAATCCTCAGCACTGTGAATATTACTCCTCCTATATTGGGAAAAGTATGTTTACTTCATCTTAAACATACTCCAAGTGTTACAAATCTTAGAATCAAGCAATTGTCTCAATAAAAACTTTCATAATCTATAATTTTTCCAAATAAACAGCAAATTATCTACAAAGCGAGTATAGAATTCCTTTTATTGTAAGCATATATAGTAAAGAGGGTAATACCCCCGCAGGTCTGCAATTGTGTGAATATAACAGCTATATAAAGAGCTATGGGTTGTAGTTCCTGAGAATCAGAGATTAGGGATGCACCAAATCCACTATTTTGGATTCGGATGAACACCGAATCCTTCCCGAAAGTTTCGGCCGAACCCTAATTTGCATATGCAAATTATGGGTGGGAAGAGGGAAACATTTTTTTACTTCCATGTTTTGTGCCAAAAAGTGGTGTGATTTCCCTCCCTGGCCCTAATTTGCATATGCAAATTAGAATTCGGTTCGGCCAGGCAGTAGGATTCGGCCGAATCCTGCTGAAAAAGGCTGAATTCCAAACCGAATCCTGGATTCGGTGCATCCGTATCAGAGATAAATCCCTAGTTCAAATGCAGACCAGTTCAGGTGATAAATATAGTTATAGTCCAACAGCAAATTAAACTGGCATTAAAACATCACTTTTAGTTATCCTTAATAAAACTAATGATCTGGGCCACACCCACACACCACAAACATTTACAAACTCACTGCATACCAAAATATCAGCAGTGCAGGACTGTTGCCTTAAAACACATTTGCCACAGTAGGTGGAGAGTGAAGGTATCCAGTAAACATATGCCCCTGACGAAGCCGTAGAGACGGCGAAACGTGTAGATGGGGGAAGTAGCCCCCAGGCAGTCCCGACGTAGCTAGGTAGAATTTGCATTTGGGGGCTTGGGATGAAGAAGGGAGTGTTTTGTACTGAGCACTTGTTGGAGCCTATGTTAATTAACTGATACTGGCAACTCACAAGAGTGTGTATTGGATACCCTCCACCTACCTACTGTGGCTTTTTTTATGTAAATGTGTTTTAAGGCAACAGTCCTGCATTGCTGATATTTTGGTATGCAGTGAGTTTGTAAATGGGGGTGGGTTTGCCCCAGATCATTTAGTTTTATTAATAATAATTAAAAGTGAAGTTTTAATGCCAGTTTAATTTGCTGTTGGACTATACCTATATTTATCACCTGAACTGGTCTGCATTTGAACTAGGGATGTATCTCTGATTCTTAGGAACTACAACCCATAGCTCTTTATATAGCAGTAATACTCAATAGAACCCTAAATATATGCATTCTCCAACATACGTGTATAATTATTGGCATACTAGGGATACAATTGCTCATCAATTTTTCTTTTAAATTAATGTATTAAACTCCTGGTTCTGAGTATACATTTCTTTGTCCAATTTATATTCTATGGCTTTTATACCTTTATCATATGGCTTGCTGGCACACAATAAGGTTGCCACCAACAAATGTATTCAGTTTTCAACTAATACTCTTCACCACAGTTTTTTATGACATTTTTTTAAAATGTATTAAAATTTTACAGTTTGAAGAAACTTACCTCCCACGTGTAATTTGATACAGAAATAAAACATAACTATATATATATATATATATATATATATATATACATACATACGTGCCAGGGGTCAGCTGAGCAGCTTGATGTGAGATGTGCATACAAGTACCCATACTAAATATGTGGCATGTAGAGACTGCAAAATCTCTATAGTGCCTATCAATTGTCATTTCTGTCGCTTCTGCTCCTGTTCCTGCACAGTCAACACATTTTTGCATTGTATGTGATGAACAAGACCTAAAAAAGTAAGTTGACCCGTAGAAAACTATACATTTTAGAAAAGTAAATTTTCAGTTGAATCCAAACAGCAAATATGCCTTTCTACTCCAACTTGCAAAACTTTGCTAAACTATCATTTATAAAGAATTTTTGGAAATCAACCCCAAAGCTTGCATTTTGCAGTACTTTATGTCCCATATACATCCAATAATAAAACGTCCTAAATTTAAATGCCAGGGTCTTCTGAATTGTTTAGAATCCAATGTGCCCCTCAGGCCATTATTTCTACATTATATATTTATAAAGAAAACAAGCAATATGTATGAAATGGTTCTTCTGAATAGTGTGATGCCCCTCCAGCTACCCAGATTGCAGGGTTTTTTTTTTTTTCTTCAATTTACAGCATATTATCTCTCAAATGTCATTAGGTACAAAGATACAACATCCTAAATATGAATGCCAAAATATAACATGGCAAATAATCATTGCAGCAAAAAAAGCATGCGTTTTATGTCTTATAAAATTAAGCGGACCCCAGAAAGTCCTGCTTTTGGAATGCACACATTCTGCTGAATCCAAACCATCTTTATAGATAATAAACTGCAAAGCATTGGTAACGTTTGATGGTTTCATTTTGCAGGATTTTCCATGTCATTAGGTGGAAAGATACAATGTTAGTAAAAACCCAAGCGTTTCCTGAATATTGCGATGCAATATATGTAGGATAATCACAGTATGTGCCATGCAGAAACACCGAAATGTATATAATTCAGAAGTATGGAAGCAAAAGACATAACCTTGTTAATTGACTGATGTATGGTTTGTTTGTGTGCACAATGAATCATAGGATATATAAAAATATACTGCCTGATTTTTGTGTGGTAAAAGTGGAAAATAAGTAAATTGTCCCAAAAAAAATATTTTTCAGAAAATACACGTTCTGCAAAATCTAAAATGGGTAAATTTATTTTTGTATGGCAAAGCACCAAGCAACAACGCTACCCTAAAATTTTTAGGTTTTTATGTAATTTCTGAAAATCATCACAAAGCTTACATTTGGTATTACCACACAATTTGGTATTATATACCCCACAATTTGTAGCCTACTAGTATAAAGCATTCCTAAATATGATCACCAGGGGTCTACTGAACTGTTTTGATGCCCAATTGGATAGATTTACCAAACCATGTATCCTACTGAGACCCCCAAATCCAATTTTTACACATAAATTTTCACTCTGGCTAGGGTCCGCACTCTCAGGTCTTAGAAAGAAATGTATCCACATTGCAGACTGACGTTTCAAGCTCTTCAGAGGCCTTTCTCAAAGTACTGACAGGCATTACAGGAATTATTTAAATACACAGAATGGTGGGAAAATTCGTCAGATTGGAATTGACGTGTCAGCATGATAATCAGTATATGTCAAAGGGTTAACACACACACATTGAAACTATACATCCATTCAGTAAACACTTTTTACTACTTACATAGCACAACAACAATTGAACTACACCTCTCCTCCAGTATGCACTAATAAAATGGTTAAAAACAATACTATGTAACATTATGCTGCCCTCTATGGCCAGTTCCTATTCTTTTAGCAGCAGCAGTTTATTTGAATATTTTTGCTACAATGAGTATCTAAATCTGAGATAAGATTAAAGGTCTGTGTTGAAGTACACTCTATCGCCATTACATTGCTAAAAGCATAACATCAGGCCAGAAACATGCGTAGTGCCCTCCCCTCTAGGTAAAGAAGCTAACTCCTCTAATATAGTAAGTATCCTTACATACAAGTATTAACCCATAAGCTGTGTACCGGATGGATAATAAAAGACCTCCATTCATTCATTTATGGACATCCACTACTGGGTACATATGAACATGTCAGTGTTATAACCCTACATATGTGTATAATTAAACTCTATAATACACTCTGTGTGTTAAGTCTAGACCACCACTATTCGAATGTGTAAAGTTATCCCAAACATCAGTTAAGGGAAATTTTAAAATACTTTAGCCAATAGGCATTTACATATCATATGTTTAAGATATTAAGCCCCACTTCTAAACCAACTAAATATAAGCAGATATTAAAAGAAAACTACGAAAGACTGTGTTCAAAGAAATACTATCACCACAGTTTGCACAGTTCATGGTCCCAGTCTGTTCGAGGAGAATCAAATCCATCTCATGAATGCCCACCAGTTATGGACCACTCGGAAAGGTCTCATAAAGCTGCCAAGTTTATTTATATATATATATATAGTTGTGCTCATATTTTCACATACCCTGGCAGAATTTATGATTTCTTAACTATTTTTCAGAGAATATGAATGATAACACAAAAACCTTTCTTTCACTCATGGTTAGTGGTTGGCCGAAGCCATTTATTGGCAAACAACTGTTTACTCTTTTTAAATCATAATCACTACACAAACTATCCAAATGACCCTGATAAAAAGTTTACATCCCCTGGTGATTTGGCTGATAACATGCACACAACTTGACACAAAAGGGTTAGAATGGCTATTAAAGGTAACCATCTTCACCTGTTATCTGTTTGCTTGTAATTAGTGGGTGTGTATAAAAGGTCAATGACTTTCTGGACTCCAGACAGACCCTTGTATCTTTCATCCAGTGCTGCACTGATGTTTTTTTTGGATTCTAAGTCATGGGGAGAGCAAAAGAATTGTCAACGGATCTGCGGGAAAAGGTAGTTGAACTCTATAAAACAGGAAAGGGATATAAAAAAATATAAAAGGAATTGAGAATGCCAATCAGCAGTCTTCAAACTGTAATTAAGAAGTGGAAAATTTAGGGGGTCTGTTGAAACCAAACCACAGTCAGGTAGACCAACTAAAATTTCAGCCACAACGGCCAGAAAAATAGTTTGGGATGCATGGAACAAGTAACTTCAGGTGAAATACAAAAAACACTGGAGGAAAATTTGCACTCATAAGCCCGGAAGCTGCACATGGGACATACTTGGACATTCCAACATGACAATGATCCAAAACACAAGGCCACTCCTCAACCATTGGCTCAATTGCCCCTTTAAAGACTAAGCGTACACGTGCTCAAAACCCACGTTCCTGGCTGAATGCACAAACCAGATACTTATGCTCCTGTACAAGATCTGCTGAACTTATTTGGAAGAAATCCCATATGCAAGCAGACTTTATTCACTATAAATTTCTGCTGTCCTGCCTTAATTCTGCCTTGTTGAAAGCCAATCAAGAATACTACAGTACCCTTCTAAAGAATCACAAATCCAACCCACTACGCCAGTTTTCTCTATTCAATACTCTTCTTTATCCATCATCAACAGTATTGGTCAATCTGACACACTCGCCTCAGGACTTGCTGATGCTGATTTCTTTAAAGACAAAGTAGAGTCAATCCGCAATCAGATCCCTACCTCTATTAATGCAAACTAGCTCCTCCTTCCTAAGCCCCCTTCTGCATGTCTTAATTCCTTCCCTCTGGTAACAATGTCTGAAGTCTCCAAGCTTCTCTTATCCTCCCCACTCACAACTTGCCCCCTTGATCCTATGCCTTCTTCTCCGCTCAAACACTGTGTTGCAGAGCTTACTCCACCACGTAAATCTTCAATTCTTCCCCAATTTCTGGAACCTTCCCTTCTTTCAAACTGGCCTGTGTAAAGCATATTCTTAAAAAGGCCATGCTTGACCCATCCTATTTGTCAAATTACCGTCCAATCTCACTTCTGACACCTGCCTCTAAACTCCTAGAACATATTGTAGTTTCACATATTACTAACTTTCTACACACCCATGATCTGTTGGACCCTTTCCAATCTGGTTTCCAGCCTGGTCACTCTACTGAGACTGCCTTGTGCAGAGTTACAAACAATCTTCAGGTTGCCAAAGATCACATCTCCATCCTTATCCACCCTGATCTATCATCTGCATTCGATACAGTTGACTACTCTCTGCTGATGCAAATTCTGTATTCGCTTGGCATCCATAACCAGGCTGCATCTTGGCTTTCTTCTTACCTCTCTAACCGATCATTCCTATGATAACAACACCTCATCTCCAGTTCTACTTAATGTGGGGCTCCCGCAAGGCTCTGTACTTGGTCTGCTGTTGTGCTCCCTGTACATTCTGTCTTTGGGAGATCTCATCCGATCATTTAATTATCTTCTGTACACTGATGATACCCAAATATATTTATCCACCCCTTCATTAACAGCTAAAACAGAGGCTCAAATCTCTAACTGCCTCCTAGCTAGCTCCAATTGGATGAACCAGCACCACCAAAAACTGAACTAATCATCTTTCCACCTAAGCCTGGTCCTACTCCCCTTTTTACTATCTCTATTGATGTCATGCTCATTAACCTTGTCAACTCAGCACGCTGTCTGGGGGTAATCTTTGACTCCTAACACCACTGTCAAAACCTGTCACTTTTTCTTACGCAATATTGCCAAAATCCGTCCCTTCCTTTCACCTGCTATGGCCAAGACGCTCATGCATACTCTCATCCTATCCTGACTAGATTACTGTAGCCTTCTACTAACTGGCCTCTCCCTTCTACAGTCTGTATTAAACACTGCTGCCAGAATTATCCTCCTCTCATCCAAAAGGGTACAGGCCCCTACCCTGCGAATACACTTGTTGCAAGGCAATAAAGCTGTTTTTTTTTTCAGGTAAAAACACAGACAATCCGATAAGAGAAAAAAAGGACACAAAACAGTGTAAGTGTATATATGTGGTTGTGTGTGTGTACAATTGGCAAATTGTGTTTACAAGCTTTTGTGACTTCTGTGAATGTGTGTGACCCCCCTCGATCCCCCAAAATTGTATGTGTGTGTAAGTGTGAATGTAAATGTGTACTAGTATACTACCTGTGTGTGTGAGGGGGGGTTGCTAGCCTGGGGTGGCAGGTTGAAGATCGTCCAGGAGGCTGAAGGAAGAGCTGGGACTGACTTCCCACGCTGGATACGGTGAGTGGGCAGAGCTGGAGGGCCAGGAATTGCAGCAGCAGGACATGTAGATTTCACGTGTGTGCTGCTGCCTTGTTGCCCCTGGGTGATTGCGCCCCAGGGACCACTTGGTCATCACTTCAACTAGTTGCTAAAGGGGCTGTGGAAAAAGTTGAAATGGAGCGAGCAGCTTTACAAGCCACTCCTCCGTTCCCAAATCAAGTGCTACAGAACATATAATCTGCATTCTGTGTTTTTTTCCTTTTTATCCAGAGAATGTAGATTCTACGTTCTGTGGCTATTTACATCTTTATGAATACATTAACCTTATAAATGGACAAGAAGATTTGGCCAGAATTAACTGTATTTAGTTAACAGTCATGTATTAGGCCTGCAGCACACCATTACATTACTAAAGTTGGTTATGGTTCATTTTGAATAGGGTAGGGATAATGGGTAACACCTCTCCAATATGGCAGCGAGACTCCAGCAAGTAAAGTGAAATATGAAGGCAACTGTATTCATTGTTTATATAGACACTTGAATCTTAGCTGTACTTCCCCTTTAAGAAATCTCTGGTTTGATGGCGGACAGGACTGTGAGGTACAAAAACAGCTGCCTGACCAGAATATATATTTAACCCCCCCCCCCAGTGTAGGTAAAGGAGGGGATGCAGCTTGCATGTCACAAGTGTGTGGAAGCTAACAGACGGAATCTGGAAGTGAATGCAACAAGTAGTATAGGGTGTCAACTTTGAAGGTTTTTAAAGGACAGTCAGTGCTGTGTATGCATGAGAAGTGCCATCAGCAGGTCGTTAGTAGTAATTATTGTGATTAATATGCGAGGGACAAAGTAATCGAATTTGTGAGATTAGAGTTAAAGTGGACCCGTCACCCCAAAAAAATATTCAAAATTCTATTTTATCACATTAGTCAAGCAAAATGAACATTAATTACACTTCATAAATTATTTTAATCTTGTTTTCTTCAGTCTGGGAATTCATAATTCTAGCAAGCAGGCAGGAGCCATTTTGTGGACACTGTTATTAAGGCAAGCCTTGCATCATCTCAGAATCTTGTTTGTGCACCAGAATGGGGGACCCAATGTCTATCCCCATGTCCTGGCTACACAATTAAATGGTTAAGAGAACTGGGGGAATGTGTGTGGAGAGTAGTGGCATCTAGGAAGTGCTCAATGGAAAGTGAAAGTAATTATCTGCCCCGCCTCTATGCCTAAGGCATAGAGGAGTGGCAGACAATATTTGATTGACAGCTGAAATTTTTAAATGAGCTTAAAGCAGCTATAAATGGTTTAATAAAAATTTGAAATTGGATTTCATGTTTAATTTGAAAAGGACTTTTAGTATACAGATTTCTGTGTCTGGGTGACGGGTCCACTTTAACCATGGGGTAAAAAACACTTTCTGTTCATACCAATACCATTTTAAGAAATGCATGAAATAGTTACTTTTACCCACTTGAGTTTTTCTTTGGTGAGTGCTAATCTCTCATTTTGACAAATCTGTTGCTAATTAACTGGTATTGGCATATGTATGCCAGCAGGGAAAAGCTGACCTGACCTTAAAGGGTTTTTTTTGCCTTTAAATTAACTTTTAGTATGATGTAGAGAGTGATATTCTGAGACAATTTGCAATTGGTTTTAATTTTCAATATATTTGTAGCCTTACAGAGCGCATTTGGTTTTTTTAAATGGGGTCAGTGACCCCCATTTCAAAAACTATATAAAATAAATAATGAATTAGAATTGACCATTCTATAACATACTTAAAGTCAACCTAAAGGTGAACCACCCTTTAGGGCTCCTACACACGGGCGTTTTTGACCTGCGCTCCCCTGCTTTGCGTTTGGCTGCGTTCAGCCGCAGGGGAGCGCAGGTCTAGACGCACCTCATTTTGTTCAATGAGGTTGTACCCACGAGACGCGTGTAAGCGCCGAACGCAGATTCAGACGCAACATGCTGCATTTTTCCTGCGTTCGGCGCTTACATGCGTTCGTGTGAGTACAGCCCCATTGAAAATAATTGAGTGCGTCTATACCTGCGCTCCCCTACGTTTGAACGCAGCAAAACGCAACGCTGGGGTAAAAACGTCCATGTGTAGGAGCCCTAAATGTGTCTGCTGGCAGGGGTGGGATCAGCCTGCTAGTGCATACAAAAAGCACATTTTAAAGGGGAAGGAAAGGTTAAAACTAAGTAAGGCTTATCAGAGGTCCACCTAAATATACCAGTAACCCTCAAAGAAGTGCTGCTCTGAGTCCTCTGTCAAAAGAAATACTGCATTTCTATCCCTCTATAGTGTACACATGGGCTTTTGTATCAGACTTCCTGATTTCAGCTTAAACCTCCTTGCCCCTGGCGTGAGCTTGCTCAATTTTCTCCTCCCCTCTTCCTTCTCTGCTGTAATCTGAGCCCAAAGCTATTAGTGAGTTGCGAGAGACTCAGGCAGGAAGTGATATCACACCAAGCTAATACTACTGCTGTTATCCTAAACAAACAGAGAATTTCTAGAGCTTTTTACTCAGGTATGGTAAAACATTCTTAAGAATAAATTGTCACGAGCGTTCGCCACTCCCTACCTTCTCGGCACGGCGTGGATCCAAGATGGCGGCGCCCAGTGAATACACGTGGGCGCAAGGACACCGGCGCGATGACGTCACGCGCTGTGGCGCCAAATTCAAACTTAAAAGGACGCTGAAGACCCGGGTTCGATGCCCGAGTATAGCTCAATCTTGCATTGTGTTCCTGGGTGTTCCTGTTATCCTGCTATTCCTGTTACTGATCTCTAGCCTGTTTCCTGACCATGACCCTTTGCTGCCTGCCAACTTGAACCCTTGCCTGGACTTTGACCTCTCTATTGGATTTCACCTTGAACTGTACTTTGCCTGGACTCTTTGGAAGGGGCTTCCTCCTTGATCCCGACTACCCCTTTGTGGGTGCCGCTGGCCCCCGCTAACATAAATATAGCATTCTAGCTTGCAAAGACTCAGGCAGGAAGTGATGTCACACCAAGCTAATAATGCTGCAGTTATCCTAAACAAACAGAGAACTTCTAGAGCTTTTTACTCAGGTATGGTAAAACATTCTGAAGAATAAATATAGCATTCTAGCTTGCAATATTGCAGCTAATCTATTGGTAATAAAATGCCTCTGTAGCTTTCCTTCTCCTTTAACACAGAAATGCTAAAGCATTTTTAGTGTGCTTGCAAGCTGGTGCTGTGCCAGTCAGCACACACACACAATGAGGTAGCGGAAGGCAACAAATCAGCTTTTCTCTGCTAGTGTATATATATACAGTATATGCTAATGGGGAAAATGATCCATCAGCTATTAGTTTTATATTGCAGAGTCCATTGTCATAAGGACTGATGTGAATGATGTGTAATTTCTGTAAAGCACTGCAGAATAAATTGATGTTATATCAATAAATGATGCTATCCATACACAAATGGAGGTCCAAGGAATTGCGAAAATGAAATAGATTTAAAGGGGAAATTTACTATTATTCCCCAAAATTAGTTCGACCAAATACGATATTCGATTAGCATTCGATCGTTGAATGCTAAACTAATAGTTTTAGGCTACCTTTTATTCGATCATTCGACAATCAAATACAAATTTATTTGATCAGTTGAATAATTTATTCGATCAGTCGAATAAATCATTCGATCATTCAAATGATTCGTACGATTCGAACGATCGAAGATTTCGATCACACAAATCCTATTCGATCAGGACTTAGTCTCAGAAGCCTATGGGAGTGCTCCCATAGGCTTCTATTGCAATTCGGTAGGTCCAATCTGCCGAAGTAGGCAATCGAATAAACTTAAAAAATTTAATCCTTCGCTGGTCGAATGATCGTATGATTGAATATTCGTTCATTCGACTCTATTCAAATGTATTCGATCGTTCGACCATTTGCTATTCGATGATCGAATATGCCAAAATCTGCATGTTCAACCAAACGAATAAATCCTACGTTTGAAATTCGATCGAATTCGATCTATAAACGTGAATTTAGTACATTAGCCCCTTAATCTGCATGTGTAAAATGGTTAGCTATGTGAAGCCCAGTATATATGATACATGAGTAGCAGGAATAACTGAATTAAGGGTACATCTCATCGCAGGCAATGACAGTAGGGAAATGACAGGCCACTTACTGTATCAAGAGAGACAAATGAAGGCTGCATGTTTGGGCTACATTTTAATGGGGGTTAATGGGGGTTTTAATATATAACAGGTGAAGCGCAACTGACAATACACTAAGGGGCAGATTTATTATGGTTGGAATGGTGAATTCAATTTTTTTTTTGGTCATGTGGGATTTATCACAACTCAAACCCTGAAACAGTTCTAATTTCAAATGTTCAACACCTAAAACCTGCCAAGTTCATGTACAAGTCAATGGCAGAGGTCCATTGAACCAGTTGAAGATGTTAATAGCATTCCCGACATTTGATTTTTTTTTCGGAGGGAAATCTCGAGTCAAATGTCCGGATTGTTCGTAATCGATCAAATATTAGACTTTTTTTAAGAGTTTCTTCCTAAATAACCTTCCATTTGAGTTGTGAGTACATTCAAATTAAATTAGCTATAAAAATTTACATAAGTGCGACCTTTGACAAATCTGCCCCTAAAAGTAACAAGTCAAGGGGGCAGATTCACTAATGGGTGAATTTTCTCCAGCGTCAGCTTCGCACCACTTCGCCAGGCACAAATGCGCTATGAATATGCTATTTCACAAAAATTCGATGTTTCATTCCGGCCTTAGAACACTGGTGACTTTTCGCTAGCGTTATTTCGGCTGTGCAAGTATTTCATAGCAATGATGTGCTTGAATTCATTTGTGCCTAGCGAGAATTCGCTAGTGATCTTGCACTTAGGTCAATTAGCATACGGACGGAAATTTTTAAGTTGTATAGAGGTCTTTATTATAAATGTTATTATGTTATAATATATATATATATTGCATAAGTTAGGACTTTTACAGGAAAAGGAAAAGTCGCCAGCGTTTTTTGAACTTTAAAGGGATACTGTCATGGGAAAACATGTTTTTTTTTATTTTTAAAAACACATCAGTTAATAGTGCTACTCTAGCAGAATTCTGCACTGAAATCCATTTCTCAAAATATTTTTTTATATTTCATTTTGAAATCTGACATGGGGCTAGATATTTTGTTTCCCAGCTGCCCCTGGTCATGTGACTTCCACTCTAGGATGGAACTGCTTTCTGGCAGGCTATTGTTTTTCCAGTGTAACTGAATCAGTTACAGTGGGACATGGGCTTTTACTATTGAGTGCTGTTCTTATATCTACCAGGGAGCTGTTATCTGTTACCTTCCCATTGTTCTGTTGTTAGGCTGCTGGGGAGGATAAAGGGAGGGGGTGATATCACTCCAACTTGCAGTACAGCAGTAAAGAGTGATTGAAGTTTATCAGAGCACAAGTCACATAACTGGGGGCAGCTGGTAAACCCCATGTCAGATTTCAAAATTAAATATAAAAAATCTGTTTGCTCTTTTGTTTTGCTCTGGATTTCAGGGCAGAATTCTGCTGGAGCAGCACTATTAACTGAAGTGTTTTGAAACAGTATCCCTTTAATGCATTTTTGATATGATGTAAGTCACTGAAGATTGAGGCAGATCTAGCTTCTTTTCACCACTTCACCTAATCTTAGGTGGCGAACTCAACTCTGGCGAAAAAGTTAATGTTCAATAAAAGCCACACTTTACTAAATTTGCAGAGTAACAAACGTTCGCCAGAGCAAAAAGTCGCCTGGTGATTGAGTGAGAGTGACCACTAGTGACGGTCCCATTTGCTAGCAAATTGGCGTCTGCACCTGTCAGTTATGTGGAGTTGCCCCTTGGGTGGCAACGCTGGCAAAAAGTCGCTAGCGTTAGCCACTTCACCTAGTGGATCTGTCCCAATATATTTACTGCATGAACTTTTCATTGGATCGTCTGAGCTCTGTGTACAAAATGTTCAAGCAATAAAACAGTGACCATAATATAGTCTTAATTCAATATATGTTGCACTAAACTTTCACAGGAAAATTGAAGAATGCATTTTTTACCTGATTAAGAACATTACTTTAGCATATAGACTGGTATGATACTTTAAAACATGATTGTCAATCAAATGTTTTTTAACCCAAAAAAAAAAAAACCTTTTCACAATTATATGACCATTCCCACATTTTATAATTGAATCTGTGATGGAGAGCACAGCTTCTCCCTTTGTAGTTATTTCCAATGAGGCTCCTTCTCATCTGGTATGGAACCAATGGAATGAAGAAAGCTGATATTCCAACAGGATAAATTGAAGAGTATTGCCGTGCCAGTCAACTAAGGTTTCCAAAAAAGTTTATGGAAGCAACTTTTTTAGAAATTCATCCTCTTCACTAATAAAATGGAAACACTAATGTAAATCTGGGAAATGGTGAGGAGGGTGGGGAGAACAACAGAGGGAAGAGTGACAGAGGGAAGCATGGGCGTCCGCAGAAAATTTTCCAGGGGGGGGCAAGGAGGCATCTGTGGGCGGGCCTGTGAGATAGGTGGGTGTGTCCCTGCCATCAGGGGGTGGAGCTATGCCACGATCAGCCGATCGCCGGGTCAATCAAGGGTATCCTGCACAGTTTCCCTAATTTCAAAAACCATCCAGGAGGTTTTGACCCGGGCAACCCTTCAAAATACTGGCAAGTGGCAACCCTAGTTCTGACAAAGATGGCAAAGTGGCAAGTTCATGTATAAATACCCCTAGAACTCACAAGCAGATGGCACAGGGGCAAGTACATGTATAAATACCCCCAGAACTAACAAACAGATGGCACAGGGGCAAGTAATTGTATAAATACCCTCAGAACTCACAAACAGATGGCACAGGGGCAAGTACATTTATAAATACCCCAGAACTCACAAACAGATGGTACAGGGCAAGTAATTGTATAAATACCCCCAGAACTCACAAACAGATGGTACAGGGGCAAGTACATGCATAAATACCCCCAGAACTCACAAACAGATGGCACAGGGGCAAGTACATGTATAAATACCCCCAAAACACACAAACAGATGGCACAGGGGCAAGTACATACATAAATACCCCCAGAACTCACAAACAGATGGCACAGGGGCAAGTACATGTATAAATACCCCCAAAACACACAAACAGATGGCACAGGGGCCAGTACATGTATAAATACCCCCAAAACACACAAACAGATGGCACAGGGGCAAGTAATTGTATAAATACCCCCCAGAACACACAAACAGATGGTACAGGGGCAAGTAATTGTATAAATACCCCAGAACTCACAAGTACAAGGCTGCAGACTGCAAGAGATAAGACTTTGCTTGCTTCGTTTCCTCCCGCGCTGCTATCTGTGCTGCTGGCCAATCAGATGCTCCCTGGCTGCTCTCTCTCCCTGTCACGGCTGAAGTAATATGATCCCGGCAGCTCTGTGACAAGGGAGGGGGGAGCGAGCGAGGGAAGGAGGTAAAAGAGACACGCTGCTGCTGAAAAATCTTCAAGGGATCGCGAGTAGAAACCACAGTAAGCGCCTGGGCCAATGCGATTTGCGAACAGGTGGAAACTTATTTGGTCAGTCCCAGGGGGGGGCACTGCCCCCTCTTGCCCCCCTCTGCGGACGCCCATGGAGGGAAGGGAGGAGATATTGAGAGAGGAGAGCGACAGATGGGTGGAGAGTAGGGTTGCCACCTTTTCTTGAAAATACCGGCCTTCCTAGATATTTTTCTTTTTTTCCTATTAATAACATTGGGATCAACCATCAAAAATACCAGCCAGGCCGGTAAAATACTGGCTAGGTGGCAACCCTAGTTCTGTCACACATGGGGTTGAGGGGAGTTTAGCAGGGTGGCTAGCTGGGTTGCCTAGGGTGCCCGATCGGTTGGACTGGCCCTGCCTATCTATACTGTGTTGTATACTATCCGATCTTAAATGTATTATTACTGGCAGCAAGGACTGAAAGTATATTTAATATTATTTAGGTAGTCACCTCAAACTGCAAGCTGTCAGTAACAGACTGAAAGTAGGTGCAATACATCCCTGAGATTTCTCACCACCGTTTAGATATCTAGGCTGTGCAAAATAAAAAAATGTTTCTAATATAGTTAGTCAGACTATATGTAATGTATAAAGGCTGGAGTGACTGGATGTCTAACATAATAGCCAGAACACTACTTCCTGCTTTGCAGCTGCCTTTGTTTCCACTGATTTACCAGGCAGTGACCAATCAATGACTTGAGGGGGGGCCACATGGGTCATAACTGTTGCTTTTGAATCTGAGCAGCATGCTGAGGATCAATTGCAAACTCAGTTATGTACCCTTCAAGTCACTGACTAACTCAGCGGTAAAGAGCTGAAAAGCAGGAAGTTGTGTTCTGTTATGTTAGACATCCAGTCACTCCAACCTTTATAGATTGTATTTTAATAACTATATTAGAAACATTTTTATTTTACACGTATGATCTGTTTGTCCAGTTTTTATTTTTACACTGAACCATTCCTTTAAAAACAAACAAAAAAAAATAGCATAACTTTACTCTTACCCATAAATGAACTTAATAAAAATTTCAAATGCCGCTTGATAGAAAAAAAGAAAGAAACAAACAAGAAATGTTTTTATTCATGCCGAAATTCTGATTTAAAGTAGTAGATCATCTTTAAATTGCTTTTAGTATACTGTAGCTAATGATATTCTGAGACAGTTAATCATACCATTTTTTCGTGTGTGCAGTGCCCTGGGTGTGGGTTTCCTTCCACACTACAAAAGCAAACAAACTGTTTAATTAATCACTGATACAACTGACTCACCTGTGTGTGAATGTGATAGGGACCTTAGATTGTAAGCTCCACTGGGATAGGGACTAATGTGAATGACTAATATTCTCTGTAAAGTGCCATGCAAATGTATAGGTAGGGGGGACATGTTATTCAAATTGCTCTGGACACAGGCCTCTCATGATATGAGGTCTTTCTGTAATTTGGATCTCCATGACTTAAAAGTTTACTAAAAAATCATTTTAGCATTAAAGGGATCCTGTCATGGGAAAAATTTTTTTTTCAAAATGCATCAGTTTATAGTGCTGTTCCAGAAGAATTTTGCACTGAAATCCATTTATCAAAAGAGCAAACAGATTGTTTTATATTTCATTTTGAAATCTGACATGGGGCTAGACATTTTGTCAATTTCCCAACTGCCCCAAGTCATGTGACTTGTGCTCTGATAAGCTTCGGTCACTCTTTACTGCTGTACTGCAAGTTGGAGTGATATCACCCCCTCCCTTTCCCCCACCCAGCAGCCTAACAACAGAACAATTGGAAGGTTACCAGATAACAGCTCCCTAACACAAGATAACAGCTGCCTGGTAGATCTAAGAACAACACTCAATAGTAAAACCTACGTCCCACTGCGTACTATTCAGTTACATTGAGAAGCAAAAACAACAGCCAGCCAGAAAGCAGTTCCCTCCTAAAGTGCTGGCACAAGTCGCATGACCAGGGGCAGCTGGGAAATTGACAAAATGTCTAGCCCCATGTCAGATTTCAGAACTGAATATAAAAAAATCTGTTTGCTCTTTTGAGAAATGGATTTCAGTGCAGAAGTCTACTGGAGCAGCACTATTAACTGATGCGTTTTAAAAAAAAACATGTTTTCCCATGACAGTTTCCCTTTAAATAATTCCAATGGGATTCGCTTTGTCTCCAATATCGAATGATTATATCTTAAAGTGGCCATACACAAACCGATATAAGCTGGCCAGTGGCCACAGAACAAGTCAGCAGCTTGTTGGCCAGTGTTTGGGGCCCTCTGACAGGCTTACTTGTTTGACCTGAAAATCAGCCTGCTGTCGATCAGCCAGGTTAAAAAGTCCTGTTAAATCGAGGATTGGTTCAGTTTTTTGTTGTGGCCCTCGATCCAATCACCTGCATTGTGACTTGTTGGGCCCTAGGGCCAAAGATCAGATCAGCCCAATATATCCTACCTCATGGTGGGCATATTGGAGAGGGATGTTAGAGAGGTTGCCTCGCCAAACGAGTGTGTATGTATGGCCATCAAGTATGCAATAAATGCATTCATATGCACAGAGGGGTGCTGGGAGTTGTGGATAAACAAATAGGAGTTCTTATTTGTGTGTATATTTGTATGATTACATATGGGTTAGTTCTCTTACTTCCTATGTTCAGGGTGATGGGAATTACCTGGGCATTTTGGACAGATAGGAAGCCAAGTTTCATAATTGATATTTCAAAGGTAGCATTTTAGTTTTTGGATATAGTATATGTCTTGTACTCATATGTACATGTTTATTTAATTCTGTATTTCAGGCAGCATCCATGCAGATATGGGAAATGTTATCTGGAAACCCATTATCCAGAAAACTTAGAATGAAGGGAAGGCCAACTCCCATAAACTCAGTTTTAATCAAATACAGGTATGGGACCTATTATCCAGAATGCTCAGGACCTGGGGTTTGCCGGATAACAGATCTTTCCATAATTTGGATCTTCATACCTTAAGTCTACTAGAAAATCATGTAAACATTAAATAAACCCAATAGGCTGGTTTTGCTTCCAATAAGGATTAATTATATCTTAGTTGGGATCAAGTACAAGCTCCTGTTTTATTATTACAGAGAAAAAGGAAATCCTTTTTAAAAAATTGGATTATTTCATTATAATAGAGTCTATGGGAGACGGCCACTCCGTAATTCTGAGCTTTCTGTATAACAGGTTTCTGGATAAGGGATCCAATACCTGTAATTTCAGTTTTAGAAAATTCTTTCCTTTTTCTCTATAATATAAATTATTATTATCCAGAATGCTCGGGACCTGGGCAGAGTGCTAGGGACCTTTCTGGATAATGGGGCTTTCTGTAATTTGGATCTTCATAACTTAAGTCTACTAGAAAATCATGTAAACATTAAATAAACCCAATACGGTTTTGCTTCCAATAATGATTAATTATATCTTAGTTAGGATCAAGTAAAAGGTACTGTTTTATTATTGCAGAGAAAAAAAGGAATAATTTTCCAAAAATGTGGATTATTTGATGATAATAGAGTCTGTGGGAGATGGCCTTTCCGTAAGTCTTAACTTTCTGGATAACGGGTTTCTGGATAACGGATACCTGTACTTGATTCCAGCTAAGATATAATTAATACTTATTGGAGACAAAACAATACTGTTGGATTTACTTAATGCTTAAATCATTTTTTAGTAGAGGTATAGAGATCCAAATTATGGAAATACCCCTTATGCAGAAAGCCCCAGGTCCTGAGTATTCTGGGTAACAGGTCCCAAACCTGTATATATAAATTTATACATGACTTCTTCTATTTGTCTACATACATTTGTAGGTGTTTTAGACACCCAGCGGCTACAGGGGAATACAGCAACAGGGATGCAGGAAGCAAATAAATGTTTTTTTAAAAGAATTCTCAATGGGTTCCAGCTTGCACTGTATTATAAATGTAAATCAGATAGACAGTGAATCTGATACATTGTCAGCAAACCCCTATTTTTCCATAGTTTTTCTATATGAAGCCTGCAGAGAAATGGGTGCCCCAGACTGTCTGTAACGTTGTGTCAAAGCTACACACAGACTATTTGAAGAAGGTATTTGTTTTACTGCTAAGGCTATTATTGGACATTGAAAGTGCTTGCAATTTAAGTGTGTGTGAGGGGTAGGAAAGAGCAGGGGACAGAAAGCTGTTTCGGAAAATGTGACATCATGATGAATATATGATACAGTCTCCAGCCTTAAGGACAAAAATGTGCCTGATATTAATGCAGGTGACTCAGCTGGCAAGATTGGCATTATCAATGTGTTAGCGTGCACAAAAGCGACATAAAGTAGTCCTTAACATTTGTCAAATTTACATGGAGAGCAAAACCAGGCAGCAGATAGGCCAGGAGGAGCAAAGTCAGACCTCCCACTCACCATTTATGGACGAGTATGTGGCCACATGGTCCCCAGCTGGTGGTACATATGGGGTTTAAATCACGTGTTTCACTTTTGACCAGGGGCAGCAGGCTGGAAGAAGAAGGCAAGGAGCCGAAGGAGGGGATTCCTGGTTAAATCTCCCAGCTATAAAACACTTAGGGCAATTGCAGTTTAAGATATTAATACCTGCTGGCCGGGGGCTGCAGGAAGCTATATATAAGGTGTGAAACTCAAAGCCTGGCAGAATTGTAGAAAGAGACAGGTAAGGGGAATAAAGATAGGAGGGGAAGATGACGACCATTGAAACACATATAGAGTACTCCAACTCTTATAACATGACGGAAGATCAATATATGCTACAAGAGGATGACTGGGATAGAGATCTACTCCTGGATCCTGCTTGGGAGAAGCAACAGAGAAAGGTAAGTTGTTTAGGGGCTGTAAATACACACAGGTATATTGTATGGAGTTGTGCTGGATGTAATGTGGCTCTAACTAACAAATACAGTGCAATTGTGAGAAGGCATTGCTTAAATGGAACACTGTACTACATCAGTAAGCTGAAATACTGTGTTACATACTGAGCTCAAGATAAGTGTCTGTGAAACTTCCCTGTCTACTCACATAGTATGATCAGCTGGCAACTCAACAGGTGCCACCAGCTCTCTCATTCATGCCCCTCCCCTATCCTCAGCTTGGGTTAAGATGTCCAGCTGATGCTTTTTTTGGAAGGAGTGGGTTCAGCAAGAGCGATGGATTGTTTTTCATTCTACCCCCTTCTTTTTAGTTAAAAGGCTGCAAGGCGATCCTTGTAAGGGTGGGGGCACAAGGCAAGGGGGTGAGAGGAGGGCTGCATCTGTGCTTAGGAAACAGCTGCTCCCCTCTAATAACTCAGGGAGGGACTATGCCTTATGGGTTGCTGACATTTTAGGATGAAGGTGTCATCATGAGGAGGAATGTATGAAGAGATGGATCAGGTGGCATAGCTAAGAAGAAGACTTTATAGTGGGCTATGACTTCAGCATACATATATAGAGGCAAGGATGGTTCCCAGATCTCTGATGACATCAAGCCAGTCATTTTATCTGTCTGCCATAAATATTTGGAACAGATATCACCCTTTGGATATATACAACATAGGGTCCCAGTCAACTGCAGTGGACTGTTTTCTAATATGAAATGCTCCACTCATTGCAGATATTTGAAAAGGTCTTGGTCACAGATACTTATGGCTACTGCACAGGTCCAGACTGAGAATTAAAATAGGCCCTGCCATTTCAGATAAACAGAGGCCCAAACAGCCCCCACAGAGGCCCAAACAGCCCCCACCAGCCCACTAAATTGACTTTCTATAGCACCTTATAGCATCCACTTGGGCATTTGCCAGAACCCACAAATTGCCAGTCTGGGCCTGCTACTGCATTTTGGCACAATTTTAGGGTGTTTACAGGATGGTCAGTGTTTAAACAATACTGGTTGAGTAACTGAAAGGTTCTGGGCTCTTGGGGTCCAGCTGAGCTATTTGCTACAAAAATGCTGTGGCCCTGTGTGCCCCTGCTCCATTGATTTGATTCCCATCAGCCTGCGTGTGCACATATACAGAGGTGCTAAAGCTGAGGTCAGCCCGGAGATGCCTCCTTTTATGTATTTGGACTGTAATAAGCTTCTTCTCTGCTGTGTGTGTATGCTAGGGTTGCCACCTTTTTTTGGAAAAAAATACCGGCCTTCCTGTATATTTAGATTTTTTCCTTATTAATAACATTGGGGTCAGGCATAGTTTTTACCGGTCAGGCTGGTAAAATACAGGCGAGGTGGCAAACCTAGTGTATGCTCACACAGGCTGATGGGATTTAAATCAATGGAGCAGATCCATTTCTCTCAGTCTGCAAAAATACACAGGCTGAGTGCAGCCTTTGTACTCACTCTTTATATTTGTGCTTTTGCCATTACAGCAACTAGGGTTGCCGCCTGGCCGTTATTTTACCGGCCTGGCCAGTAAAAATGATGCTTGAACCCAATGTTATTAATAGGGAAAAAAATCTAAATATATAGGAAGGCCGGTATTTTTTTCCAAGAAAGGTGGCAACCCTAACTGCAACAAATGTCACATACAGTTATTACCTTTATTCAGTAATAAAGTAATTGCCTAAAGCACTTATACTTATAAAATACCGTACTTGCTTTCTGCATGATAATGTATTTAGTACATGTAAGAAATCGATTCATCCTTTAATAAATCCTAATCGAATTCAATTGTTGGCACCCACTTCCAGCAGCCAGGCCAAGTGTGGTCCCATCAGCCTGCTGCCCTGCACTTCCTGGTGACTGAAAGTATTTGCCCTGGGGCTCAGCATTAGTCCTTTGGTTAAAGTATACATTACATATTTTACATTTCTGGAGTACTTCACTAGGATTTGTCAAGCCTGTGATCCTCCAGTTGTTGTTAGACTGCAACTCCCAGCATCTCACTGCAGAAGGCTGTTGGAAGGGGCTAGGAGTGTTTCTTTAATGAAAGGCAATTGGTAACCCTGTGGCCATTGATACCCATTCTTTTTGTATAACCCTTACCTCTAAAATGAAGACCTCTGGAGATATTTTGAAATTTTGTTGCTTTTATATTGTCCAGAAAAATTAGGTGTAAACTGCAAACTGCTTTCATAAAAAGACTTCATGGACTTTCTCACACATTATGTACGGTTGCTGTATTTAGGTTTCTTACAGCTAACATATATAAATAAAGGATGCATATTATGTAGCATATCTTTAAAGGGTAAGGAAAGGCTAAATGTTAGGCCCCCTTCAGTGGATGAAATCATTGGGTTTTTTCCCATGGCTGATGCTGGCTATTCGCATGAATTCCTTGCTGTAAGTCAGTGCTAGAGATGCCTGGGAAAGGTAAGAAAAATAGTGGGGCAGCAGGCCTTATGCTAAAAGGAGAATCCCGTGTAAAAAATTAGCAACTGGGTGCGATAGGCGTGGCTCCCATGAGCACATTCAAGTATATCTATCTTTCCTTGTCCTTCAAACAAAAACACGTTTATAAAAGCAAAACAATATATTGTGTGTGAATTGTGCATATGCCACCATCAGATCAGACACTTTGACCAATTTTGATCTTGTGGCCTGACTCCTGGCATGCATATGAGATTACAAAATGAGAAATACTTTTTCTTTGCATGGTGAAGATACAAGGAAATTAGTTTATGTCTGTGCATTACAAATATCTGTGTATTTCTCACAATAATTGTATGAGTCTAATTATATACCTGTTTACAGGGCAGGAACTAGGGGTAGGCATAAGAGGCAACTGCCTAGGGTGCAACAAAGGGGGGTTCTGGGCAGGTACCTTTTTAGGTTCTTATGCCTATCCCTAGTCCTAATTTGTTTGCTCCTTCTGCTCCACTATCTTCTCAATGCGCCCCTGCTCACAATGTCACTGCGCCTACGGGGGGAGGGGGGAGCAAGGTTGCCAGCTGGGCTGCTTAAGGCACCCGACCAGTTTGCCCTGGCCCTACCCGTTTATAACAATACATGTGTATGTAGTTATATTGGTCTCATTGTATGTGTAGCTGTACTTGCATCATGAATGGTGTGTTTATGATCAACTATATATATATGCTGGTAACTGTTTCATATGTACTTGTATTCTTCCATAAGAGAATAAATTTTACATGTCTTAGTAAAATCATCAAACGTATGTCATATGTGTGACATCGCACATATCCATAAAATGAGTGAACTGGCTGATTTGCTTATTATATGCGCATGTGTCTGGTCAAACATGGCCGCTCACACAGTGTGGGCTACATAGCACTAGCTTCATTTTTTGACAAAATAGTTTCTCCCAATTTGAGTGCAGGCTCTATTAGCCCAAACCTCCTGTTGAGGAAGCAATTTTAGTGACAGGTGCTCAAATCAAAAATAACCAGATCAGCCTGCACTCCTTTAGCTTGACACACCAGCTGCAAGTCAGTAATTCTCTACAATATCTCCCCAAATAGTCCAATCTCAACTTCAACACACTCCTCAGTGCATCAGTATATTTTTGAAACTTTCAGTGACATTTTAAATTTAATTTTACCCTGTAGCATTAATATTTTGTAGTATGTCATGCTAAAGCACAACAAGAGTAATTTTTATACCTCCCTTTGTCTCTGGATGTATCCATGATATTTCAGTTTTATTCAGTAATGTGTACCATGGATATCTTCATTTTTTAACACTACAGTGTTTCACTAAGGCAGGTCGTAAGATGTTCATGCACAGTGAGGTCTAAGAACACCAAATGAGCTGATCTCAACCTTATTTGTCCATCCATGCTTTGCGAAATTGGGAACCTGGGGCCAACAATCGGATCGTACAACAGGGCTATAGAGACCCATTGGACAAAGGATGCGTCATGTGCCAATATGGTGCTTAACGAGATTTTGGTTGTGCAGGCCGGTTGGTGAGCCCCATACAAGGGCCAATAAGCTAATGATTCTGCATGGACCAAGAGGGCAGCTTTTATTGGCTCATGTAGGGCTAGTTTTACATGGAATAATCCATTGCTTTGGTGTAGTCACCAAAAAGCAGATATTTGCCACATTTGGCAGTTGGTGAGTCTAGTTAGGCTGATAACAAGGGTCTTAAATCATACCTTGCTAAATTCACAGGTAATATCTGAAAGAGCCCCAATCAAATATCTGAGAAGTAATCATTTCGCTACTGAGTTTAGAGTGGCCCAGTCTACATCCAGTGTAATATGTGCTGTTTTATGGGGACTCAAACTATCAGTTTTCCTAATCCTTGCAATGAATATATTCCCCTTCCCTTACTAAAGTGTTATCAGATCATTTAACCTAGTCCCACGTACTAAATCCCTAAGTAAAATATATAAGGTAATCTCACATATCTTGAATGTAGTTTCACTTTAGCTAAATTTTCGAACCATCACTACATTCATGGGCTACATCACTACATTCATGGGCCCATTTGGAGCCCTAACATACGTCTTTAGTCATAATGGATTTCACTCATTTTGCCTGGACAAATAATTTAATGTGCAGGTTAAAGTATGAGGAGGCCTTTGTCCAACCAAAAGGTAACACATGAATTAGTGCATAGACAATTGTAACTAGGCAAATCAGTTGCATACACAAAACTGGCCTGTTCATGTCCACCATTAGGGACTTGAAGGCTGGTGTAACTTATAATTGAGTTGAGTGCAATTTTTCTGTCACAGCACACATTTAACAGATTATGCTCAGAAAATGCACACTCTGTCTGAAGTCCACCCTGTGTGCGCAGTGCCAGTTGAATTGTCTTCAAAGTCTGTTGCAAACACAGGGCAGAAGTTGACCGACTCAGTGTGTTCTCTACCAGCAGAGAAGCTCTGTGTATGACAGACGCCTTAGACTCAATCAGCTGACTGGGTAAGAATACTATCAATAATCAACAGTATAAAATGGGGGAAATTAAGGTTCTTTGGAGAATTCTTCTATTGACACTTAGGATATCTTTATCTAAGATTGGTTGATGGTTTTTATCTAAATTAAATCCGTATATACAGCATCCTAAGGTGGACAACCGATTCATTATTTTATAGATTGCCTAGCCTGTATTGCTTAAAAGAAATGGAGGAATAACCCTACCCCCTAACCATTTAACCACAATTTTACTTCCTGCATTGGCATATCTGTTCCTGCCACGGTACATCATCTTGGCGTCTCAGATCTGCTCCCTTCCCTGTGCAATGCAGCACAATGCAGTTGGCAGCCACCATTTTAACCCATGTTATATGCCCAGACTTCTGATTTTCAATCAGGAGCATGTGCTCTGCAAGCCAGAAGAATTATTGGCTTCCATTGTATATGCTTCTTCTAGGTAGTAATATGGTGGTTCTGAAGGGTATGGGTTGGGGTAGTTGTTATCTTTAAATTTGGTGGTCTATCCTATTCATGTTCATTGATTCATATAATTAATCTAGGCTATCTCATAATTGCCAATCATCTGCAAACAGGGTCACCTTCCTTTCCAACACTGACATTAATAAAATGCTTTGGAACATTTCTACTTTTAGTGCCAAGTGCTGTGGATGACCACAGGAGACTTGCCTCTGACAAATTTTCAATGCACCATTAGTACAACCTAAACAAAGCATTCATTGATCTTGGTAAACTGATGACCAATTAAAGGATGGCCATATGGAGCCATCAGTCACCCTGGAACTTCACTTGTGCGTACTGCTCCAATTAGTGCATTCCTGCTAGTGGCCAAACCTGATGAGTCAGCTATTCTAAAAGTTGTCTTGTATGGTCAGCTTGAGGAAATATTTCCAGTCTCAGCTAATGTGAAGGAACAGAACATGAGAACATCAGCTAATTACCTCTAGAGCAGTGATTTGAGTATTATCTGCTTTAGGCTAATACCCACATTTGGTCAGATTCTCCCACATAATTATGTTAATACTAGCCAAGACTTCTAATTCAGTGATTTTCAACCTTGTGCCTCCAGCTGTTAAGGAACTACAAGTCCCACAATGCAATGAAGGAGTCTGACAGCCACAGTCAGGCAAATGCATTGTGGGACTTGTAGTTTCTTAACAGCTGGAGGCACAAGGTTGAAAATCACTGTTCTAATTAACCCCACATCTTAAACAAGATTGATTTCATATTGACCATCCTCAAATCACCACCTAGAATTTTGGAACCTTTTTGTTGTGGTCAATTTTGTTAATATTCACACCGCTCTGCAAGTAGGTTCCACAGCTTTAGTGATGGAAGAATGCTGAGGTTTATATCAACACAACACTTCTTTTTATCTGTCATTAAAACCTGGATGGCAGTTTTCTTTGTCCCAGTTTTTTCTTTCAAACTTTTTCAGATTAGCAGAGTTTAGACCAGTATATAGTTGTTTTTATTACATAGAATAGATATATTTAGGAGGTTATTTACAAAACTCCAGTCAGGCTTTTTTGGGGCAAAACTCAAATTACATTTTTTTTTTTAATTTTAATTTTTCGAGTCAAAAAAAATCAGATTTTTAAAAATTTTCCCCCCAAAACAAAAAAAATTTCAGATTTTTGCACAAAACCCAGTGCAGATAAGGCTATCTTCGGGATTTCTCCCGTTGATTTATATACAGCCCCGACAGGTCTGAGATGCCAGATTTTCAGATTCTGACTTTTACCATCCTCGGGGTATAATAAATCACGAAAAATTGATCATTAAAAAAAAAAACTTGGATTTTCGCTTCAGACTTTAATAAATAACCCCCTAGGTAATATAATAATAATATACAAATAAGACATTACTGGTCTAGACTGATATAGCCTAGAACTATCATTTATTACCATCGCACAGATCATAACATAAGCGCTTTCATGTAAACATCTACATCTATCTATATTTATTTTGAAAAAAGTAATATTTTTGCTTTTATCTTTACAGCCTCTCTTAGTCTCTCCTTGACTGTTGTCAAGATAACAAAGTGTTTACTTTTCAATGACATTATAACAATGCGTAATATTATGCCTTGTGTTTCTAGGGGAAAAAAAATTATTCACTTCTAAAACAAGGTTGGAGTACATTTAGTGCTAGACTGCTACCATGGCATATAGTAGTATAGCTTCTTTGTCACTGTCTCTGCTTCCTTTGTAAATTAAAATGATCTTCTTGCTCTTGCTATATCCAGTAGCAGGGACTCTAGCTATACATAAGACAAAGAGCAGGGTAAAGTACTCTTTTCTGAAAGATTGATTTTACTACATTGTTGCCCAGAAAGATCTTGCCACACGTTCTCTTTTTTGTCCATGGTGCTAAACTGCCACAGAGTACTCTGTCTTGCCATCCCATTGGATTACACTGTGGGCTTGCATAGACCCACCAGTAGTGATGGGCGAATTTATGCGCCAGGGGCGAATTCGCAGTGAATTCCCGCGATTCGCGAAACCCCAGCGAAAATTCACCTGGTGAAAATTTGCTAAAAAACGAGTCAAGCGTCGCGCGTCGAAAACTACGCGACGTGCGTTGAAGTTGACGCAACGCACATCAAAAAACGTGCTGCGACTCATTTCGCGAATTTCTTCACCAATTCGTGAATTTCGCTGGAAATTCGCAAATTTTTCGGCGAAGCGAAACGGGGTAGATTCGCCCATCACTACCCACCAGCCATGGATGAGATCCATGGGACTCCTCAGTTTGGGAACATGCTGCTCTGGTCCACAAAGTGTGCAGCTGAGTTTCAGCTTTGAAACATTGTTTAATTTTTTTAAATGGTTATTGGGTCTAGTACTTGTTTCTGACAAATAGTGCAAAACTAATGTCAATCTCAGCTACTCTCAATACAGTAACCAAGCACTGCACCTACAGCTGAATGAACTCCCATCCACACATTGGTGGACACAGAGTCTAAGGTGGTACCCAGCACAGTGGCCCTGGAACAGCAGTAACCAGGGGCTGTAATCCTTGAAGACCGAGTGTAGTAGTGGTTCAAACATCCAGCTGTTTATTGAAGTACATTGTTATTTTATTGTCCAAATATAATTAAATATTAACCACATTGTTACAAATATTCACAAAATGTCCACAACTTCATCCACGGAAACCCATCACCTTGGGGTCCCACATGTCTGAACCCTGCAGATTCCCTGAACACCTGTCTTGATGAATGGCTGATGGTGGTGCTGTAATGTAATAAAGTGACGTGAGAGCAAGTTGGTAGTGCCAAGAGTAAAGTAGCTGGTGGCCTTCCAGGCATGATAGGGTTATGCTGGTCAACACAGCAACTAGCCCTCTGAATCAGGGATGTTTTGCCATGAGGAAAGGTCAGAACCATGCTTTATGTGGCACTTTACCTGGGGTACCGTCAAGAAACTTGCTTAGTACTTAGAGGATAGTTGAGCTTTCTATACTAGAAATGTCCCCCTTAAACCTCTCCAAGCCCAAGGGAGGTAAGCAATCAGACATGGATTTACTCTGAGCATCAGCTCATTGCCATGAAATCTGACAGTCAGTGGGTAATGCTGTGGTTGGGGTGCTGGCAGGAAGTTAATCCAGGTTATCATGCTTGTCTTTGAAGCCAGAGCTCCTTCGCCCAACTCTGGCAGTAAGGCATTTGAGGGGCAGGGTGGACAAAATGGGAATGGACTATTTTGAGGAAAGAGGTAGAGAATGGCACATTTAGGAGAGGACTGGCACATGGGAATAGGTTGGATATAACTATTGGCAGTTGTGGAGGAAACATGAAGATGGCTGTATGTAGGACAGGCTTCCACAGATGCATCAGAAGAAACATTATGACCATAAGATGCACTGCAATATTTTATAGCATGATTTTGTTTCTCAAAAAAGTAAGCTTAATCAATTGATTTAGTAACACTGTATTGTTTGGTTTAGTACAACAAATAAAATAAGTATTTTCAATTAATTAATCAATGCAATATGCAGATAGAATTTCTAGCACAATCCATTTTCATTTAGCTCATGATGAACACAGGTGTATTGTCCCCTTAATTTGGAAATGCATATGGAAGATTAATTATCAGACACTTCTAACTAAACAATTGGAATGGCACGTCAAAGGCATTATATGAATACTTTCCTTGGCAAACGAGGACACAAATAAACTGCTCGTTAAACAGAATGGCTTTATATGTTCACAGGTCCATGAATGATGTCAGATATTCAGTTCAGTTCATTTGCAGATTACATTATGTTTAAGTCAACTGTTATGTGATTAACAGTTCTAAGCATCAGCGACCTTGAGACTATCAGGATTAGGGTTACCCCCATGCTACATAGCTTCTACCTTGGCCAAAGTGGCACTGAGCACAACCTGGATGCCATTTTGGAGGTTATATACTTTCAAGACGAGTTTCGTATTTTGAGATTAGTCAAGTAATTTTTAATGACTTGTCCTTTAATTAAATAATTCACAGTTTTAAAAATGATTTAAATTGTCTGTAATAATAAAACAGTACCTTCTACATGATCCCAACAAAATAATTAATCTTTAGTGGAGGCAAAAAAGTCCTATTGGGTTTATTTCATATGGCTTAAAGAATGAAGGTCAAAATTACAGAAACAACCCTTATTCAGGAAAACCCCAGGTTCAAAATATTCTGTATAGCAGGTCACATAGCTACATCAACTATACTGACATGGCCATAACACTATTCGGTGGTTAACATACATTAAGGGGCACATTTAATTAGGGTCAAATTGATTCGAAGTGAAAATTCCAATCAAATTAGAATTAAAAAATTCAAATTTAGAATTTAATTTTGGGCTTATTCGACTATCGAATAGCCCAAAATTTGATTAAAATTGTTCAAATTTGAAAATTTGAATTCAATTGTTAAAGTACTGGCCCTTTAAGAAAACTTTGATATAACAATTTGGCAGATTGCTGTAGAACCCTATGGGAAGCTCCCATAGGATTCAGCAAAGTTTTTTTTGATCGAATAAAAAAAATAAATTTGATCGATTGAATAAAATCTTTCAAACCGTTAGATTTGAAAAATTTTATCGATCGATCAAATTTTTTTTATTTGATCATTCAATAAATCGAAATTGCGCTAAAACCCCTTGAATTCGAGGGGTTTTAATTCGACCTAAATTCAAGGGTTATTTAACCCTCGAAATATGACCCTTAGTAAACGTGCCCCTAAGCCTCTGGTGGTAATTCAGATGCATTCACTTATTACTAAAAAGCACATGTTAATCGTATCAGGGGAAAAACTCGATAAAATTGAGCCAAAATCCAAATCGTATGATTTTTTTTCAGGCTCTTTCCTGAAAAGTCAGAATTTTCTGGATTTTTGGGCTGATTCCAGAGAAGACCACAGAAACTTCAAAATAGGATTGGTACCTCTCCCATTGACTTTATCCATCCTCAGGGTATAATAAATCTCAAAAATTTGGATTTAGTAGTAGAAAAGTTTTTTTAATTCAGACTTTAATAAATAACCCCCTTTATATCAAGGTGCAACCAGTTAAAATGTCTGTAATGCCTGCCAGGTACCTAGTTTAACATAATTATCAAACAAGTTCAGATATACAAATATGGTTCATTGTGTACAGAGCTAAAATACCCTGTGATTTGAATTTCTAACCCTGACAGCACATTATGAAATTAAGTTTTATTTCTCTGTGGCAAAAAACAGATAATTAGTGCAAGATCACTTGTCTCTTTTAGCTAAACTTTCCATTTAAGTATGATGCAGATGCTAGTATAAGGATTGCTTGTTATGAAACACTGGATTTATAGTGCTAAAACACGTGGATCACATACAACTGAGGTGATTCTATCTACTGCTGCGCAAGGCCACTGAGCTCAAGTGAGCTCCATAATAAAGGGATCATTTATTATGACACACTGTATTATATATTGCAAATCTGTAGCTCAGCAGCTTCCCCTTTGAATAGCACTTACTGCATTTGCTCTCTCTGCTTTGAATTTTTATAGCCAACTTCAATACTCTTCTTACAAAAGACTACTACAGAATTTCATATAATTATATGAATATATAAATTCATATACTCTTGCACTGGAAGAAGACAAGGTTATATTTGTTTTTAATAAATCTATAAGTCACATAAATTATATTTAAGTACAAGTATGGGACCTGTTATCCAGAATGTTCTGTACCTGGAGTTTTCCAGACAACAGATCTTTCCATAATTTAGATCTTCATACCTTTTAAAATTCAAATGTTGAAGCAATTTTGGGCTACTTCGACTATAGAATAACCCAAAATTCGATTCATACTGAAAAAATTTGAAAATTCTAATTTCAGGTGCTGGCCCTTAAAAAAAGTTTTGAATGTCATTATTCGCCACCTTAAAGCTGCAGAACTGCCATTGTAGTCTATGGGGGACCACCTGGAAGTTTCCCTAACATTTTTTCCCAAAAAAAATCGATTTAAAAAAAAAAAAAAAAATCGTTTGAATAGTTCAGTGGTTCTCAACCTGGGGGTCGGGACCCCTTTGGGGGTCGAACGACCCTTTCACAGGGGTCACTTAAGGGGTTCCAGGAGCAGGTTCATCTCTCTCCCCACTAGCCCTGGGGCAAGGTTTTAGCTCTCCGGTTATTGGTGTAAGTTGTAGTTCAGTAACCTGTGTAGGGAAGCCACTTGCACTACAACTTTCTAGATCCCCTTAGTAGGGACTGCCATACATCTCCCCCTGCCCATTTAAAATTTGTAAAATTAACATGGTAATTGGGGTGTGACCACCAAATTTTGCCGCACTACGCACGGAAAACAAAACTTTATGCAGCCACGCTGCCTCCTGTACTATCCTAACAATCTGCTCTGGGCTGGCAATAAAAATATTTTAATATTTTATGGTTGGGGGTCACCACAACATGAGGAACTGTATTAAAGGGTCGCAGCATTAGGAAGGTTGAGAACCACTGGAATAGTTCGATTCGAAGGATTGTAATTCGATCGAAAATGACCCCCAAAAAAGATTCGATGGTCGAATTTTGAATCTTTTTTCATTCGACCAATAGTAAATTTAAGTCTACAACAAAATCACGTAAACATTAAATAAACCCAATATGCTGGTTTTGCTTCCAATAAGGATTAATTATATCTTAGTTTTGGATCAAGTACAAGGTCCTGTTTATTATTACAGAGAAAAAGGAAATTATTTTGAAATTTTTGGATAAAATGGAGTCTATGGGAGATGGCCTTTCCGTAATTAGGAGCTTTCTGGATAATGGATTTCCGAATAATGGACCCCATACCTGTATTTGCATGAGATAAAAACATAAACATTTTACTTCCTTTATTTACTTCTTCTGTTATTTCTCTATGGTGGACACATGTCCCCATCAAAATATTAAAAAAAATACTAGAACTTTGTTTGAATGTGGAAATCTAATTCGATCTTGCCCATTCCCATATCTTATGTAACATAGTAACATAGTAAGTTAGGCTGAAAAAAGACTCGCGTCCATCAAGTT
>CM044438.1:19787068-19832542 GCA_024363595.1 Xenopus borealis
GCCTTGTTTGCATTAATTTTAATTAAAGCTTTATTAATCATATCCTGAGTCAGCCACTGGTGACTGTATAGGGCCTTCCTCACCTTTTTATGTGCATTGATTGTGACTGAATGTAACTCCATATGTATGTAATTCATGTGATTTAGTTGTATAATAACATTTACTTTAAAGCGCTACGCAATATGTTGGCGCTATAGAAATACATGTTAATAATCATAGGGATATGGCAGATTTGGCATTACGATCCTTTTCAAGGACAACCAAAGCAGTCAAAATGCCCTTCCTCGTCTGCCATCACGCCCAATTAAAAAGAATGGGAAACTCTCTGTCTATGGCAGATGCTCGTAGTGACGGTTTGAATGATCCATTACAAGCTGTGACAGGTGAAGAATGGCATTTTGATCATCAAAGCATCAACTGAGTTCCTTTACTATCAAAACTCCACATAGGTCATCTATCCAGACCAGAAACGATGTCAGACGAACCACTTAAAATCTACTCTGTGTTTCATAGGTCTTAAAACTCATGTGCTTTACATCATTAAGTTCCCACTGTCACGTTTTTGCTTTAGTGCATCTTTTCCTTAAATGAGAAACTAACTCTTAAAATGAATATGGCTAAATATGCCATATTTTATATACTGAACCTATTGCACCAGTCTAAAGTTTCAGATTTTTAATAGCAGCAATGATCCAGGACTTCAAACTTGTCACAGGGGGTCACCATCTTGGAAAGTGTCTGCCACACTCACATGCTCAGTGGGCTCTGAGCAGCTGTTGAGAAGCTAAGCTTAGGGGTCATCACAAATCATCAAGCAGAAAATGAGGTTGGTCTGTAATATAAGCTGATGCTACAAGGCTGATTATTAAATTCTGATGCTAATTGCACTGGTTTCTGTCCTGCCATGTAGTAATTATCTATATTAATTACTAATCAGCCTTATATATTTACATTTATATTTTGTGTTCTGTATACATTTGAGTAAGTAAGTGACAGCAGCACAGAGCATGTGAATCAGTGAATCAGCAGAAAAGAAGATGGGGAGCTACTGGGGCATCTTTGGAAACACAGATCTTTACTGCTAAAGGTCTGTGCTTGCTTTGGGCTGGTACAGAAGCTCAAAATATAATGTACAACATATCTAGCTACTTCTTTAGTTAAGCTTTAGTTCTCCTTTAAAATAGAGTCTATGGGTGATGGCCTAGCTTTCTGGATAACGAGCTTCTGGATAATAGATCCCATACCTGTCAATATAACAGAAAAACCACTGAAGCTCATAGTAACAGAGGTCAAGAGGCATATTAATCCCTTGGTGGCATCATTGTTCAGTCTATAGACATCCAGTTATTATAAAGATACTAGGCCTGATCGTCACCCCCTGCTCAGGACAAATGTTAAAGGACCAGTAACATCAAAAAATTAAATTGTTTTAAAGTAATAAAAATATAAAGCAGTGTTGCCCTGCACTGGTAAAACTGCAGTGTTTGCTTCAGAAGCACTACTATTGTTTATATAAATAGTCTGTTGTGTAGCCATGGGGGCAGCCATTCAAGTTAGCAGATAAGCTTTGTAGAACAAAATGTTATCTGTTATCCTTTACTTATCCTGTGCCATATAGCCATTTTTCTAGTACCATCAAATTCTACTTTAATGTGCCTGAAACTTATCCTTAAAAGTGGACCCGTCACCCCAAAAAAATATTCAAAATCCTATTTTATCACATTAGTCAAGCAAAATGAACATTAATTACACCATATAAATTATTTTAATCTTGTTTCCTTCAGTCTGGGAATTCATAATTATAGCAAGCAGGCAGGAGCCATTTTGTGGACACTGTTATTAAGACAAGCCTTGATCATCTCAGAATCTTGTTTGTGCACCAGAATGGGGGATCCGATGTCTATCCCCATGTCCTGGCTACACAATTAAATGGTTAAGAGAACTGGGGGAATATGTGGGGAGCAGTGGCATCTAGGAAGTGCTGAATGGAAAGTGAAAGTAATTATCTGCCCCACCTCTATGCCTAAGACATAGAGGAGTGACAGACACTATTTGATTGACAGCTGAGATTTTTAAATGAGCTTAAAACAGCTATGAATGCTTTAATAAAAATTTGAAATTGGATTTCATGTTTAATTTGAAAAGGACTTTTATTTTTTTGTGTCTGGGTGATGGGTCCACTTTAAAACCTGTTCCCAGTGTCTTTATAAATACATGCTAGCAAAAGTTCATTATTTTAAGCGGATGGGATATGCCTTTTTAAAAACATTTCTAATAGTGTGCCAGAAATACTTTTAAAATTGATTTATATATTTTCCAACTCAATTACACATTACAATTACAATTTTGGCAAAAGGAAAAACAACAGTAGAAATGGGCATATATCATGTACTTATTGTGAATGAATATGTTTTTCACCTGATTAATGTTTATATTTATTTAAATGTATTTTAATAAAAGACATTCTCAAGTTAGTATCTGTGTGTCTTTATTTTGTGCATTTTTATTGCATATGGATGCCTCCATAATGAGCATTTTACACTATAGGCAGGAGCAACCACTCAGGGGGAGATTCATCAAAGAGTGAAGTTAAGAGTGAAATTGCACCCTCTGCACCCCTGGTAGTTACACCACTGTTCAGCCCACTGATGCACCAGTGAATTTTCAAAATTGCCCAATTGATATCTGGTTGATATTGGTTGGGCAGTCCAATGGTGAGCTCCATACATGGGCCAATAAGCTTCTGGCGCAGTTTGAAGGAAGTCAGCTGCTTTTATTGACTCAGGTATGGTCAAAACTCTGAATGCAAAAATCATGAAAAATTTGTGATATTTGAGATTTTATAAAATCAGACGGAATTTATTAAACCCTGAGGATGAAAAAGTCAGAATCTGAAAATCCAGCATCTCAGACCTGTCGAGGTTGCATATAAGTCAATGGGAGAAGTCCCAATGATTTTTTGATGTGCTCTGGGGTTTTTTGAGTTTTCAGCTGGAATTTAGAAATAAATCCACTGAAAAAAAATCCAAAAATTTCATGAAAATCGGATTTTCCATCACAAAGCAGATTTTCGGGAAAATATAATAATAAATAAGTGTTAAAAACTCGAGTGGATTTGATTGGAGTTTGTAGCAGAAAATATTTAGATAAATTCAGACTTTGATAGATAACCCCCATAGGGGCAGATTTAATAATGATCGAATTTCAAAGTGAAAAACACTTTGAAATTCGACCATCGAATTTGTTTTGGGGGAGGGGGGTCATTTTTGATAGAATATGGCCATTTTAGAAAACGGGTGTATTCGTTCGAATAAAAATCGTTCGAATCATTCAAATGCATCGTTGAAATGGAATGATTTTATGAATTCCTAGTACTTTTCACGACAGGTTCTAGGACAGTGGTTCTCAACCTGGGGGTCGGGACCCCTTTGGGGGTCGAATGACCCTTTCACAGGGGTCACTTAAGGGGTTCCAGGAGCAGGTTCATCTCTCTCCCCACTAGCCCTGGGGCAAGGTTGTAGCTATGCGGGTGTTGGTGCTGGGAGTTGTAGTTCAGTAACCTGTGTAGGGAAGCCAGTTGCACTACAACTTTCTATATCCCCTTAGTAGGGACTGTCATACAGCTCTCCCTGCCCATTTAAAATTTGTAAAATTAACATGGTAAATTTTTTGCTGCACTACGCACGGAAAACAAACCTTTATGCAGCCACGCTGTCTCCTGTACTTTCCTAACAATCTGCTCTGGGCTGGCAATGAAAATATTTTAATATTTTATGGTTGGGGGTCACCACAACATAAGGAACTGTATTAAAGGGTCACAGCATTAGGAAGGTTGAGAACCACTGTTCTAGGAGGTCCCCATAGGCTAAAATGGCAATTTGCCAGCTTTAAGGTGGCGAATATCGAATCTGAAGGATTTCTGAAAGGGCCAGTACTTTGAAATTCAAAGTTTTTATTGTTTTCTATTCAAATTGAATTGTGGGCTATTCGATAGTCAAAGTAGCCCAAAATTACATTGAAATTAAAATATTTGAAATTCGAATTTTATTTGAATATTCACTTCAACCCTTAGTAAATGTGCCCCTAAGTGTCAGTAAGGGATTACTACTAGAACTCAACACTTACAATATTGAATCAAGGCTGCACTGACCATGTATTAGGTGCACAAAATGAAACATCATATGATACAAAATAGCAAAAGTGTTTTGGTGCTTCATATCTGCTCTGTGTTGCCCACCTACTTGTGAGTAAAGAGGGATGACTGGGAAGGGTTTTTTTTTGCCTGTTCACTGTGTGAAAATCGCTCAAGCAACAAAATGCCCTGAAGTGCCCCAGGTGCCATTGCCCTATGTTGGTGTTGAGCTTGAATCCATGTTGTATTATGTCTTTGTATTGTGTTTTCTGTAAAATTCATGAAGCTTAAGGATTGACAAAAATAAGGTACAAGTTTGTAATAGTAACATGTCACTGTGTCATACAGAGACCACATCAACCTACCACCTATGTCCTCCTCCTTACTCCCCTCCAACTTCCAACTCCACTTCTTCAACATTTTGGTAGTTGAAAATGTAATACATTTCTTGAGTTACTCATCTTAAAATTTTACTTTTACTATGGTTCATGCCATGAATGTTAAAAAAAAGGTTTCTGGTTTCTAAGGATTAATTACCCTAACAATCAGGAAGCAATTTTGATAGCAGAGAACCTGAAAAGTAAAATAAATAATAAAAGTAATAAAGATAAGAACAGTATTCGAACAAAAATTTCAGAATCAATCTGGTTATGCGGGTGACCCCCAACAAGCACCCAGCATATATAGCCACTTGCGGAAAAGATATAGAATAGGACTGATAAGAATTTAAAAACCATACATCATAAATAATGACGACCAATTGAAATTGAAAATATTCTTCGAACAAGTCTTTCTAAAGTTATATAAAGTTAAAAGTTAGCATAATGCCGAACATTGCATTTAAACCAAAAGTAAAAAGTAGGGTAGCTTACCTTCATAAAGCCTCTTCTACTACTTACCCCTGTTCCGGGCCCTTATCCCTTCACTGCTTGATGGTTATCTTCTGCGCCGCTTGGTCGTTTGTGTGTATGCACGGCACGGCATTCAGCAGCGTGTGTGTGGTTAATCATGCAAACGCGAGCAGGCTAGAGACCTGGCCAACTGGGTTACATAGGGTGCCCAGCCAGCTTGGCCTGCCTCTGTTTCTACTTTGTTTTTAGTGTTTTTCTAAAATGTAACATTTTTAGTTTAAAAAGTTTTGTTTGCTTCCCCTCATGTTACTCATTATTTTTGGTGTACTACAGGTATGGTGTCTATTATACAGAATACTTGGGACATGGGATTCCACACATTTAATGGAAACCATTTTAGTCTATCCCGTTGTCCTTTGGAACAATCCCTCCCCCTAAGGGCTAGTTCACATGGCAAGATTCAGGGAGATTTGTCGCCTGGCGACTAATCGGCGCTTCTTTGGAGCGACTAATCTCGAGTGACTTAGGAAAATGCAGCGCCACGTGTGAATAGGTGCAGGCGACTTTACATTTCAGCGGGTGTGAGACACGGGCAAGCAATTCAGGGAGATCAGTCGCCCCAAAGAAGCCATGATTAGTCGCCAGGCGACAAATCTCCCTGAATCTTGCTAAGTGGACTAGCCCTTAGGCTCACAGTGTAATGCAATCCCACCATTTTTTTTTCTATTGTGAATAGATGGATTCTGGGGCTTGAAGTCCCTCTGCTTTTCTTACTGGCAGTGCTCAGATTAACACAGTTTAATACAGAGCTTAACATGGTTACAAGATGACATGATATAAGAGAAGGGACTCCCTACTCTACACATTTTAAAATCATTAATTTTGCTTGCAAGGTATTAATAGTCATTTACACTGACCTGGCCAGAAGTACTAGAGCACCAAAGGGTGCAAAAACACATCTCATGGTGTTCATGCACAAAGCAGTTCTGACACCAAATGCCAGTGGTGTAACTACTCCCTGGTGGGCCCCGGTACAGGATGGGCACCTGGGCCCCCCTGTTGGGCCCTTACCTCTATAAATCCCATGCTGGAGTGTTGATAGCATGTGTCCTGTAAAATCTCCCCCATAGATAACCGCCTGCCATAACTATTTTTGTGGCTCCGATGGGCCCCAAGGGGGTGGGGGCCCTGGTGCAATTGCACCCTCTGCACCCCTGGTAGTTACGCCACTGCCAAATGCCACAGCTCCCCAACTGCCATTTCTGAATGTCAGTCCTACAGAGACATGCAACAATTTACGTTTAGTTTTGTACTATGTCTTTCTGCTCGTTGTTTTACTACCGAAAAAAAGTAAGTTAAAAATATAAATGTATATACATTTTGATTTATATAGTGCTGATTGTGTATGCAGCACTGTACAGCAGACAAGTGATTTAATAGAATGAACATGGGCTCATTTTAATAATAAATACAAATAAATACATAATATAGTTGCATTAAATAATAAGAGCCCGCATATCACAACATAAAGCTTACAATCTAAATTGTTTAAATAGGTAAATGACAATCTTGTATTTTGAAATATTTAGGATAATAAATATTATATATAAGTGCACATAGCCTTACGCCTATAGATTGATTCATTTTTGCTTATGTATATAGTGCCAACAGATTTATGCAGTGCATTACTGCTGATTAGCCCAACCCCAGTGGAGCTTAAAATGAGGGGTCCCTATAACTTGGCACATTAGACTCAGGGGCAGATTTACTAAGGGTCGAATTTCGAATGCAAAAAAAAATTCTAATTAATTCGAATTAATGTGAATTTAGTAAATGTCCCCCTTAGTGTTATAAGGAGCCAGTTACTGTGCCTGTAAATGTTTAGAGGATACCCCCCTGATACAGGGGTGACATACAAGTGCTCGCTGGTTGGGACAAGGTCAGAATCAAATACAGGACCTCAACACTACAAAGTAGCACTTCTTATCACTAAGCTGCCATGATGATCACTTTATAGAGCGGTAGATTAAGATGGGATTTCGTTTAGTTGGTGGTAATCATCAATGCCTTTCTATGAATATTTAGCATAAACCCTCTAAAGCCTTATGAATGAGAGACTAAAAAGCATTATAAGGAAATTTACTTATGGAAATGTATGCAAAAATTTAGAATATAATGTAAATAATAAATGTAGCATAGAAGGTATTCTGGGAAACAAGAATAATGTTTGTTAAAGGGGTTGGTCACCTTCAAGTTAACTTTTAGTATATTGTAGAAGGGCCAATTCTAAGAAATTTTTCAATTGGTCTTCATTATTTATTTTTCATAGTTTTTTAATGATTTGCAATTTTCTTCTGTTTCTTTGCAGCTTTCAAATGGGGGTCACTGACACCATCTAAAAACAAATGCTCTATAAGGCTACAAATGTATTGTTATTGTTACTTTTTATTACTTATCATTCTATTCAGTCCCTCTCCTATTCATATTCCAGTCTCTTATTCAAATCAATGCAGGGTTGCTAGGGTAATTTGTACCCTAGAAACCAAATTGCTGACACTGCAAATTATAGAGTTGCTGAATATTAAGCTAAATACCTCAAAAACCACAAACAATAAAAAATGAAAACCAATTGCAAATTGTCTCAGAATATCACTCTCTACATCATACTAAAAGTTATCTCAAAGGTGAACAACCCCTTTAATACTAACTGATAAGTACAGTTGCCCACAGCAAGCCAGTATTTTGACTCAGGTATGGGATCCTTTATCGAGAAACCCTTTATCCAGAAAGTTCCAAATTACGGAAAGGCTGTCTCCCATAGACTCCATTGTAATCAAATAATCCAAATTTTTAAGAATGATTTCCTTTTTCTCTGAAATAATAAAACAGTAGTTTGCACTTGATCCCAATTAAGATATAATTAATCCTTATTGGAAGCAAAAACAGCCTATTGTGTTTATTTAATGTTTTCATGATTTTCTAGTAGAAGATCCAACTTATGGAAAGATCCGATATCCGGAAAACCCCAGGTGCCGAGCATTCTGGATAAAGGGTCCCATACCTGTACAGCAATTTATTATATTTTTTCTTCAGTTGCAAACTTTGCATTGGAAAATACCTTAGATAGTATTCAAGTTTACAGTTAAAACCCACAATGTCCCTAAACTATGGGTATTAGGATTTAGTCATGTAAAGACTGTGTGCTGGGCTATAATGGTTTGCGTGTAATCGGAGTAGCGTTAGGAATTTAGCATCATATAACAGATGCTATTCTGGACTGTGGAACCTTTAAAGGCAATGTCTAAATTAGCTCGAGTCCTCCTCTATAGGGGGGAGGCAGTTATGGGGGAAGCCAGGGTGTGAGGTCACTTGAATATTTTAGAAGACTAAGCAGGCTTAATTTAGGGTATGGCCTAGAATATAAGGAAGGTGAAAGAGGCATTTTAAAAAGGGAGATGAGAATTTTTTTTCTTCTAACACTAAGGGGCAGACTTATTAAGGTCTGAAAGGTAAATTTGAATTTTCAAATTTTTTGGTGTGTCACATATCACAAATTCGATTTTAAAACTCAACATGTAAATTTAAATGTGAGATTTATCGACCATGGAATGTTCGCCACCTAAAACCCGCCTAATTCCATTACAAGTCAATGGCATTTGAGGATATTAATTGAAGATATTGTTTTTTTCGCAGGAAATTTTTTTTTTAATTCGATTCAAATTCAATTCGAGTTTTTGGCTCATTAACATTGGTTTGAATTTTAAACTTTCTAGTTTCTTCTTAAATAAGACAACATTCACGTTTTGAGTACATTCGAATTTATTAGAGTAAAAAACAATCATTTAAATCCACTTAATATATAATATATTTTATCCATAAGACAGACAATTTAGGTTACTTTAAATGGTCTTCATTGACTTGATAAATAAGATACTAAAAGAACAATTTCTTAAGTTAGCCAGAGAATGTTGGATGATTTAGGGGCAGATTTATCAAGGGTCCAAGTGAAAATTTGAATAAAAAAAATTAAAATTTCAAGCTATTTTTGTGTACTTCGATTAGGGAGTAGTCCAAATTTGATTTGAATTTGCCAAAGAATCGAAAATTCTAATTTCAAAAATTTATCATGTACTCTCTTTAAAAATTCGACTTTGACCATGTACCGTCTCTTTAAAAATTCGACTTCGACTATTCACCATCTAAAACCTGCTGAATTGCTGTTTTAGCTTATGGGGGACCTCCTTTGGAGTCAATTGGTGGACTTTGGTGGAAAAATTTCTAATCGAATTTGATTGAATGCACTATTACGTCTTTGTACGATTCAAATTCGATCCAAAACAGACCTATTTGGTCGAAAACAGACCTATATGACCAAAAAAAAACTTCGATGGATTTCGGTTGGTCTTTTTTAATTCGCATTCAAACACTTTTTGAGTGCCGTATTCTTGTACGCTATGGGGCAGATTTATCAAGGGTCGAATTTGAGTTTATGGGAGTTTATAAAAACTCCCATCAACTCCCATAATTTTGAAATTCTAAAAAAAAAAGACCAATCCAAGTTTATAAAAAAAAATAGAATTTTTAAAAAAACAGGTGAATAGGATCGAGCTGCAAATTCGAATTGAATTTGATTCGAATTGAATTTGATTCGAATTTTTTCACTAAAATAAAAAATTTCCCCAAAAGCCCACCAAATGACTCCAAATTGATTGTAGAAGGTCCCCCATAGCCTAAGGGCAGAACTACAAGGATGATTCACATCCGTTTTCGGCGGATGCGACACTGGGCGCAAAAACGCATGTGATGTCGGAGTCGGATGTGTAGTTCTGCCCTTAAACACAAATTTTTTGGTTTTTGATGGCAAATAGTCAAATTCGAATTCTTAAAGGCATAGTACATTCGAATTTCGACTTTTTTTTTTTTCATTCGACTAGAAATTTGGACTATTCCCTAGTTGAATCACACTAAAATAAACTCGAAATTTGAATTTAAAAATTCATATTTGACCCTTGATAAATCTGCCCCAAAGTCTGTTATCCAGAATGCTCGGGGCCTGGGGGGTTTACCAGATAACGGATCTTTCTGTAATTTGGATCTCTATACCTTAAGTCTACTAGAAAATAATATAGACATTTAATCAACCCAATAGGCTGGGTCTGCTGCCAATAAGGATTAATTGTATCTTAGTTGGGATCAAGTACAAGCTACTCTTTTATTTTTACAGAGAAAAAGGAAATCATTTTTTAAAATGTGGGTTATTTGGATAAAATTGAGTCTGTTGGAGATGGTCCTTCTGTAATTTGGAACTTTCTGGATAACGGATTTCCGGGTAATGGATCCCATACCTGTAATTGTATTGGCTGTTTGGCCTGCAAGATATGTGATTGGATCAAACAAAAAGCTTAAGCATGCAGGAATAGCTATGGAATCTGTCTCAGACTCAGGTCCAGTATATGGATTAATGGTCAGTGTTTGATTGAAAACTACAAGTTTATTGGTCAGTGCAGTGTTAGGCAATAGCAATGTATATTTGAACAGCATAAGCTATGACGTAGCTTTAAATACATTTTTAATAAAATGTGTTTCTGAAATATACAGCAATAAAAATATAAAGAGTATATAAAATAGAAACAAGTGCAAGGGTTGCCAGCACTCTCGATAAAGTTGCTTGAATTTGCCTGGGTGCAGTGCCAGTGAATTATCCATAACTCCTACAAAAACGTCCGCACTCTCAGGACTTAAAAAAATCATAATATTTTTTATAAATGACTAACGATTCGGCTAGGTCCCTAGCCTTTCTCAAAGTGTATATAAAATATATATACAGTATACAAATATAGAGAGTATATGAAAATATCTATACAGTATAAAAATATAAAGAGTATATAAAAATATATATACAGTATACAAATATAGAGAGTATATGAAAATATCTATACGGTATAAAAATATAAAGAGTATATAAAAATATATACAGTATACAGTATACAAATATAGAGAGTATATGAAAATATCTATACAGTATAAAAATATAAAGAGTATATAAAAATATATATACAGTATACAAATATAGAGAGTATATGAAAATATCTATACGGTATAAAAATATAAAGAGTATATAAAAATATATATACAGTATACAAATATAAAGAGAATATAAAAATATATATACAGTATACAAATATAAAGAGTATATAAAAATATATATACAGTATAAAAATATAAAGAGTATATAAAATTATATATATAGTATAAAAATATAAAGAGTATATAAAAATATCTATACAGTATGAAAATATAAAGAGTATATACAAATATCTATACAGTATAAAAATATATAGAGTATATACAAATATCTATACAGTATAAAAATATAAAGAGTATATAAAAATATCTATACAGTATAAAAATATAAAGAGTATATAAAAATATATATACAGTATAAAAATATAAAGAGAAGAGGCAACATTTAGGGGCAGATTTATCAAGGGTTGAATTTTGAAGTGATAAAATGGCGAAATTCACTCGATTTTCCCCCCAAAAAGCCTGAATTTTTAGAATGAATATTTGTCCAAAAAGTCCAAAATATCAGATTTTCTGGCTAATTCCAGAGTAGGTCACAAAAACGTTCAAATAGGATAGGGAGGTTTTTGTGACCTACTCTGGAATTAGTACTACTGTATATACAGCCTCGGTAGGTCTGAGATGCTGGATTTTCAGATTCAGACTTTTCCCACCCTCTGGGTATGATAAATCCTGAAAAAATTTGCTTTTTTTCCCACTAAAAATTCAGATTTTATAGTTAAAAAAAAAAACCTAAATTTTTTTTCCGCGTTTTTGGCATTTCATGGTTTAATAAATAACCACATTAGACTGTAAGCTCTGTGGGATAGAAAACTCCTTGCTACTGTCTCTTACTACATAGCTCTGTGTAATTATATATAATACATAAAAGCCGTAAATATCTTGTAAATTATATCCTTATAAACAGTGAGTTCTGATGTCATCAGTTATAAACGGTGAGTTCTGATGTCATTTCTGTCACATGACTCACTGAAACTTGTGTATTATAATAAATAAAGTACCCCCAGTTGCAAAATATGAGGATATTAGAAGTTACCTCGGAGTTCCATGACCTGTATAAAAACACTCGGCCTTCGGCCTCGTGTTTTTATATGGTCATGAAACTCCTCGGTAACTTATAATATCCTTATATTTTACAAGAGGGGGTACTTTATTCACTATATATATTTATTATGTTACACGTCCTTTTCTATGTGTTCTTTCAGACATTGTAAGTCTGTACAGCGCATCATATCATTACAACACCTTATAAATAAATACATACACGAGCAGAGAACAAAAGGCTTCTGGGACTTTATTAGGCTATGGGAGCGTTATGACCCTGCATATATGTCAACTGGAAGTGATATATTCCTGTACATGGCATATACTGTAGCTGAAAGTGATATTTTTAATGTATATAGCTCATACTGTACTGTAGACGGACATGATATACACTATGTTGCTGCATATACTCTAGCAGTCATATTGCTGTATAATATACAGTCTGGTCATTTCCCTGTGGGACCAGACTGTAAATTATATCCTTATAAACGGCATGTTCTGACATCATATGTATGTGTGTAACACATTTTTGGGCTCAGTAACAGTCTTCCCAAACTAGCACCAGTAGAACAATGGTTACACTGGACTCTCTCACCCAGAGTGGGCCTTCGCACAATGGAAGAGGAAGGTAAGGGTGTTGTGCAACTACACCTCTCATGCTACTATGCAGAAAAATAAAGACAGAGGGCACTAGAGTTTATTGCAAATTACAGAACAAAAAGGGTTTATTGAACATCCACAGGGCTTACTCACATCACGTTGGTTCAGAGACAATTGTTACAGGCACATCACATGGAAAGTGTAAGACAGGATGACACTCCCTTGGGAATCTCATTTCACTTCAGCAACTCACCCCATAGCGGTCTGGATCACATCAGGGAAATCCTCTATCCTGATTCCCTCTCTCTGGGAGAGATACCTCCAAACTGCCACTCCTATGTTGGAGCTCAGAACTGCTCTTGTTAGTTCAACCCTAACTGACTAACACTGCTGTAGTGTGCTATTACGGGAGCTACACCTGCCACTATCTAATGTCTCATTCACGGGGCCCTGTACTTCAACTTTACTGGACACATGCCCAGGCTCAGAGCACACTTCCACCCTGTTCCTCAGGTGGAAGGCAAAGAGGTGCCACTCCTTTCCCAGCACTATACCAAAGTGAGGCAGGAAGTGGTCACCTTACCTGCCAGGGACCACAAAAAACAATGTAAAATGAGGAGAAACTTAAAATCAGGGGTTCTACTGTATATACTGGAACTGATATATGCTTAAATCCCAACTAAGATATCATTAATTCTTATTTAAGGCAAAAAAATTGTATTGGGTTAGTTAATGTTTCATTAATTTTTAGCAGACTTGGGGGGGTTATTTATCAAAATCCAAATTTTTTTCAGATTTTATTTTTGAATAAAAAAGTCTGACCAAACTAAAATCCACAATCCTTATTTATAGATCCTTATTTATTAATAAAAAAGCAACATTTTATCACATTGGGGAAAGCTTGCTAAAATCAAGCGAAAATCCAAATTATGTGTAATAACCTCTATATACTAAATTGTTCTAATGCCTTTCATGCCATGTGAACACTCTTTCATCTCTCCCACTGTTAAAACAGTTCTTTCGTGTGATTCTCTTTCATGTGTTCTCTTTCTGTTAGCATGTTCTTGTGTTAACAGTTGTTGGCAGAGTGCTGTATTCTCCCCTCTCCTTATATAGAAATACACAAATAGTTCAACCCGCATAAAAACAGTCACAAATGTATTAGTAGCCCATGGTTTTAGTCAGCACCTGTGACCTTCCCCAAGGATAACAACGACAAGCACTTAAAATAAAGTAATTAACACTCTCCTGTATATTTTGTCACCTATTGTAAAGCAGGTTTAATTATCAGGAATGTGTTTGCTTTTAGCAGCAGCTCAGTGGGGTGTGAGGCCTTTACATAAATATAGAATTATAAAATATGTATAATTTGTGCGTTGGCAAAACCATAGACATAGATAGGTATTTCTGCTCTTATTGACACCATACGGGCAGGTTAGTTTTAAGGCCTTGGTGGGCCTTGGACAAAGAGCCAACTAGTGGACCCCCCCCCCACAACGATGATGCACACTTCAAGCCAGAAAATTTTTAGAATCCGGTCCCGCCTCCCCTCCCTCCCTGTGTTTCCTCCCTCCATCTACCTCCCTGTGTGCGTCCCCTCACTCCTTCTTCCGCCCTCCCTGTTCCCCTCCTTCCGTCTTCCTCAATCTGCGCGTCTCCTCCGCAGTGGGCCCTGGCCAGGCTCCCCATCATTTACACTGATAAAGCGGCCCTGCATGCGGGGTGCACTAGGTGTTCTGACATCTACTCAAGCCTCTAGAAGACTAGAAATTTCGAATTCATTTCAAAATCATAATTATGAGTTTAAAAGTCATAATTAATCAGAAATGTTGTTTTGCTGGCCCCAGTGCTCTTCCATAGTTATGTTTGTATATGGTATTTAGTCTACATCAGTAGGAAATAAAGGCCTATCTGATGTGCTCTTGTTTGATAATGCTCCAAGCCAGGGCTGTTTTTGTTGTGAGGCAAGGTGAGAACCTTGCCTCAGGCGACACGGAGCGTCCAGTTACCAGGGGCGACAAAAAAACGCCTCTGGTAACTTTAAGAGACAAATTTCCATTTTTTAAGACGGAAATTTGGCTCTGCTAGTGCAGCGGGTGCAATTGCGCTCATTGTACTAGCTCTGCACCCCTTCCTCCACCCGCTCCAACGCTAAAAGTTGGAGGCGCAGAGCAGCAATTTATCTATCAATGTGTAATTGAGAATGCCTCTTGTATAGTTATAGGAACAACGTAGACACCAGGAGTCAGAAGGCCAATTCTGTAACATGTAACATCTGATGAATAAAGTTGCAGGGGTTCGCCCCGCTTGATTTGGCCTTCTGAGTCCTGGTGTCTACATTGTTCCTGTATTTTGGAGAGTGGCCGATCTCTCTAGCCAGTGACCAGGCCGACCTGTTGGAGAGGCAGTGTAAAAGTGGGTAATTGTGTGTTGCAGTCTTGTATAGTTATGCCTAAATCTCAAAGGAAGTCATCCACTTACACTTACCTCTTCCCCCAACTGGACTAGGCTGGAGGCCGGATTGTTTCTGCTCTTTGCATTAAAATGTGTAGACATGAATGACAACTGCCTAGCACTGCACACATGGGTAACACTGAGCCAGAAAATGTTTGCGTGCACATTTGGGTGCATCAGGATGGAGAAGATTCCATGTGTGACATAACCCTATTAGTTAAAAGCTGTGTTGGGCTGGAAGAGGAGATATGTGTACTCTTCATTCTTTTTCTATTTCATTGAGCTCTCCTACTCTAAAGAGAAAAATGCAAAGTTTTCTTTTTCTGTGGGTAGAGCTTTATAAGCATTGCCATCTAAGGCCACTGTATCTTTTCAGTAGAATAAAACAATGTGTAGAAAGCAAGGGTCAAAAGTCTGCTCCATCTCTTCATGTCATCTTTGCAAGGTCTGTGTCTGCTATTTTTTGTGAGTGACGTATTCCAATGGCTAAATCAGGATAATTAAAATATACATATTTAATTAGTACTAAGCAAGTGCTGTCTGGTGTGCTAAAGCAGCAGGAATGTTTGGGTGTTTAATGTTACAATGAGAGCGTCACTGCCATAGAACATGCAGGAAGAAGTTACCGTCACATTGCAGATAGTAACAGGACCCTTCACCTGTCCTTCCATTTGGTACGGCTAGCCAGGCATCTCATTCCAAGATGAAGTACAGTGTATATCTCATAAATCCTCCTTGGGGACTCACCAGGATAATATTACCCTATAAATAATCTGTGGATGGCCAAAATTAGCTGGAACTTTAGATCAGAATCAGAATATATATATATATATATATATATATATATATATATATAAAGTGTTTGAAGCTGGAGCACTCATCCACTTATTCTCAGCCGCCTGGGTGCTGGTCCACACAGTATTATCCAACATGCAAACAAAAGAACCGCACTCCAGGACTTCTGTCAAGGTGACAAAGGCTCGAGTGCAGGAGCCGAAACGTCGGATTAAGGAATAAAACTTTTTTAATTTTTTCACTAAACAGAAGTCCTGGAGTGCGGTTCTTTTGTTTGCATGTTATATATATATATATATATAATTGAGGTCAGTGTAAAATTCCATGTCCCATGTACTGTATAACTAGTACAGGTGTTGATCATTTTAAAAGCAATGAGGGAAAATGTCATGTATGACTTTATATTTTTATTTATTTGGCACCATGAGAGTCTATGAATACAGAAAGGTTGTAGTGTACAGCAGAACCGTTAAATACATTTATCTACAAATAGAAAAAGCAGATAGATATTGTAGCATAGCAGTGTGTTCACTGAGGCTAAAAAAGCCAATGCAGATGTTGAAATGTGAGTGAGATCTCTATCCAGGAAGCAGGCACTAGGAATGGATGCAACTGACAGATGTCATTTTCCATATTAACCTACCCTTATAGTGACCATGACACAATCCAAGAGCGGGTGCCATTTATATGCAGAGGGACAGTCTGGTTTCAGAAGAATGGACTTTAATAAACACCAGGCATTTTATTAGATGGCTTATCTACATTTCCTGCTTCTACCCTGACACCACTATGTGCACTGACAGGCATCACATTGGTCTGTTAGTGCACAGACAGGGCAGATTTAATTTCAAAATGCATATTTATGCTGCAATCTGGCATGGCTGTTCCTCTGCTGGTGGCCTTGCTTGTCTTTTCTTCCTACATGGACGGAGAACGGAGAGAATTCCCTTGCTTTTCACCAGAGAAAGAAGCTGCAATACTATCATATTGGGCAACTAATGCACAGCCCAATTCCCCCCTCCAATTTCTAAAGCATTTCTTAAAAGGGTTGTTCACACTAAAATTAACTTTAAGTATGATGCAGTGATATTCTGAAATTATTTGAAATTGGTTTTCACTTTTTATTATTTGTGGTTTTTGCGCTATTTAGCTTTTTATTCAGCAGCTCTTCAGCAATCTGGTTGCTAGGGTCTAAATTATCCTTTTGATTTGAAAGCTGAAAACAGCCAGAAGAAGAAGGCAAATAGTTCAAAAACTATAAAAAAGAAAAAAACAAAGACCAATTGAAAAACTGCTTAGATTTAGCCATTCTATGACATACCAAAACGTTAACTTAAAGGTGAACCACCCCTTTAATTATAATTGCAGACATGTAGAAGTTGGTGTGTATTAATTTTATGTAGGTGCTGGATGAGCCGAACCTGAATTCACTGTGGAATATTTTGTTGTCAGTGTCATCTGGCAGATAAATGGTCTTGTTTTGCCCAACAAATAAAACATTTGTTCAGATATGTACGCTACAAATGAGTTCCTCTCATCATTTCTGTCATTATTTCTTCCTCATTAATTCTTTTACAGACCTTCACAGCCTGGTGTAACTCTCACCTTCGCAAAGCTGGCACACAGATTGAAAACATTGAGGAGGACTTCAGAAATGGGCTGAAATTGATGCTTCTGCTTGAGGTCATTTCTGGTAAGTGATGTTCCTGGCATGTGAAATTAATGTCTGAACCAAATTCCATCTTGGCAAGTTACTATTAACAGAATTTAGTTGAAAAAGGTTGAATCTAAAAGAAATAAATCTATCACTCAATGAATAAATATGATCTGGACCTAAAGTATGTGATTGATTATGAGGCAGTAGCATTATAATTTAACAATAACATAATACAGGTTCAATTAAACATTCATTAAAGGAGAACTTAACCCAAAAGTTAAAAAAAACCTACTCCCTACCCTACATGGACCACCTTCTCTCCTCCCCACCAGCCTAGCTGCTACCCCAGCACATGCCTCTAATTTTTTACTTACCCCACCCAGGGGCACTCCGCCAATGAGGCGGCGCCCCACTGGTTACCAGGGGCAGCAAAAATGCTGCTCCTGGTAACTAAGAGCTGAATTTCAGATTTTCAACCTGGAAATTTGGCTCTTCCAGTGCAGAGAGGGCACTTTCCTGCTCTGCACTAGCCCTGTGGACCCTCTACCCCTGTACCGGCTGAAAAAGTGAGCGCCGCGGGGATGGGGGGGGCGGCAAATTGAAGGTCACCTCAGGCAGCGAAATGGGCTGGATCGCCCCTGATCCCGCCATGCAGATTCAAGAACCCGGGAAATTGCTCCAATTGCGCATTCTGCCAAAATGCCTCTCCATTCACAAAGTTTACCAAAGACCCGGAAGATGGCCGTCGTGAACTCTGATCCCTGAATCTGCACGGAGGAGTTAAGTAAAACGTTAGGGACATTTGCTTGGGGTAGCAGCTAGTCTGGTCGGGAGGAGGGGGGGGTCTATGTAGGGTAGGGAGGTAGGGTTTTTTTTTAACTTTTGTGTTGAGTTCAGCTAAGAGACTATGAAAACACACGCTACACAGCACATATTGGTATGCAAGAACATCCGAAAAGTGTGGGTTATCAGTATCATATCTATTAATTCATATAACATGCAGAGTAGCCCAAATACTTGTTTTAGTAAAACCGCAGCCTACTTGTTATCCAGGTAAAATATGATATCTGCAATGCGATGTAAGGAAACTAGCTTTGAGCTAACGTATCTTGCTGGTATTTTCAGGTGAAAGACTGCCCAAACCCGACAAAGGAAAAATGCGTTTCCATAAGATTGCCAATGTGAACAAGGCTCTGGACTTTATTGCAAGCAAAGGGGTGAAACTTGTGTCTATTGGTGCTGAGGGTGAGTAGACTGAAGTAGGAAGCCTTTGTAGAGAGTGTGAAATATAGGAATACTTCTGGTTGTGGCTATGCAGCTGAAAGTAATTGGTTTGCAGATCCATAATTAAGTATGCAAAGCATTGTGGGAAATTGAGTCATGCCAGGAGTAGGAGGACTTCCACTGCATTGTTTTAAGAGGCAGAACCAGCAGTGCAGGTTGGGATGGACAAATAATATTTTCAATGCCAATTCTATTTACAAATAAGCTACTTTAAAACCACTGAGATTTTTTTAAATTAATATCTATAGAAACATTGCTTGGAATTATTGAAATTATATTTTCAAAAAAAAAATAAGATTCCCCTGGCATTATGCGCAATGTAATTACAGGAAAACCAGGATCAGTATTGTTGACCAATTGCTATGGACTTCTATAAATGATCATTGTCATCAACATCTACACTTATGCATGGTGTAAATTAATTTACAACAAGGAATGTATATGAATGTTTACAATTCTTTTTACAGAAATTGTTGATGGCAACTTGAAAATGACATTGGGTATGATCTGGACTATCATTCTTCGTTTTGCAATTCAAGATATTTCTGTAGAAGGTGAGAGAAGGGGTAATTTTTGTGAGATTTCTGGGATTATGATTATTAAATGCAAAATTCTGGGTTGGGTGAGGTTTAGCTCACCACTAGTGATGGGCGAATTCACGGCGAATTCCTGCGATTCGCCGCTGGCGAATAAATTCGTGAAGCGGCAGCGAAAAATCGCTAAAAAAACGAGTCGCGCGTTGCCAATTCGGATTTTTCGGCAAAGCGACACTGGGTAGATTCGCCCATCACTACTCACCACTAAATTACAAGGATTAATTATATATCCATATGCCACACTTGGCTGAACCTCAGTTTAAAACTTGCCTCTTTCAGTTACTGACAAAGTCATTAACTGGTGAAACAGTAGAATACTACCTGTATCTAATGATTCAGCACTAACCGATGGCAGCTGTTCGGTTGCCTTCAATCGACAAGCCAAACAATATCCTTCTTCTTCCAATATCGGTCAGCTCATCTCGCACCGTACATGCAACAAGTATTGTATATAAATTTGCTTCATACGATAAAATTGGTTCCGTGTATGGCCATCATTTCCTGGACTCCCTTGGGCAAATATTGAACCATAAAAATTCACAACAGCCTGTTAGGTTGGCATTCCAGTAAATTCCAAAAAATTATAACAAAGATTGTTTTATATGTTATAGCTTTTATCTTGGGTCAATGATTGGTTTAAATTAGGCCTGCAAAGAAGTGCAGTCAAACTGACTGAATTTTCCAGCCTACCTGGTATTTATAGATCGAAGCATATATGGGCCAATAGCCATAATCAGAATGAAATGTTCAGGTTTGCATCATTATAATTTTGGACTGCCCTAGAGTCATTATAATATCTATACTTTATTTATTTACCTTAAATCAAAGAGACATAAGGCCATTTTTCTCTACCTTAAGGTGGCCATACACGGGCCAATAAAAGCTGCCGACAGACCAAGTGTATGGGTATTCTGACGGGCTTTACCGATCGATATCTGGCCGAAAGTCGGCCAGATGTAGATCGGGTGGGACTAAAAATCTGTTTGATGTGGTCCCGCAATACAACCGCCCATAAAGCCTCAATTATGATCCGATCGTGGGCCTCAAGGTGGGCATATTGGGGAGAGATCCTCAATTATGATCCGATTTGTGGGCCTCAAGGTGGGCATATTGGGGAGAGATCCTCAATTATGATCCGATTCGTGGGCCTCAAGGTGGGCATATTGGGGAGAGATCCTCAATTATGATCCGATTCGTGGGCCTCAAGGTGGGCATATTGGGGAGAGATCTGCTCGTTTGGTGACATCGCCATAGAGGATATGTTTGATTGACAGTTGAGATTTTTACATGCCTTTACAGCTATGAATGCTTTAATAAATAAACAAATTTGGATATTATGTTTAAATTGAAATTGACTTTTATTATACAGCTTTTTATGTCTGGGTGACAGGTCCACTAAACTACTAGTACTTAAAAAGTATATTTTTATGAAAATGGTTAATTTACATGAAGCAGGGTTTTACATGTGAGCCATTTTATGCTATACATTTTATAGAGGCCTATACAGTATTCTGATTTATAGTTTCCTTTTACAACCTTAATTCTGGTTGTTCTTGACAAGATTATTTTATCAGCCCCTTTTTCTTGGTGATAGTGTTTTTATCATGTTATGTTTATCATAATCCTGTTTAGCCCATACTCATACAAATATTCTGCTTGCATAGAAACCTCTGCAAAGGAAGGTCTGCTGCTCTGGTGCCAAAGAAAAACAGCTCCTTATAGAAATGTCAATGTACAGAATTTCCACATTAGGTAAGACATTCATTATTTACATGAATTATTCTACCCATTATCATAAGGAACCATTGACAGGAAACTATTCCATTTTTGCTTGTTGGGTTATTTATTGAAGTCTGATTTTTTTTTTGTTATGGACGGACTTTTAAACGGGTAAAAATGTGTTTGCTTTTTTATTATATCCCAAAGGTGTAAAAAGTTAGAATAAAAAAGTACTCCAACTTAGACCTGCTGAGTTCATGTAGAAGTTAATGACAGATGTCCCTTTGACATTTTTAAGATATCCTGATCTACACTGGGTTTGGTACAATAATCCAAAGATTTTTTTGTTTTTGGAATGAATGAAATCCGAAAAAGTCACAGGTTTTGGTGACAAATCTGAAAAAAAATCATGCGGTACAGATTTTTTCCCGATTTTATAGACTTTTTTCAGGGGATAAGAAATTTTCGTGTAAATTTATTGTTAAATGGTGGGGTGGGGAGTGTTTGCGGATTAGTTTGGAATTGTTTCAAAAATAGTGAGGAAATTTCAGATTTTGTCCAATAACCCCCTTGATGTACATAATTAAGCGTGCCTTTATAATAGTTTTACTGGTGTTAGTTAGTTGTATAGTTTTTCTGGACCAAATGTCAGTTACTTACTAATTCTCTTCAATGAATCAGTAGAGAACAATCATCATTCACACCAAGACTATGAAGATTTTCATTCATCCAGGTTCATGTCTCACATCTAAGCCCACATGCTATTTATTTTCCATTTTGATTATAAAAATTTTCCCTAGTTGCTAGAGACCTAGCAACCACAAAGGAAACGTTCATATTCTTTATTCCACTCTTTCCTTTTTCTTCTTTTCCTCTCGCTGATGTCTGAAGCTGGAAGGATGGACTTGCACTGTGTGCACTCATCCACAGACACAGGCCTGACCTGATTGACTACTCCAAACTCAAAAAGGTTTCCACGTCTCTTTTTCTTATTAACACCCCCTTTGATATATCTTTGCCCATTGCTTGAATATTTGATATCCCTTATATGGATGCCAGTTTTACATTCTCATGATTATATCTGCTGTTATAATTCATTCTGGGTTTTTTTTTTGTTCAGTCTGTATATAAATTAACTAAATGCCCTTTTTTGTGGTGTGCATGTATTTAGTGTGTTTTCAAAGGAGATACAAATTAATGCAGACATTCTTTATAAAAACATATGTTTAGTTTCCAGTATTTGATACTGCAGCCCCCCCCCCCCCCAGTCTTGCAATAGTAGTGTTCTATAGGCTACTTTTATTTGCAGTAGGTTTCTCTAGTCAGAATCATCTGTGCATAATTTGTGGGGTTCTTTGTATGTTCTCTTGTATGTGCCATGTTTTTTTTCACTATAAGTATGCATGTGCACCGCAGGAATGGCTGATGTTGGTGATTCAACCAGTATCAGACATGATCCATCAAAGGATCCAACATTCACATGAAAAAACACCAATGGCACTTCTGATACTGTGTAATCAGTTGTGGATTATTTATTAGCTCATAAGCATGGCAACGTTTCGGGCCTATGCAAGACCCTTTCTCAAGCCTCATAGGATCCAACATTCAGACTTACTCTCACAAGCATTAGATGCAGAAAGTGTTTAATAGTAGAGGAACTCCATACTCACAAGGGTGATACGTGTGCCCTTTGTCTGTCTGTAATATGATTGAAAGTGATAGTGTTTACAGTTTAAAATGTATGTAATAGTGTTAATCAGACTATGTCATTTTTACAGGACGATCCCATTGGTAATCTCAACACTGCCTTTGATGTTGCAGAGAAATATTTGGATATCCCCAAAATGTTGGATGCAGAGGGTAAGAATTAAGTTTATTTTAATACAATCTTACATTAATTCTTGTGCTTACTAGGTTGCAGGTAATCTAAGTTACAATTAAGCTGACCAGGCCTCCAAGCCCACTAAAAAAATCCTGGTCTTATTCCAAGACATGTGATCTCCCCATGGCTGGGGTATTAAGCTTTTTAATACTTTGAGATTTCCAGTGGGAAACCTCTCCATCACAGTCTTTTTATTGATGGGGTTTTTAGATTGACCAACCACAGTGTTGGAACTGTTTCCTGTATTTGGAAGGTATTTTCCTACTTCTGCCCACGTAATAGAAGCTCAGTTGTTACCAATTTCATTTAACACATCCGTTCCGACAAGGGCCTAACAATCTTTTTATTTTGCTGTCCTTTTCCCCTAGATATTGTGAATACTCCAAAGCCTGATGAGAAGGCAATTATGACTTATGTATCCTGCTTCTACCATGCATTTGCTGGAGCTGAGCAGGTAAATAAGGGGTCATTTTTCACTGCAGAGTTTTATGGGGTACAAGTTAATGTTCACTTGTGGGAAGACATTTTGTATGTCATACTGTACTGTACTTCTTTTCACAGGCTGAGACTGCAGCAAACAGAATCTGTAAAGTTTTAGCTGTAAACCAGGAGAATGAGAAGCTGATGGAGGAATATGAAAAGTTAGCAAGTGAGGTAACCATTTCCCATGCACATTATTATTATACAATCACTCCTATTAATAAAGTGCCAACATATTTCATAGTACTGTACAACAGATGGGTTTATAAAAGGAATGTATAGATGTCTTACAAAAAATACAGCAATGTATACAAGTCTCCTTTTTTTTGCCTACATACATTTTATACCCAACAAACATTCATATTGTTTTTAAGGTCAGCTAGTAATCATAGAAAAAGATATTGACTTGTACAAGCTTTATGAGAAAATATGAGACAGAAACAGACAGATAATTGTGTGGATCTTGGAGAATGTTAGGAAAGTAACCTGAGATTTTTTGTGTGATGAAAATTAGTTACATATCAAATGCTTGCTCTCCACCAGTGATGTAACTTTTGTTCCAGCATCCCTGAAAAAAAAATGAACCCTCAATCTCCTGCCTACACCCACCAGAATTGGACAAGGGGCAAACAGGAGGAGGGGATTCGTACCAGGCCCCATGTTTCCACTGGCCCCAGTGCCTGCTGATGCAAAGTTGCACCTCTGCTCCCCACATTTTTAAGTTCAGAAGTTCAGATTATAATTCTATAAAATAAAATAAAAATATTCAGTAAAAATATTTCCTAACACACGCATACGTTTGCATGTCCCAAAAATATAGCTTGTGTGCAACATACCAGCTGAAGGTAATAAAGAAACATCTATCAAGTTCAACTTTTTTATGCAAACTAAACCTGGATCCAATATGTTTTTCCCCTAAGCTCCTGGAATGGATCCGTCGCACCATCCCCTGGCTGGAGAATAGAACCCCTGAAAAGAACATGGGTGCCATGCAGAAGAAATTGGAAGACTTCAGGGACTACAGAAGAGTTCACAAACCCCCTCGTGTACAAGAGAAGTGCCAGCTGGAGATCAACTTCAACACCCTGCAGACCAAGCTGAGACTTAGCAATCGTCCAGCATTCATGCCTTCTGAAGGCAAAATGGTGTCTGTAAGTTAGAAAGTAGTGTTTAATTGATTAGTACAACTTAAATCTGACACATTTCATTAAAAGAAGCTGTTTTAGCCATGTAACAATTACAACTTATGATTAGCTGCTTCTCAACTGATTTGCTACAAAAACAAATGCTTCTATTTGGAGCCATTTACTTATAGCCGTCCCCTATTCTATTAGGACATCGCCAATGCCTGGAAAGGATTGGAGCAGGTAGAAAAAGGATATGAAGAGTGGCTGCTGATGGAAATTAGAAGATTGGAAAGGTTGGAGCATTTGGCTGAGAAGTTTAAACAGAAAGCTTCTCTGCATGAATCCTGGACCAGAGGTAAAGAAACTACTAGCAAAATGTCACCATATACAGTAAATGAATGTCAGCCTTTCTATATTTTTAAGGGGAAACATATACCAAAATGTGACATACAGAGTATATTCTGAAATAGTGTTTAAAGTCAAGTAATGTAGTTATCAAAACTATCTTGAACATATTTCAAGCCCAACTTCATCCATCTGCGGTCATTCTATTGTTTTTAACCTTACTACAAGTGAGGTTTAATAGAGAATGGAGAGTGACTCTTCATCTCTTCTAATCAGTATAGCTTATTTAAAAATTTCATTAGCTCTGTATAAACAACCCTGCTTTTACCCCAACAGCAGGGGGTCGCAGATAAGGAGAAGATCTTTACACGGGGGGGGGGGGGGGGGGGGGGGGGGGGTTATCAATAGATTTCTAATTTGGTTAACTTCCTTCATTAGTAATTGTTCTGAAGAAGCAGGAATTTGGAAAACAAATGTACCTTTGTCCTGTTAGGTAAAATAGAGTTAATACTTCTTAATTCATACAACTGGCAAAAAAGTATGATTAGGTAAAACTCTGTTTGTTGAGGCCATGTTGAAACATCATCAACCCAACCATCACCTAATATGATAAACTCTACTCTTTAATTCACTCAACCCTTATTTCAACCTTCGTATAATGCAGGAAAGGAGGAACTGCTGTCCCAGAAAGATTATGAGTCAGCCTCCCTTATGGAGATCCGAGCTCTAGTGAGAAAACATGAAGCGTTTGAGAGTGATCTGGCTGCCCACCAGGACCGTGTTGAGCAGATTGCTGCTATTGCCCAAGAGCTTAAGTGAGTTTGAGGAGACTTAATGACGGGATCACTTTATTAAGTAATAAATGAGATAATATTAGATCAATGTTGTTTTAATCAAGACATATAATTGATGTAATAACCTGTCAGTAGTGCAAAAGCCCGGACCTTTGGGTAACTGATACTTATCTTTATAGTGAGCTAGACTACCATGATGCTGCTTCAGTTAACAGCCGATGCCAGGCCATCTGTGACCAGTGGGATAATTTAGGCACCCTTACACAGAAGAGGAGAGATGCTCTGGAGGTAATGGAAAAGTGATTTGGCCAAAATCAAAAAAAGTAAATGTATGTTAATATCATCATGGAATATGTAAAATAGGAATAGTATTTCAATATTAGACTTCATTATGTTAATGAAATAGTTCTCTAGGAATGAATATTTGATAAATGATGTCAATAAGTGCTGTATTTTTCTTTTCATCATAGCGTGTAGAGAAGCTTCTGGAGACCATTGACCAGCTGTACTTGGAGTTTGCTAAGAGAGCAGCCCCTTTCAATAACTGGATGGATGGAGCTGTAGAAGATCTGCAAGATATGTTTATCGTACACAGCATTGAGGAAATCCAGGTACAAAAAAGGAACAGGGAGGAGATTGTAAGAACTAACCAAATATTCAAGATACACACAGGTGTATAGTGAGGCATTTCTGGGCAGTAGAGGTTATTATTCTCAAAGTTCCAGTGTAACCCTAATATATCTTATTATATTCAATATTCAACAACATTCAGTATTCAGTTACATTCCAACCTGCACCATTAGCCTATCCCAATCTTTTCATAGCTCAACTAAACTTCAGTTCACTATATTGATCTTAATATTTTGGTTTTTTTTGCCTTTAGAGTCTCATTGCAGCCCACGAGCAGTTCAAAGCAACACTTCCTGAGGCAGATAAAGAGAAGATGTCAATTTTGGGCATCCAGGCTGAGATCCAGAAAATTGCCCAGACCTATGGCATCAAACTGTCTGGCATTAACCCATACACTAATCTAACCCACCTTGATGTTTCCAATAAATGGGAGACGGTAAGTCGTGTCACAATGGTGTCATGTTAAGCAAAGTGTCTGCATTTGCCATTGATACAACATTCATGCAAAGCTTCTTATATTTAGACATGAGAAACAAGGCAGTTGTTAGCTGCTGGACACAGTGGTTACCAAGCTGAATTGTATAAGCGTATACCAACTTGGATGCTGTTTTAAACAAGCCCCTTTTGTCATTTTAAAGGGATTTTGTCATGATGCATTTTGAAAAAATGTTTTTTCCCATGACAGTATCCCTTTAAGTATTGTTATTGGGGGGATATAACAGGTACTGGATTGTGATAAGGAAAGTTTTGCTAAATTAGCCTAAGAAACAATGGCCACTCAGGCCACATTAATATTGCAGGCTGAGACAATCACCTTTGTAAAAGGAAAAATAATGATATCAGTTATGAGAGTGTGAAGAACTGAAGGTTGATGCACAGACATATCATATTTATGAGTAAGGTATGCATGTTCTAAAACTGCCATATCCCATATATTTTGTTCCATTACCTTTCTTGTGTAGGTGAAACAACTGGTTCCTCACAGAGACCAAACCCTGCAAGAGGAGCTTGCCCGTCAGCAGGCTAATGAGCGCCTTCGTCGCCAGTTTGCAGCACAAGCCAATGTGATAGGGCCCTGGATTCAGACCAAGATGGAGGTCAGTTTAAAAGCATACTAAATTATGATCTAAAGATATAGACAATTATATTTAGTCTTAATAGATAATTGCTTATCTTACAGGAATAATAACTTCTGGTTGCTAGACTAATATTTATAGTCTGCATTTTGACCCTTAAAGATTATAAAACTTAATTTATTACCCTAGAAAGTTTACCTATGGCTTTTACTAAGACTTTTACAGTCTTACCCTTGTGTATATTAGTTTTATTTCTGGCTCCTTGCTTTCTGACTGAGTGACTGTATCTGATGGGAGTTAAAACCATCTTTTGAATCTTTCTTAGTTAAATCTGTGCCTATGTGGTCAATTCAGTGGATCAATCTCAGTGGTCTTTATTAATATAGCCAACCATGAAAACCTGCAAATACTGTTGATTTTAAGATTCAAATTTACCTCTTTGGCCATTTAAAGTACTTAGCTATAACCGTTGCTTCTTAATTTGTGTAGGAGATTGGCCGTATCTCTGTGGACATCAGTGCCTCCTTGGAAGATCAGATGAACCATCTCAAACAATATGAGCAGAACATCATCTCCTACAAATCCAACATTGATAAGCTAGAAGGTGACCACCAACTCATCCAAGAATCTCTCATTTTTGATAACAAGCACACAAGCTACAGCATGGAGGTGAGATCAGAAATGTATAAAAATCTGTTGAAAATCAGCACAGCTTCAGCACAATTTTTAAAGCAGGGGTCCCTACCCTTTTTACCCATGTGCCACATTGATATGTAAAAAGAGTTGGAGAGCAACGCAGGCATGAAAAAAGGCCCTGGAAAGTCAAATAAGGGCTTTGATTGTCAATTTTGTAGCCCCTATGTGGACTGGAAGCCTACAGGAGGCTATGTTTGGCAGTACACCTTGGTTATACAACCAACGCTTGCCTCCAAGCCAGGAATTTAAAAATAAGCACCTACTTTGAGGCCACTGGGAGCAACATCCAACTGGTGGCTGAGCAACATGTTGCTTTTGAGCTATTGGTTGGGGATCAATGTTCTAATGTATTCATGCGCTCAAGTTCTAAATTTTATATTTGCATCTAATGCTCTTTATAAATTTGTCATACAAGTTTATTGGCCCTTGTATGGCCTATATGACTGGTATCTAATTAGGGCTTGGATGGATAGTAATCTCAAAGGCTGGAAAATACCACGGGGGAAGGAACACATTTGACCATAGATACAGTAATTGCCTAATACGCCTACAATGGTCTATCTGTAATCCACTTATTGCTCTGAGGACAAAATTACCAGATTACCAAAATGTGGTAAATGAGTGGATCTTACTTTACTACAAAGTTTCGGGGCATTTACCAATGCTTGAGTCTCCGGTATTTTGGGGGGGGGGCAGTGCACTTCTAGGAGCTCTCAGCCCCTCCCCCGCATGGTCACCCACCTGCTTGTTTTTGTCAGGTGGCCAACGTAAAGGAGAACATTTCACTGAGGATGGGGACTACCATACATCAGACCCCCATGGTCCAGGCCCCATTGTCGGATGGGCCCCCACTGCATCTATAGGGTCTGCTTATATTGGTACACCCAATGGCATAACTACTGATGGCTGGGATGTGCAACTAGGTCCTCCATTGCCCCCTATACTTGCACCCCTTGCACTATGCTCAAAAAATCCCAGACCCTCCCACCTGCAATATACCCTTTTTTGAGACTCCAATGAGCCCCAAGGGGGCACAGAACCAGGTGCTATCGCATCCACTGCATCCCTGTTATTTACTCTGCTGATCCTTGTTTCTTAAAGCATATTTATGATGAAAATGTCAGTGTTTTCCCACATAATTACCTTACAATTATTTATCTTTCTTCAGCATATTCGAGTAGGATGGGAGCAGCTCCTAACAACAATTGCCAGGACCATTAATGAGATTGAAAACCAGATCCTGACACGTGATGCCAAGGGTATTAGTCAAGAACAAATGAATGAGTTCAGAGCATCCTTCAACCACTTTGACCGAGTGAGTATATAGCTCTGACTTGAATGAAAATAAATTACAGGCAAACTATTCCCACCCCATATGCACAGTTTGCTAAAAAATATCCCAGCACTATAAAACAACATTGGGATTTACACGGGTGATTTATCTATGTTCAAATTAGAATTTTTTTGCCACAATTCAGTTTTTTTGCATAAAAACCCACAAATTTGACTTATATTTTTAAAAACTCGAATGTTTGGTATTTTTTAATCAACACCAAAAACTCCAATCTAAAAGCTTGTTCATGTAAAAGTCAGTTGGAGCTATCCTAGGCAAAATGCAAGCTATTTTTTTAAATCCGAGATTTTCAAGGTTTTTACGTTCTTTTGAGCTGGTAAACTCAGGTTTTTCTAGTTTTTTTTAGCTTTTAAACTCACAAATTCAAATAAAATTTTTTCTAGTTTTTGTCACAAAGGTTTTATATTGGGATATTTTGATAAATAAACATTCTTTTAAAATGTGAGTTTATTCAAAGTAGAAAATTAGATTTTTGATAAATAATTTCATAAGTATTAAAGGAAAACTATACCCCGAAAATGAATTTTTGAGCAACAGAACCGTACCTACTTGGTATAAATATTTAAGTAAATATTGCCCTTTTACATCTCTTGCCTTGAACCATCATTTCATGATGGTCCGTGTGCTGCCTCAGTGATCACCTGACCAGAAATATTTCAACTCTAACTGTAACAGGAAGAAGTGTGGAAGCAAAAGACGCAACTCTGTCTGTTAATTGGCTCATGTGACCTAACTTTATAGTTTGTTTGGTATGTTTGTGTGCACCGTTGGATCCTAGGATCCCAGGAGACTGTCCTTATTTTTAAAATGGCTATTTTCTATGTATGATTACCCAATGGCACATACTACTAAAAAAGTGTATTATTATGAAAATGGTTTGTTTACATGAAGCAGGGTTTTACATATGAGTTGTTTTAGGCAATATCTGTTTATAGAGACCTACATTGTTCTGGGGGTATAGTTTTCCTTTAAGTACCAAGACTATTAGTAATTAAACATGGCAGTAACAAAAAAGGGAAGAGTCTTCCATAAATTCAGAATATTCAGAATGCTTGGTGCCCGGCATTTTCTGGATAAGGGCTCTTTCTATCATTTGGATCACCATACTTTGCTAAAAAAAAGTAAACATTAAATAAACCCTGTAGGATTGTTTTGCCTAATTAATGTTATACAATTACATTGTTTTATGTTTTTGCGACTTATCTTGTCTTCTCTTATATTAATCTTTCATGAAAAATTCAGTATTCAGTATTTAAAGCAAAAAAAAATTATGACTATGCATACTGACATGTTTCGCTGTAAAAATGTGATGTTAACAACTAGTACTCCATATGGCAAACTTATTTAGTAAAGTTATTTCACAGTAGATTCTGTGCATATAAAAATGTAACAAATAGAATTTATATGCTTCTTGACCAGAGGTGCTGTTATTTGATGTCTGGTCAGCATGAGTAGGTATGGAACAGATTGGGGAGACTGCTGTAGATCATCTCAAAGTCGCATCTGCCCTTTAATTCACATATAATTTTTACATAATATAACCAATTTCTGTAACTAAGCCAGTCATCTGATGTGCATTTTTGTTTTTATCTACAGAAGCGCAATGGCATGATGGACCCAGATGACTTCCGTGCATGTCTTATTTCCATGGGATATGACCTGGTAGGCAGTTTTTGGAAACAGATGTACTGTATATTGAGAAGAGCTAACCAAATAACCCTCTAAGGCAGCAGGATCTTTTCAATAGAAAGAGCTCTTCTCAGGGACACAATGAAGGTTATGCTCAAACACGATGACCATTAAAGGCATTTTGTCATGGGAAAACATGTTTTTTTTACAAAATAAATCCTTTGATAGAACTTTTATATTTAATTTTGTAAGACATGGGACTAGACATTGCTGTTAGTTTCCCAGGTGCCCTTTAGCCATGTGATTTGTAAAAAAAAAAAAGTTCAGTCACTTTTTACTGCTGCCCTGCAAGTTGGAGTGATATTATCCCCATCAAGTTGCAACTACATTGAGTAGAAGAAACAATAATTTATCTGAAAGCAGCTCTACTGTGAAGTGCTGGCTCGTTCTGAAAGCACATGAGCACAATGACCTGAGATGGCTGCCTACACACCAATATCCCAGAACTAACACCAAGGTCCCAGGCTCAGCTTCCGACTATAACCACTGCCTTTCACTTAGCGAGGAGCCCTCTAATACTCGTATTCTGCCAGGTCTTCATCTGAGAGGACCAAGGGGAGAGTTCTGGGCAGGCAAGGGAACCGTAACATCTACAGAGAGGACGGGGAACAGGCAGGGCCGGATTTATCTCTCCCATCCCCTCCACTTTCTTGTGCACATGTGCAAATTTTCAGCATTGGGTCTGTAGTACTGGCGATTGGTGCACAGGAAATTTTATTGTATATTCTGTGAATCCCCAGTGCTTCTGAAACAATGTGAGTGTGGTTGGGCGGTATGCCCCTAAATTTCTGCCGTCCTAAGCCCGCGTCAGGAATCAGAAACGTGTTCAAAGTCACAGGCCAGGGTCAAAAATCAGTCAAAAGAATTGGTTTTGTTGGAGCATTTCTATTTATCTCAGTCATCATTAAACTTATTGGCTTTTCTCTCTCTTTTTACTTTAGGGTGAAGTGGAGTTTGCTCGAATTATGACTTTGGTTGATCCCAACAATACAGGCGCTGTAACCTTCCAGGCTTTCATTGACTTTATGACAAGAGAGACAGCAGAAACCGACACTGCTGAACAAGTTATGGCCTCATTCAAAATTCTGGCTTCTGACAAGGTTAGTAGGAAATAAGAATAAACATATTATTGCCATTTTTTGTCAAATTTTGTATAGAACATTAAATATGCACAAGCATACAATAAAACCTTTCACACATATTCAATGTAGGCCTTTGAATAATACAGGCTACCTGTATAATTTCAATAAATTATCTAGAATATATTTAATGGTAGTTTAAAATCAGAGGACTTTGTAAAATGATAGTTCTTCTTTATAAAATGATGACATTTGATTACAAACAAATTATAATGGTAAGAGTTAAGAATAAAAAAGATCATATATGTATGGGTTATTCAGAATGCTTGGAACCTGGGTTTTTCCATAATTTGCTAAAACTTATGTTAACATTAAATAAACCCAATAGAATTGTTGACCCACCGGTAAGGATTATTTATATCCTACTTAGGATCAAGTGCAAAGTTCTGTTTTGTTACAGAGAAAAAGGAGATATGTTTTAAAATTTATAATGATTTGATTCAGTATGAAAGCCGAATGACTTCCAGAGAATAAATAAATCCAGTTGATTTGACCTATTACTGTAACTATGGTTATTACAGTTGCCATCAGGAAACCTACTATTTTAAGAAGGCTTTTGTAATTGGATGAAGTCACCAAGATTTGTGCATCTGGCACATCTTTTATCCACTGGAATGAACGGTGTGCACTATATGTGGAAGCCTATCTGTAGTCCCTAATTGTAACTGACACCTACATAAATTACAATAACATACACCATTAAGTAGAAATTGATTATCTACATTTATTTATTTGCAATAATACTGGGATTGCATATGTTGGGCTAATCTGCTATACCTTTCTGTTGCAGAGTTATATCACTACTGACGAACTGCGCAGAGAACTGCCGCCTGAACAAGCAGAATATTGCATCAGCCGCATGACAAAGTATATTGGTACAGATACAGTCTCAGGAGCTCTGGATTATATGTCATTCTCCAGTGCTCTGTATGGAGAGAGTGATCTATAGAAGAAAAACATTGCTTCCCATGACTGTCCCATGCTCAGCCACTTTGTCATGTATTGATGTCTGACCTTTCAGTCAAAGTCAAATAACTTTTTAAAATGTAGCCTTAATTGCACAGCAGAATATATATATATACATACACTTTGTTGATTAAATCAATATTGAAATGAAGTGGCAGTCTTTTGCGGTACCACTGATACAATGAACCCCCAGTCTTACTTAACCAAATTGCTTATGTCATGCCAAGTTTTAGCACTAGCAATGAAACGTGTTGAATGGTCAATGCCAAATATAAAGGTTAGCCACTGCAATGTAACCAGTGGTAATGTTCTTGGACATGTGATAGAACAAAGGCAGGAAGTATGTCATGGGCAAATAATTTAATTGGTTCATATGCAACATGGAAGGTAACTACCATATTTTAAATCAAACAACCATTCTAATATTTTGCTATTTTAACACAGGCATGATATATTGATCTCTGGCCTCATCAAATGTTACAAATTTTATTTTATCCTGTACGGTCCCTAAGTGTATATATATGTTTGTGAATATTATTGCTGTATTTTAATAAAGTTAGACTTTGCGTCTCTTTAAACCATTAGTTTCTTCCAAAAACTCCTTTTCCTATATTTAGAAACAGATCATTGTAACAGATCAATGTAATGTGGACATGGAAAACACAATCAACAGAAAGAGATCCCCACCCCTTATTTTAGTAGCTATATCTGTATGCATATAAGTGAAAGTATAATATTTGCCATGCATAGTCTTGAGAAAATTCCCTTTAACACAATAGGGAATATTAACTGTAAATGGTGTTAATAGTTAAGAGTTTTGTTGATGACATATTCAGTTCACTATTACAATCTTAATCTGTGAGGCCGGTTTATTTTATTTTCTAGTTAATGGTCCATTTGGTTTCTAGATCTCCACTTAAAAGAATGATGCCACTGCTGGTTGAATGACATAACGGGCGTTATTTATCGAAATCTAAATTTTTCTTTTTTTAAAAAAAAAAAAGTCAGACCAAACTAGAATCTACAATTTGACTGTGTTTATTATTCAAAAAGCATGAATTAATCGGGTTGGGGGAAAACCTGAAAAAATTGTACTAATAATTGTTTCGTACTATTTTTCTGGATTTTTCCTGAATCATATGATTTTTTATGTTTTTCCTCAAAAGCCTGAAATGATCGCATTTTCGGGCTAAACCCAGCACAGACCACAATAACTTCCAATGTGGATAGGGACGTCTCCCATGGACTATATACAACCTCGGCAGGTCTGAGATGGTGGATTTGCAGGGTTCTGGCTTTTTACACCCTTGGGGTATAACAAATGCAGGATTTTATAGTAAAAACTTTTTTCAAGTTTTTAGCTTTCAGATTTTAATAAATAACCCCCAACATGTCATTTACGTCACAAAAACAGAATTATCCATAGAACCAGCTGTAAAGGGTGGAAAAGTGAAATTATAGATCCTAATGTGAAAACAAAAATGATTGTAGGGTAACATGCAGATTCTGTAGCTTGAAAGTGGTGAAATATTTAATGTAAAACTATTAACTGCACATAAAAAATATTCACAGATTTTTTGATCAAAAAATATCAAATATAGGATTCAGACTTTCCCCAAGATCTCAAGACTTTTAAAACCAACAATGCATTTTTAAACCCTAGTCCAGAAGCCCATTTACAAATATGTTCTAAAAATAATGTATCTGATAGATGAGCTGGGTTTTTAAGAAATTTTATTCAGCAGAGCTACATACAACTTTGTGTATCTTTGCCTGGAATTCAAACGTAATGGCTGGTCAAGTTGTTTCTATTACACATTGAAATCGTATATTAATTTCCTCCAAACACAGGAGAAGAATGAACAATAAAATTTACATTACAAACATAAATTCTGCATAGACTTATTTCTAGTTCTATTTTCCCTTAAAAAAATGCATGGACAAGAAAGGTGGGAGTTCAAGATAGGGTTGGAGGATGAATAAAAAACTCAGGGAGCAGGGCGTATTTACATAACAGGCGCCCCTAGTCCGTCTGTCCTTCGTCACCCCATCCCCTCCCTTTTATCAAATTTTTATCATCAGGACCAGAGCAATGGGGATTGGCATACTGGAAATTTTAAAAGCTATCGTATCTCCTGCACCTCCCCAGTGTTTCTGAACCAATGTGGATGGATGGGCATCATGCTGCTCTAGGCCCAGGGCTTGGTTGACTCTTCACAAATGCAGGCCTGACAGGGAGCCAAATAACTATGATTGGGCAGTTTAGCAGACTATTGATATGTGGGGGTACCTCAAAGGCTTTCTTGACAGCATACAATCTAGATGTCTAGAAAAAAACCACTGCATTATATTCCCAGCTGGGGAATAAATATCCAAAGAAGGCAAAGAATTTAGCAAAAGCTTCATAATAACAGGTTTTTACAGAAAATGTATTTGTTTGTATGGGTAGACTTGATGCTAAACTCTTGCCAGATAATTTTAAACTGGAGCCAATAATAAATGTAAACACAATTACTAGTTTATGATAAAGATGTGCTGTTGTTAAAAATTCCAAGATCTCAGTCAAGTAATCCACAAAACTTCTGCAGGCCACTTCTTGCAGATTTCATTGTTTCCATCGGGGGAAAGTTTGTAGCTCCCATTCCATGTGTGCCCATCTTTATAGGTTCATTGTGTCCATCAATGTTGTAACAGCCTTGGGTGGGGTGGGGGGGGGCAGGAATTAAAAAACACGCCCACAAGTCCCTATCTACTACACTATCTACTATCTACTACACTATCTACTACTGCTCAAGATAAGGTTTATTGAAAAACGATAATGTACAATGTCATATTGAATGACCAAACAAGATTGCATGGAATTAAACATAGATTACAGATCAATAATACATTTTTAACTATCAGGTTGCCCCTTCATCTCATAGACATCTCTGGGAACTGACCCTTATATGTTATTCAGCTCCATTTCCATGTCAAGCCTGGCTTGCCAACTTACCCAGCAGACTCTTTCTAGTGAGGACAATTTTCTCTTTGTTGCTCGTATCAGTAACTGCTTGGTGCCAGTTAGCAATGGCTGGTGGGGAGCTATTTTTCCAGTTAGCAGTTATTTGGCGTCTGGCTTGAAATAGAGTCTTTGGGGTATATTTATCAAAGAGGGAAGTTAAGAGTGAAGTTCTGCCACTAGAGGGAAATTCCGCCGCTCTCCATTAATTTCTATGGGATTTTTAAAGGCGTATTTATCAAAGGGTGAACTTTCACTTCACCCATTGATAAATAGGCCTTTCAAAATCCCACTGAAATGAATGGAGAGCGGTGGAATTTCCCTCTAGTGGCGGAACTTCACTGTTTGATAAATTTACCCCTTTGCCACTAGTTGCCTGTACAGTACTGAGACCCGGGACCCCTGTGTTCAGGAGACAGAAGTCTGGCAGAGCCGGCAGAGTGGTGTTTGTAATTCTTGAAATGTGTTTTAGAATTAGTAACCAAAAATCTTGTAACGTTAGGCATTGCCACACAATGTGAATCAGAGTGGCCTCTCGAGCACCACATTTGAGACAGGTAGGGGATGCATCTTGTTTAATAGTGCTCTGGTGAGGTATGCTCTATGTCCCATATATCACTGTAACAGTCTAATAGAAATACGTGTAGGGGAGCAGAGAAAACTTTTAACAGTAACAGTTACTATGAAATGAAAGTACGTCCAGCTGATTAAAGTAAGGGGCCAGCCATTTCTGGCTGAAAAATATTACTGGATTCTGTTTGACACATTCGTTCATTATACTACAATTGAAGAGTCATTGCCAATGGGACAAAAACAAATGTTGGATTTAAACAATATTTGAATGAAGCATCTCCAAAACATAGCTGGTACTTCTGTTTAATCTACATGAAAAGTCTACACTACAACCTATATTCAGAAACACATGATAATTCTCTTGAGCCCATAGCTCCCTGTTTCTGTAGGTCACTGATGCTCTGGGACATGCAATCCCAATACAGTTGTGTTATCTGTACACAGTATTTTGTGGAGAGCACTGCATTGCTATTAAATGAACACAAGGTGGTAATAAAATGCTTTGCAAGCTGTCTTTATATAGCATTATGCATGTCAAATTATTTTAGCTAGCAAGACGAACGGTAATAAGAATTTCAGTCTGCAATGGTTTACAATATGATTTTGCTACAACTTGATGGTTATTGTCAGGACTGGACAAGGATTCAAAACAGGCCCTGCCATTCCTGCTACAAAGAGGCCCAAACAGCCCCCACCAGCCCACTTAATAGTCACTTTCTATGGCAACTTACAACAGCCCTTCTGGCATTTGCCAGAACCCACAGATTGCCAGTCCAGGCCTGTTTATTGTCATGGCACCTTGCAGTGAAAAGACATGGACATAGGACAGGGCCTACACAACTCATTTAAGGAATGCAGCTCTTTAATGTAGCATGGCAACTTCAACATAACAGGTTTTCCTCAAAGTCAAGATCAGGGGTTCCTAAACCTTTTTTTACTCATGAGCCACATTCAGCTTTAAAAAGAGTTGGTGACCATGCAAGCATGATACATGTTCCTGGGTAATGCAATATAAGAACTATGCTTGGCCTTTTAGTAGACCATATGTGGAATGGCAGCCTACAGGGGGTTCTGTTTGGTAGTACATCTGTTTTTTATGCATCCAAATCTTTCTTTCAAACCAGGAATTAAAAAATTGGCACCTGCTTGGAGTGCACTGGGAGTAACATCCAATGGTATAGCGAGCAACATGTTGTTTGGGAACCACTGGTTGGGGATCACTGGTCTAGATGGTAGCCAGCCGGCATTCAGTAGTTCTGCTTGTGGATGATGCCAGGGTTTGGCACTGCTATGGCTGGTTACTGGAGCATGTGGATACAGGTGTGATGGCTTACAGGGTAGTCTCTGTGGCCCTCCATGTATGTAAAAAGACAGTTTGTAATTCTTGGTAGCCAGCTTTGTAAACCAGAAATGCAAACAGGGTTTGATTCTTTCTGCCAACCACAAAGTCAGCTTTCAGATAGGCAAGTTACATTACATTTTCGGGTAGGCCATTATAAGGAGCAATCCAACCCTGAATTGTAATAATGTCAATCATAACTAAGACTGCTTGACCAATGGGGTGCCATTTGGTGAGCATGCCCAGTTTAGTCTGCATATAGAAACCAGACAGTGCTCAACTCTTGGGAATAACTCTCTCTATTGTGTTATAGAGCCTGGCCTGGAATTGTTTGGGGAGGTCACATACCAAAGAATGTGGGCTGACTATGCTTAACATTAGATTGGGCAAAGGTTGTTAGATACATACCATTTGTTGGAGCAATGTGGCAGGGGGGTATTAAGATTCTTTTAAGCATAATGCTACATAATAAGCCGTTTTATCACAGTTATATTGTATGTTGTATTTTGAATGCAAATAGTAGAGTTAACCCCAGTCTGGTTTTATAATGTAATTTTGCTACTTTGAGCGCTGGAGATTAAAGAAAAAACTTACATAAAACCTGAAAATGCTATAACTGAGAAATCTACTGTATATCTACTGTACTTTATAGCTCAGCTTTTATCCCTTATAACACTAAAGGGATAATATACCAACCCAGTGAAAAAGAATAAGAGTTAATAGACATGTTCTAAACCACAATGGAAACATTGTGAATGAGGCTGATACATGTAGTTTTACATGTAGTTTTACAAAGATTTACACTGGTAAGCAAGTTGCTCTGGGTGTAACATGACCTGCATGAGAAGGGATGGGGCATGGACATGATCTTACAGGTCTTTCAATTATGAGCAGTTCATCTGGCACAGAAATGGGTTTGTATAGGCAATGCTTGCAACAACAAAAATAATAAATGATTTCTCATTGGTTTGACTAATTTATGTGAGCAACCTAACACTCCTGTTCTACACACTTCCTTCCTTTGTTTTTTTGCCAAAGCCCTTGCTTTGCAGCCAAGAACTAGTGCGTGCATATTACACAGTATGACAAATACAACATAGTAAGTTATTTGTATGAAATCATCAGTTTTTTTAAATGAAATCTTGCATTTTACAGCATCATCCACATGCCCATGGACATCATAAATATAAAAACCAATCATCTGAACCCATGGGTGCTCCACCAATGAGGTGAATTGAGTCACTCGCCTCAGGCAGCAGTGCCCCAGGGGCGGCAAAAATGCAGCTTCTGGTAACCAAGAGCCAAATTTCCAGTTTTTAACCCAGAAATTCAGCTCTTCTAGGGCAGAGCGCACTAGCACACTAACACTAGCGTCATGGACCACCCCCCAACCCCCTCTGACCCTGAAAAGGTGAGTTCCATGGGGAGGGGTGGCGGCAAAATGAATACCGCCTCAGGTGGCTTATTGGCCCTGATAGTCCCTGTCTGAACCATTTGCACAATATAAGGTTACCAAAGTATGTGCTTTGCAAGAGAGCCCAGAATAAGCACATTGTCTGCATTTTATGTGTAGCATAAAAAACCCTTATATTTTTGGAAAGCACACAGTCTCTTGAATGCAAATTGTGTAAATATTTGGTTAAAGGATACGTAAGGATGGATCCCCAGAACATGGGTTACATGACCCGAAACGCGTAAGGAGCTGCTTCATGGTTTCACCCAGTAAGCTGACCCAGTAAGTTGTCTCCCTGCTTGCTAATACGATCAGTAAAAACTGTGATTCCCCTGAGCAACAGACCTGGAGAACTGCAGGAGCTGAAAAATATTGGGGCACAGTGGAGGAAAAGGCAGCTTGTTTCCTGCATATATTTACCTGATATGCTCTATTAAAATTACACTTTACCTGTTTTTATAACATAGTTGCCATGGGTTCAACCCAAAGAGCAAATTAGCCCTGTTTAAAAATTGGCGAATTTGTCCCGTTTCACTTTGCTCTCCAACCCCTTGGATGTTGCTCCCAGTGGCCTCAAAGCAGGTGCTTATTTTTGAATTACTGGCTTAGAGGCAAGTTTTGGTTCCATAAAAACCAAGTGTACTGCCAAACATTCTCTCCTGTAGGCTGCCAGTCCATATAGGGGCTACCAAAAAGCCAATCAGAGCTCTTATTTGACATCCACATGGACTTTTTCATGCGTGTGTTGCTCTCCAACTCTTTTTTAAATTTAATTGTGGCTCACGAGCAAAAAAGGTTGAGGACCCCTACCCTATATGAATGTTAGTGATTGTGGCCACACTCCTACACTGATCATGCTTTATTCTTTACAGACCATACCCCCTTCTCCACTCACACCAGGGATACAAATACAGGTGACTCCAATGAAGTATGGGAAAGTGGAAAGGTATATTTTGTCAGTTTAATACTTTTTTATTTGTAGTTAGATAATACTGCCAGGTGCCTCCTGGTCTATGAGTCATCACCACAATAAATTCAAATAAATTATACTAACCATAGCAACTCTGGACTTATGCAGTTCTTTCATTACCCAACGTTTCTGTGTCATTTGGACTTAACTCCCTTGTGTTATTGCATGTGAGTTACTAGACGCACGTGTAAGCAACTGCAATAAATTATAAGAACATTTTTGTGTAATTTCTAGTATAAAATTATAATGCAATAACATTTTATTTTCTACCCCTTTAAGATATATACATTCATAAAATGTATACTTTCAGCATTATAGCACTGAAATGCTTGATTTGTGCTGTTTTAAAATGATGACTAGACGTGATATAGTGACTAATTGTAGCAAGCTAAAAATAGTTTTAATTTCAGTGTGCTGTTGTGGTGACAATTAAATGTGACTAGACAGTTGTTTTATCACATGTAGCCATTAGACATTATCTGTGTGAATATGTGATTTCAACTGTTTTCAAAAGCTGCCACCCATATTTTCTCCCTCTGATTACTTGAAAACAGGTTCTTATAGGCCATCTATAGGCCATGGTGCAGAATTCATCCATTTCAGTACTTGAAAACAGGTTCTTATAGGCCATCTATAGGCCATGGTGCAGAATTAATCCATTTCAGTACTGTTAATCAAAGTCCCACATGCCTTGGATTGCCTATAATGTATGTATAACTTTATTGTAAAGCACTGTTAAGGAGCTGCAGCGCTGTACAGTACATAAAAGTACAATATATATATAAGCAGGGCTGGGCCAAGGGTAGGCAGAGTAGGCACGTGCCTAGGGTGCAAAGCTGTAGAGGATCCAGGCTCGTACCTCCTCTGTCGCCTACCCCCAGTATGGTCCGCTCTCTGGCCGATGATCTGCACTTTCCAAATTCTCTCCTTCCGATTGCGCAAGCTCACGTTCGCACCACCTTGCTTCACTTCGCAAGTGTGCATGCTTGCACCATTTCAAGCTTGAGCACGAGCAGCAGCATGGCGCCTAGCCTAGGGCGGCAGCGCACCATGGCCCGGCCCTGTATATAAGTATACATGGGGAAGAAAAATGACATAATAAATATATATTGAATCAAATAAGGACAAAGAGCTCAAGTGCTATGTGGTTAGAGACACAGTGGGAAGGAGGTCCCTGCCCCATAGAGCTTACCGTCTAAGGGGATGGGAGGCTAAACATACAGGCATAAATTGGAGAAGAAATTGCACAAGGTAAGGCAGCCAGTAAGCACAGGACTAGGCTAATATTCTAGTGATCCAAAAGGTAGTCTCTTAGTTTTTTCCTTGAAGAGATTGAGAGAGGGTTTCTTACGGACGAATTCAGGGATGGAATTCCAGAGGTAAGGAGCAGAAAGATAGAAGGGTTTCAGACAAGAGGTGGCAGTGGATGTGGATGGTGTGAAGAGAAGGTGGCTCTGAGAAGAAAGATGACCAGGAATGTATAGCAAGACAAGAGAGGTAATGTAGTGAGGAGCAGAGGAGTGAAGGGCTCTGAATAGGATTTTAGTTGGGGTTGAGCAAGTTCTCTTTAAAGAGAGACAGAATACGAAAAGTAGGAGCACACCCTTTTGAACATAGCGGGGTGCTAATCCATAGGTGATCCCCCACAAGGGCCAAAGAAATTACAACTAATCAAAATAATAGATAGCACTCGCAATTTGAAAAACAAAATACATTTATTAAAGAAAAAAAGAATAAAAAAATCCAAAAAAGGAAAAAGAAAGAATGAGCCCATTTAGGAGAGAGCAGAAGGATCCTGGTAGCAGAGTTTAAGATTGATTGGAGGGGAGAGAGATGGGAGTCAGGAATACTGGTTAGGTCGGAGATTGCAATTAGGGCTGGGTCAGGTCAGCCAGGTGCCCTAAGCAATCTGGCTAGCCAGATGGCCAATAGACGCGTGAGAAGAAAAGGACGCGCCTGTTTGAAAAGGACGTTGGTGCATGCGCACATGCTGAGTCAGGCACTGGCCAGAGCGCAGAAAGGGTGGTAGGAGGCAGAGCAGGTGAGCGCCTGTCATCTCCTCCAGCTTTGCGCCCTAGGCATGTGCCTACTCTGCCTACCCATTGGCCCGGCCCTGATTGGAATAGTCTAAACAGGATAGATAAGGGCAATCAAATTTTTTTTTGAAAATCGTTCGAATCAAACAATGCGACCAATAGTAAATCTGCCCCTAAGTGTATGTATATTGAAAGTACTGGTACTGTTCACCATTGCTATAATGTTATCCAGAAGCTGCCATTTCTACTTCAGAACAGCATTCCATAAGTGATTCTGCTTGTTTTTTTAGTAGTTATTGAGACTATTGCATGGAAGTGTCCATAGAGCTGATGCTGAACTATATGTATAATGAATTTCCAGAGCTGGAACAACAAGAAGTAGACAGTTGATACATGTGCCCAGGGAGCAAAGGTGGTGGGGCACTAGGCATTTACCTCCTTTGTACCCCTAGTCAAGACCTTTGTCCTCCAAACCCCTGTTCCTCACTTTACACATATTGTTTCACTGTATATGGAAGGGTGGTAGGCAAGGTGGAGGGGGTTGCCTTATCTTGGGATTTACAAGTAGCTCCAAAAAGTAGTTACAGTAGTTCCAAAATTTGGGGCTGGCTCCCTTTGAGGTATTGGAGCAGTGGCAGGAGAGTTTATTCTGAATGCCTATTAGGATAAAATTAGGGGAGAATGTCTATTTGTTCTACTATATACACCTGAAGCTAAATTTGTGTTTTAGATAATTTATTGAATGCTGAAATCACAATTCCTATTGAATTCCAGTGCAGAGATGCCTGCTTCACCTATGGGACGCCAATGAATACCATCCTATACACAGTATCATAAAATGATGACGTTCACTACCAGTATCTACCAATCAGAGAACAGTTGCCAGGATACAGCTTGCTACAGTAAGATAAATATAAACCATTAATAAAACTATCTGAAAGAAAATCTAAGCAGAGATTTTAATACATTAACACAAATATGTTGTGCATAGCTAAAGAATTAGTTCCTAAAGCTATATAAAAAAGAAAATGTTAAAACATAAGCATCCCAAAAATGTAATGAATCTTTGTGACTTCAGGGTGAGAAGTCTGCCTTAAAGGGATACTGTCAAAAATGCATCAGTTAATAGTGCTGCTGGAGTAAACTTCTGCACTGAAATCCATTTCTCAAAAGAGCAAACAGATTTTTTTTTATATTCAGTTTGGAAATCTGATATGGGGCTAAACATTTTGTCAATTTCCCAGCTGCCCCTGATCATGTGACTTGCAATTCAGGGAGAGTAGTTGCCCCAAAGAAGCAGCAATTAGTCGCCAGGTGACAAATCTCCCTGAATCTTGCATTGTGGACTAGCCCTTAAAAACAAGGATTCTAGTTAAAGGGGTCCTTGGCCCAAAAACAATTTTGCATAGAAAACCAGAATATAATTCTAAAAGGCTGGCTCACCTTCAAATGAACTTTTAGTATTTTAGGGAATGACTTATTCTAAGCAACTTTTCAATTGCCCTTTATTTTTTGAAGTTTTGTATCATTTGTTTACTTCTGATGATTCATTTTAGCTTCTAAATGGGGGTCACTGACTCCCATCTAAAAAGCAAATGCTCTGTAAGGCTACACATGTATTGTTATTGGTACTTTTTATTACTCATCTTTCTATTCAGGTCTCTCCTATTTTTATTCCAGTCTCTTATTCAAATTAATGCATGGTTGTTATGATCATTTGGCCCTTAGCAACAAGACTGCTGGAATTGCAAATTTAAGAGCTGTTGAATAAAAAGCTAAATACTAAATAAAAAACACAAACACCGGCAGTGATCGGCTGAAGACGCGAAAAAGGTAAGTATTAAATGCGTTTAAGGCAGGGCAAGGGCCTTTTTTATGGGGTATTACAAATTTACCGGCAGCTACATTGCCGGTAAATTTGTAATACCGGCCCCGGCCTTGGCTGGTGTTTTACCGGCTAGGCCGGTAAAATACCGGCCGGGTGGCAACCCTAGCTGTGGATGCCAATTTGTACACTATTCATCTGTTCTGCCCATTGGTTAACCAGACAGATAGCTCATGAATTAGCCAGGTGCAAATATCATAAATTTTTGCTAAATTTTCAACAACTAAGGCAGACAACATTCTTGAGTAGGCTAATAAAACTAAAAGCTTCAAACATGTTATTGGCAGCAATCCATCATCACAGTTGTGGTTTCTCTGTGGAATTTTTAGTTAGTTAGGCGATGAAGAGTCATACTAATCTGTGGATTTATGATGGATTTTGCAATATGTGATTCTTCCTACACCACATGAAGTATTTCAAAAACATTACAAAATAATAAACAGGAGGTTAATAATAAGGACATCATAATAAAAAAACCACAGTGCTTAGGCATGGCATCCTAAGCAAACAAAATGATAGGTTACACTCCTACGTCATTCACCGATGTTGCTCAAATGTAGAAGGCTTGAAATAATTCTGTTTGGTTCTGTTCTCCTCCCTGAATGCTATGGATTTGGGGCTTGCTCTATATGAGTCCCCAGGCTAGTGCAACATTGCCACTTAGTTAATGGCAGGGTGTGAGAGTCATGTATAACAATGTGATATGCAAAAGATTTGGGGATGGTGCACCAGGGTTTAGAGAGCAGTAAGTTGAATTCTTCCTATTTTATAAACAAAAGGAACACCAAGAGCCCCAATAGTGTAATATGTATTGGTAAGGGAT
>CM044438.1:19833952-19854776 GCA_024363595.1 Xenopus borealis
CCCCCCCCCCCTTAATATGTGCTGCCCTAAATCTGGACCTGCCTATTCAGCCAGACAAACTCTACTTTTGTTCAACTGGTTGTGCCATGTGAATGCCTTCTAAAACTCAGTTTACTCAGTGAAACCTCTTTGTTGCCAATCTTTTAAGTACTAATGTAGCATGGCACAAATAAACAGACAAGGCAAAAATGTAGAATCTACAGCCATTTAGGATAGGGCTTTTATGCAGGCACCTTGTATTGTAAGACAGGTAAAGTTGCCATAATAACAACAAATACATTCTGGTTCTGTTTTAAAATCTGCACATGCCTTAAGTTGATTTTTACGAAAGTAAATTAGTCCAAAGACAACCCCATAATTAACTTTTCCATTTGGGTGGGGTAACAATTTTCAGCCTTAGAGAGTTATCACCTGTGTTTCAGATCATCATGAAAGTTTGGGTGAGGCCTTTATATCTCAGCCTTGTGGAATGCTAAACGTCATAATGTTTTATTCCGCACATTAAATAATTATGGTAATTAATTTACTGTCCTGAAAATACTTCATACATTCATCACCATTCCTTTATGGTTTGGTTCTATGTTAGGGAAAAAAGGCAACCAGTTGGCACAAATATCTGTATGTGTTAATGCCAAACTAAGGAAGCAATGTTCTTCTGATCTAAACAATGTTTCCATGGGTATCTCTGCGATATCCTATATTTTGCCTTACATCTGTATAATGATGATGGCTAGAAATGTCCTGATCCACACCTAGCATAACCAGTCCCTCCCCAACTCTCATTCGATATTTCCAGTGCAAACCAATAAAATTGGTGGAAGCAGTTACCCATCACCTGGATCTAGACTGTCCTCTTCCCAGGGGAGAAGGGACATCATTCAGTAAGATCGGCGTTGCAGTGACATTACTGCACTAACTTTGAGGGTAAATAATTATAAAACAATTGAAGGAAAAAGTTAGTCCTTTAGTCGATCCTATTCCAGTCTCTCAGCTGTACAAAAATTTCACAAGTAAAAAAGTGAACCAGCACCTGTATGTTCAGGTTTCTCAATTAAGCACCCTGTGTTGGAAAGATATCTTGTATACATTTCCCTTTCAATGACCATTCACACCTCCAGAATGTTCAAAATATCATGTGTTGGTTCCCCTTTAAGGAACCATTTAATCATCCCAATGTGAGTGGACTTATTCCGAAACCTTCCACCAAATTTGGCTAAAGTGGCTACTTACAAGATAGTAGTTCTTGTTATTGTATATAATAACCAATGTTCTCCCCAGCTCCAAAATGGGAATACAAAAATTCCATAGCATAATAAAGTTTTAGTAATACAATGTAATTTTTAAAAAAAATGTCACCCTCACATGTTCCGTAAATATAGTCACCCATATGTAAGCTTTTTAGCAGGTTTCCCTGAACGGGTTAGGATTAAAAGTATTCCCGATGTCTCTCTCTCTCCCTGCAGCTCCTCACGTGAGACAAATTAGGTGGAAGTTTTCGGAATATGTCCACGTTTGGAGGATTAGATGGTTCCTTAAAGGGGAACCAACACAGGATATTTTTTGTGCTCTGGAGGAGTGAATGGTCATTTAAAGGGGAACGCACACAGGATATACAGTATTTCTTCTGTCCCCCTTTCCAACACAGGGTGCTAAATTGACAAACCTGAACATACTACTACCTTTAAGGGGTTGTTCACTTTTGAATTAACTTTTATTATGTTGTTGAGGATGATATTCTGAGGCAATTTGCAACTGATCTTCATGTTTTATTAGTTGTGGTTTTTGTGGTATTAGGCATTTTATTCAGCAGGTCTCCAGTTTGCAATTTCAGTAGTTTTTAATGCTGGGGTCCAATTTACCCTAGCAACCATTTATTGATTTAAATAAGAGACTGGATTATGAATAGGAGATAGAGATATGAGTGATAAAAAGGAGCAATAACAATAAACGAGTAGCCTTAAAGAGCATTTGTTTTTATAGATGGGGAGACTGACCTCTATATGAAAGCTGGAATGAGTCAGAAGAAGGCAAATAATTAATAAAAACTATAAAAAAAGAAAATTGAAAAGTTCCTTAGTTAGCCACTCTATAACATACTAAAAGTTACCCTAAAGGTGAACAACCCCATTAAGTGTTCATACTTGCATCTACAGTATATCATTTTTGCACTTGTGTTTTTTCCCATCATGGCACTATTTCCATGACGTTTTTAAAATCTTCGTGGGGGATTTTTTTTTTCCTTTGAAAACATTTTCCAATGATATAGGAACCCAAAGACTGCCCCAAAATTGCTGCCATCCTAAGCACAGGCTATAGGGTGATAGAAATACAAGCCTGGTTGCACTGTGGCAGGGACAGAGTAATCTATAAGCATTACATAAATTCTGAACATTTCTTCATGCCATCTAAAGCAATGGAAAGTAATACATTTGTCCAGGTATCTATCCCATTGTATTTTAGAATTAGAAGGCATTTTTATACATTATTGAGACAAATTGAAGACAGATAAGGCGACTTTGGGACCTTTACTAAGATGTGGATGCTCTACTAGTCTTTCTTAGTGATGGGTGAAACGGCGTTTCGCTTCGCCGAAAAATTTGCGAATTGGCGAATAATTCGCGAAACGAGTCACGTCAAAAACGACGCGCGACTCGTTTTTGGCGGCGAATTTTTGGCGGCGAATTTTTCATGCCGTTTCGCGAATTTATTCACCAGCGGCGAATCGCGGGAATTTGCCCCAGGCGAATAAATTCGCCCATCACTAGTCTTTTTCAATCATCATTTTACATCAGCAGTATTTTGGGAACAACATTGCATATTTATTAAATACTGTAATTGTGCCATTGAGAGCATAAACTCCCACAGTATCGTTGGGGAAAATATTTAATATAACACCAGCATATAAATCAAATGGCTAATAAGGTAACAGAGATAAGGAAACATTGATTCAGCCAGTGGCCAATATAGTTAAAGATAAGGGGGTATATTTATCAAAGAGTGAAGTTAAGAGTGAAGTTCCGCCACTAGAGGGAAATTCCACAGCTCTCAATTCATTTCTATGGGATTTTTAAATGCGTATTCATCAAAGGGTGAACTTTCACTTCACCCATTGTTGAATACGCCTTGCAAAATCCCATAGAAATGAATTGAGAGCTGTGGAATTTCCCTCTAGTGGCGGAACTTCACTCTTTGATGAACTACCCCAAGGAGAGAAGCATAAAAGTGCTTACCCATGAGATGCTAATGTTGCTTCTGCACCCTTACAGTGGACTACTGACAACCTCAACCTGGTGGTGAAATCTTCATCTTCTGTATTTATCAATATACACACATTTTTTATCATGTGCAAAGATTAATTTGCTTTGCAAACCCACTAAATGTTCTTATTTGACAATTTTGAGTCAACTGTGGTCAGTCAGATGAAATGAACAGCAGATGGTGATGTTGTTTCACGTTCATGATAGGAGTTACCAATTGCTAATATCTTGAAAACTAGAAAGAAAATTGTAAATTGCAAAAGTGCAATTACGGGCAATTGTACATGAAGTTTATATTTCCTTTAACCATGTTTGTTGACACTTTATTTTGAAATCACATCATTGATTATACTGTATGAATATTTTATACTGTATATATTTGTGGTTTATAATGCTATGAAACCTTTTTAACCTTTACTTAGCAAGTTAAGTTTTTATGCATGAAGTCACCTGGAAAGACTTTCCACTAGATTTTGGAATTTTGTTTTACAGATTTGCTTTATTTCAGCTACAAGATCTTAGAGACAATGATTTAGGCAAACTATCCCACCCACAGGTGCTCAGTTTGGTTGAGGCCAGGGCTCTGTATAGACAAGTTACCCCTTACCCTCATTATGTACAGATCTAAGTTTTTGCAAGATGGATTTATCAAACCGAAACCAGAAAGGGACTTTTTTTTAAACTACTAGTTAATTGAAAAATAATAAAGCATAATGAGCATCAGAGAAGGGGAAGCAAAATATGATTGGATCAGAGAAGGACAAAAATATCAATAGAAAAGCAAAGACTATACAAATGTGGAAGTGAGAGAGTATGTCTGGAAGAGCAAAGAAAATAAAGTGAAAATAAATGTGCACAAAAGAAAAAAGAGAGGATGGATAAGAGAAGGTTCTGTTTCGTGATGCAGCAAGAACATCAATGCTGGGTGCTGTAGATATTCTTAAGGTCTGTTAGAGAAGATGAATTCTGAGTTTTAGGTTCCATAGGGTCATTTAGAGATAAATGAAATGAGCACTAAAGAGTGAAAAACATGTCCTTAAATGATTGTTGAAAGAGAACTTTATCAGGTTCTGGCTGTGCTCTGTGCTCATGTGCTCAATGGCCCAGACTGTATTATGTAATGACAGAAGATAAGTCTATTTTAGAAAATCAGAGACTTTTATGTATTAAAATTTAGTTTAAATGATTACTTGTAGTAACTGATGATTTATAAGAGGATACAAAGAAAATGTATTTTAGTAGGAAGGTAAGTGTTTATAATATGAACATTGTAGTCTCCACATCTGAAAGTTTGGTAAAGCAATCATATATGCCTTTATGTTCCAGGCACAAATAACCTTTGTCTTGCTCTATCAGCATTTGATAAGCAAAGTCCAGGGTACAGTGAGATGTGGAACTTAGTGTGCAGGCTACAGCGCGCCATGCCGTGACTCACTGAAAATTCCTCATACACTGCTAATCATCAGACGGGATACAGAGGATTCACAGAGGAAGCATTAACTTCTCCATTAGAGTTCCTTTCTTGTTACAAAATCATTTGGCATACAGACGAGAGCAAGAGAAACACACACACGATATCAACAGGTAATAACCGAGGCAACAACTGTAACACAGCAAACAGCTCTGACTATTGTACAACCAAAACTTCTGACTTCACATGGGAAATTATATGTAATATTACTGTATTCAAGTTTTGAGGGACTTAACCCAATTAAGTTTAAAGGTGAAAACTGTATTGGTCATGTGTTACAGATTTAAGGGCGGGTTAATCAATTGCTGAGGGTGGAGTTAACCATAGCAATCTTTGTAAAGGAGAGACTTTCATTGCCACAGATATCTGAGAGAAAGAGCTAAAGCAAAGCAGCTTAGATCTGTTCCTCTGTTACTTTATTCAGACAAAACCATGACCACTAATAGGTTTAGAAGGGCATATTCGCTGCGATTGCCCCGATCACCAAAACCAACATCTTTTGTGGAGTCCACTGGATTATATGATCGACTTGAAGAGACAGAACATCTGGAAGACTTGCCGGATCTAGAAAAGACTTTGGGAACCACAGATACAAATTTTTCTTGGGACATCCCATTAATCAATGATCCACCCAAACTCAATTACTGCAGGAAGAAATGGAGCTCCAAAAGTTTAAGGCTACCAAAAACAAGGATGGCAGAAGAAGATACTGTTGAAGGTCAGACAGAAGTAAAAGACATTAATGGGCATAAAAGTTCATGGCAAGAACCAGAAGATCAAAGCACTTGCGAGGAGTCCTCAGATTCAGAGGACTCTCATACACAGAGAGAGATGGAAAATAATGGAGAAAAGCAAAGGAGCACAAAAATGAAAAGCTATAAGAAGGTGAGATATTCAAATATCTGCTACTATTGCAGCCTACTTTAGTTTACTGACAAGTAAACAGCATAAAATATAATTTTGAGCTTCTAGCTAGTTCACATTATACCACTTGGTCTATACCACTTGTGACCTTTAATCATATTATTCATTTGTTACCTTATGCTTACATGACAGCAAAGATAAGGCTGAACATTGATTCTATTAATGACGTCACTGTTATTAGAGCACAGCGATCACTGACCCCATCAGGCATATGACCCTTGCATCATGCCAAAAGCATTTTGTTTTTTTCATGTAGCTGGGACATTCTGCAACTGTCATAAACATGAGCTTTTTCTAAACTCTAGGGTAACTTTGATAAATGGTAAATGCTGAAAATAACAGAACATAGCTGAGCAAGATAGTGAGAATATGTAAGGAAGAATGTATACACGCACACAAATATATATATATATAAAGACCCACAAGTGGTGCACTACAATATCTAATCAGCACATGCCTGGGTGCTGTCTCATACATCATAGATAGAGTTTCCAACAACAGATGCACTTCATAATGTGTTGAAAATAAATAAAAACATTGACAATAAATAAAAGTCCTAACAAACTTTTTTTGGCTTAACATTTTTCCCCAGACATTTGAACATATGGAGCATTAATTTTACAGTGGGCTCATGTGTAAGGCATAATATTAATGCTTTTGTCTTTATTAAGGTACCTTGGACATTTGTAATAACAAGTGGTAACTTCAAGCATTTTCACCATCTTTAATAAAGACGTCCATACAAACCACCCTATTCAAATTGACCTAAATGTAAGATTTTTGCTAAGCACAATGGAAGACTAGTGCATCTTTGATTTGATGTGCTCGCACTGTCAAAGTAATGCTAGTGAAAAGTCACCAGCGTCTGATGCCCATATTAGTGAATAAACATAGTGGTAGCGAATTTGTGCCTGGCAGAGTGGTGCGAGAAGTCGCTGGCAAAAATTCGCCCATTAGAGAATCTGTATTGACTTGTAGTCACCTCCCTAATCACACAGGGAAATCCTGGTGAATATGAAATTATTACGGTGACATTTTGCATTGCCACCAAAGATGCTCTTTGCTATAAGGCAAAATAAACCATTCTCAGGTAGCAGTTTATTAGTGGTATTATATAGTGAATAATGTAGCTCCTGTTGTAAAATATAGGGATATTATAAGTGACCAAAGAGTTCCATAAACATATTCAGGTCACAAAACTCTGGAGTCACTTCTAATATCCTCATATTTTACAACAGGGGGTCAGAGCTGGGCCAGACGTGACAGACGCCCTAGGCATCCTGGTCGCACTGGTACCAGTTTAAGCACTTGCAAACTGGAGTTTCTACCTCGCATGAGCGTGGAAGTGCAAATACCCATGCATGCGCAAAAGCGCAAATGCATGGGGAGAGAGATCGACTGGACATGGGGTGGGCGACAGAGCATGTACGTGCCTGTCGCCCCCCCCAGCTTTGAGCCCTAGGTACATTGTTTAGTACACAAAGCTTCAGAGAATCGTGTGACAAAAATGACATCACGAAGCACTGCTTATGAGTGATGGCATCACTAATTTATTAGGATATAAAACAGTTTTTAAGGACATAATTTACAGGATATGAATTGCTGTTGTGTATTATAATAATATTTTTGATAATTAAGGTTGACTTTGTATTACTTTTAAATTCTGCTTTTTGAAGAACTATTATTTGGCTTTTTACTATAGGAGAATCTAATGGTACTCTCCACACTATTGATCTGACTACCTCCCCAGCCTGCTCTGAGTGCATGAGAGGGAAGGGCTGGTGGTGAGATGGCAGATGACCTTGATTGGCACCAATCTGTGTTAAGCAACGGTGGTGCAAAGGTGTAAACTCCCCTATTAACTTATTATTATCTCCCCTATTTCTTAGAATACCTAGTAACTGTTCATGGATTAAGCAGATTAACATTAATCCCAGTACTGGGATGAGTGTAAAGTCAGTTTTAATAGTGCACTTACCACTCAAGTTTACAACATTTTTCCATAGGTTCTCTCACAGCCACCATGTCATGCATTACTACAGTTTTAGAAATTTTTGGGGGGCTATTTATTAAGGTCTGATTTTTTCTGCACAGATATTTAAATTCACAGAAAAAACTGATTTTTCAAAACTCTGATGGTGTTAAAAGAATGAAAAAGTATTCCAACTCATACCTGCCGAGTTCATGTAGAAGTCAATGGCAGATGTCCCCCCTGATATTCTGATCTGTGCTAGATTTTATTCAATAATCCAAAGATGTCATGGTTTTTGGGCATCAAATCCAAAAAAGTCCCACCCAAGAAATTTTTGGAAAAATCTATTGAAGGGGGGGGGGATGCGTGAGTCCATGTGGATTTGTTTGGAGTAGTTTTCAAAAACAGGGAGAACTTTTCAGATTTTGATAAATAACCACCTTAGTGTACGTGCCATTTTTTAAAAAAATCTTGCAAATGTATTCTGTGGCTGCAGTTGCCCCCAAAATGTTTAAGGAAATGAATTAGTAACTTCAGAACTAAACCAAATGGACACAAATCTAGTTGGTCCTGACAGAGGGAAAATAGCTTTATTTTAAAAAATTTGATGTTTCAAGGTTCCTGTTCCATGTTTCTCTAAACCTTGCATAATGTTACCTAACCTAATTTTGATAATTGTTTTAAAAAACAACCTTCTTTTTATGTTTCAGAACATTGATCGTGCCTTCCGTCGTGGCTGGAGCAATTTCATCACCAACATCTACACTATATCCCTAACCAGGACATCTCAAAATGCCTCTCATCTTGTTGAAGCTTGCTAATCTGAGCAGCAACATCCAATGCAATTTAATAAAAACTATGAAATGGCAGTGAGGCTATGGTTTTCACATACTATGAATGCTGCTCTTAATTAAACAACAGCCCTAAAGGATCCTAATCAAATTTGCCTTCATATGTAAGAAGCCTAAGTAAACATCATCTATAATCATTCCATTCAATAGAAAAAGATTTTACATATATTTTTACTTTGGTACAAGAACAGAGTGGTTTTCTGAATGGATAAAGACTAACTTTCAGGATTGCTTCAATGAAACAGATGCGTGCATAATGGAGAGAAAGACACACTCTAGATTCATTTAGATATGTATTGAGTGTTTGGTGATTCAGTAGGAATCAACTTGGACTTCATTCACATTGTAGGCCATAGAGAATTCAACATTATCTGTCTCATAATTTTTAGGCAAATCGTTATAATTTTTAGATCATATACAACATTAGAAATGTATGTAATTATTATCACTAAAACTACTAAAATATTCACACAATTCCCATAGGCAGGAACAGGCAGTGACTTTGCCCTTTTTGATTCCATATTTTGATTATGGCATAAATATGGTGCTTTGATACAACACACATAGTCATGTATTGTGTGAGCCTACAGCTAGTCACATGGGTCAATAGGTTGGAGAATAACATTTGATTAAATGCATTTTCTAAGCATAATGAGTACCATGCAATTTTGTGAAATAAGAATAGACAACTTAAGGGTCATTTATGTTATTTTTGAAAGATGTTTCCTTCAAAATTGTAGTTTATTAAAAATAAATAGGTAAAAATAATCTTTTTCTGTAAGGGTAATGGAATTAGAGAAGATTTGTCGCCCATGGAAATCTACTCTTACTTAGGGTAACAAAACTCCAGAAAATACCTTGGCATTGGTGTCAGTGTGAATTGCCGGTGGTAAAATTTGAATTGCATGAACATCAGAGAAGGCAAATTCCTGGAGATTTGTCATCCACAGGCAGTGCCGATTTCTTGTGGGTAATGAATCTTGCTGTTTGCTTCAACCATACCAGTGGCTCATTTGTGCAGATAACATATTTAAATTTGAAATTAAGTAACTTTTGGCCAAAGCATTTCACAGAAATCAGGCTTTTCATCTTCATTTAAATAATATTCAATGGAAATAATAAAAAACTGTTTTTACACGATTGTACAACTGTATATATAACAACTGTATATATATATATATATATATATATATATATATATATATATATATATATATATATATATATATATATATTTATTTACAGAAAGTAAAAATACAAAACATTCAGTAAGCGCTATTAACATACTGTTTAAGTGTATCATTCGATTTTCTATAACTCCCTTAACAAAAATACAACAAAATACATGAAAATATAAAGATTTTTTTTTGTAATGTTTTCAGTAAAGTTTTTCAGCTGATAGCATAGATTTAAACATTTCTCATTCAGCACTTCCTTTTAGAAAGTTCTGAGTATTTCATTATTCATACTTGATTTCACAAATGTTATTGAAGTTGCCAGTGGTAATTGCAGAATTTACTTTTCAAACTATGGAATAAGATTACATGAATTTATGGTATATCATATTTTCATTTCTTTAAACTTTGCAAGAGCAAAGTAGGAACAATTGAAAAAAGGCTCAAAATCTTGTCGGACAAACTGACGTCTATTTCTTGCTGCACTACATATTTTAAATGTAAATTTTTACTGTAAGTTTATGTTTATGTTAGAATTTTATTATTATTTTTAATCCAATGTGTAATTTGTATGTAATTGTGATATCTTTATGGTTTAGAAAAATACTGGTAAACACAATGCACTTTGTAAACATACTGTTCAATGGTTTTTACTTCTATATTTGCAAATGAATCCAGTTTTCTTTTGTATAATTTATTGCTGTAAATGCAAATAGACATTTAGGATTGAGGATGTATCTTTTAATTTATCACAACATAATATTTATTTTATCCTGAAATGGAAATACTACTTTTATGCATGGCTTAAGCTTACATTTATTTACCTGGAGACAGACAGTAAATTAAAAGCGTATAGTTTATTATATTACCAGTCTATGGAATAGCTGCATTTTTGCATTTACTTTATGCAATAATGTGATGTATTCACTACAGTAGGGGTCCCCAATGTTTTATATCTGTGAAACACTGTAAAAAGAGTTGGAGAACAACACAAGAATGAAAAAAAGTTCTTGGGGATGCCAAATAAGGGTTGTGATTGGCTATTTGGTAACCCCTATGTGGATTAGCAGTCTGAAGAGGTTGTTTGGCAGTACACCTAGTTTTTATGCAATAAAACATGTCTCCAAGCCAAGAATTCAGAAATAAGCACCTGGTTTGTGACCACTGGGTGCAACATCAAAGGGGTTGGTGACAAGATTTTGTACATGGGCCACTTCTTACCATTAATGAGACTTCTGGTGCTGCATGGCTTAGATGATGGCTTTTTAGTCTGGTTGATACGTGGTGAGGTTAAGTTTCAAGCAGGCGTTGAGACTTTCATCCGTTAAACGTGATCGTAGGTTGGTCTTAATGTGCTTTAGATGTGAGATGTGGGTCAGACTCATACAAGACAATATGTGTTTCTAACAGACCACAGCAATGTTGCTGGTGATACAAGGGGAATTTTAAGCTAACATTGCAGTCTATGGTTGATGTGAAGTAAAGTTCCCTGCACCCATGGATAATGGGATAATCATGTATTGGACAATATCTATATATGTACTCCCCCAATCCAGTCACAAAATGCCACTTTTGTTGCTCAAGCCACTTACTCACAAGACATAATGCAAAAGCCCAATGTACAGTCTCATGGTAACATGTTGGGGAAATCTGTCAAATGCCAGAAATTTTAGAAAAGAAGACATGAAAAAAAATTATGAAGAACAGTGAAATTTCAAATGAGTGATGTTTCAAATGATTTGCAGGTGGTCACAATTGTTCTGTTATTTTGTATTGTGAAGGACAACCAAAAATCATTCAGTTGCAAATGTTCCAATATCACCATTTCACTGTATTTCTCCTCATCAGATTATATATGACATATATGACACATGCAAATCATTTTTGAAATATCACTGTTCTTCGTAATATTTTTCATGTCTTCTTTTCTGGCACCCTTCTTTGTAGTCATTCTATCCGCAGAGCGCAGGTCACGCCACCCGTTATTTTTATTAAAGATTTGGCAGTGAGCCAGATGTAGCCATCAAATGAGCCACATCTGGCACCCGAGCCATAGGTTTCCTACCCCTGTTTTAGAGGCATAAAGACACAGTTCTACATCAAGCAAAACCTCCTCAGGAACTTTGTTCATTTTGGATGCTCACCAAAACTATTTACATTGGTAAAAAAAAAAAAAAAAAAGGTTGGGGAGCCACGCTTTACAGATTTTCATGACAGTACCCCTAGGGGGTATTAGGTACACTGGCTTGTCAACAGAAGTGCCTTAACCAAGGTAAGCTTTAGTGCAGTTCCCATTCCAGCAATAAATGTTGGGTGATACCAGTGGATTAAAGGAATTTAACCCACAAATTATTGAATGTTTCTTTTCTTTTATGGAGTTTGCTCTATGTTAACCTGTATTGCCTCATTATTTTATGGCTATTCATAAATTAATTCACATTATGGTGTAATCTGTCTAAGAATAATAATTGCACCATGAGGCTTTAAGTCTTACCTTTAGCACTGAGACTTTATTAACACTTTGTCCAAACTGCTAATGAAATAAGGTGGCTAGAAATGCCTAGAAATAAGCACAGGCCCAGTAAAACAGAAACAAAAAAGAAATACCTTTTGCATTGGTACATATATTGCAGTGGTTAGCAAGATCTTTTGCCATGTAGAGGTTGAAGCCATAGTATACCATGTTTCTATGGCAGGGTCTTTTCACATTCCTCATACCAAGGCTGGGGCAAAATCCACCATTTTGTTACTTGTTCACATATTTGTTTTAAAGTCTATGACAAAATGTTAAAGGTAAATGACAAGTTATAATGAATAAGTTATAATAAGTGTCGGTCAATAATCTATATTTATCTTCAGTACTGCATGAAAGTTACCCATTCTGTAATTTGAAATGCTGAAGAACAATAAAAGTTGTTATTGACAAAAAGTGTTTGTTTCATTTGTTGAAGAACAACAGAAGCTAATTTTTGAGAAGTGATGATGTTGTAAAATGTTTTATTTTAACAACCTTATATATTTTTTATAAAATAAACCCCAGATTTGTGGCAAGGCCACAAAGGAGACTGGTGTGCAGGAGATTTGAAAAGCGCACATAAAGGAAGTTGGCAGGTAGGAGATGGGGAGGAGGAGAGGGGAAAGGGGAGGAGAAGACAGGGAAGGGGACAGGATGGAGATGGAAACAGGGGAGGGGATGGGTTAGAGAAGGAGGCAGGGGAGGGGACGAGATGGGGATGGGGCATGAGTGGTGCCTGGATAGTAAATCTGGCCCTGAATAAAATGATAAATTTACAAGGAATCCAATAAAAACTAACAAACAAACAAGTAACCCATAAATCCTCTGTTCTTTCACTTATCAAGAAATAATGTAATGTAAAATCGCCAGTGCTAGAAGTCAAAAGGTTATCCCACTGGTGTCTATAAAAGGGCAACCAAGTTTGGGAGTTTTATTTTGAAAGCAGCAAGTAAGTTGCAGGTGAAACTTAGTCTCTTTGTAAAATGTATAATGAAGCAATATCATTCTAAATGAATCAGATGAAATTTGAGAGTAGGACTGGCCAGATATGGGATGACTGACGTAGCTGGCCAGCTTAAATATATTGCAATATATGGACAAACAATTCCTGATTTGTTTAAAGGGTAAGGCATTCTTTAGTAGCTGTATGCACAAAATGTCTCAATGTCTTAACGGGATACTGTCATGGGAAAACATGTTTTTTTTCCAAAACTCATCAGTTAATAGTGCTGCTCCAGTAGACTTCCACACAGAAATCCATTTCTCAAAAGAGCAAACAGATTTTTTTATGTTCAATTTTGAAATCTGACATGGGGCTAGACATGTCAATTTCCCAGCTGCCCCATATCATGTGACCTGTGCCAGCACTTTAGGAGGGACTTTAGGCTTTCTGGCAGGCTGTTGGTTTTTCCTTCTCAATGTAACTGAATTAGTATGCAGTGGGACATGGGTTTTTACTTTTGAGTGCTGTTCTTAGATCTACCAGGCAGCTGTTATCTTGTGTTACAGAGCTGTTATCTGTTTACCTTCCCATTGTTTTGTTGTTAGGCTGCTGGGGGAAAAGGGGAGGGGGCGATATCACTACAACTTGCAGTAGTAAAGAGTGATTGAAGTTTATCAGAGCACAAGTCACATGACGTGGGGCAGCAGGGAAATTGACAATATGTCTAGCCCCATGTCAGGTTTCAAAATGAAATCTGTTTGCTCTTTTGAGAAATGGATTTCAATGCCGAATTCTGCTGGTTAAGCACTATTAACTGAAGCATTCTGAAATTTTTTCCCCATGACAGTATCCCTTTAAATATATTGATAATGGGGTGAGTGCAGAGGACCTCTTGTATTTGTCCAAGGTTGGGGACCACTGGTGTATTAGAAGCCTCTAAAAGGAAAACACCTCCTCCAGAATGAATATTTAACCAACAGATTATATCATATTAAGCAGTATATTAAAGAATCTTTTAATACTGAAATATAGATATCTACAAATATTCCCCTTTTATATCTTGGGGTTCCATGACCATTATGAAACCACTTGCCCTTCAGCCTCATGCTTTTATGTCATGGAACTCCTCAGTGACTTATAATATTCTTATTTAACAATAAGGGATATTTTATTCACTATATAATACACAAGAGCTCTGGATATCCTGTAAATTATATCCTTATAAATGGAGCTTAGTGATTTCATCAGTTATAATTAGTGATATTATCACATGTAGGATCCCCACCTTTCTTATAGTAAAATACTGGCCCAATGTTAGAGGACAATGAGAGGGCAGATCAGAAATTATTGTTTTGTTATATTACAGTATATGAATGATACTCAGAGTTTGCTATATAATTCCAACTGCAGCATCTTGACTTTATAAGATTGTGGAACTCCTCCTTATATTTTGCACTAAAGGGACATATAATTAATTTTAATCAAAATTACAGTATATTACTTTGGCAAAAACATGGATATGGGTTAAAGTATTATAAGAATACTGTGACTACATCACTTTTCCATTCTATCATTTTTGTTTTTTTATATAACAGATTTGCAGAGTAAGGCTGCTTTTATTGCTGACCATTTTTATTGTGTACTTGGCAAAATTAGGGGCATGTTTTATGCAAAGGAAGACTAGTGAAACACTTCCTGAAGTATTGTTAAAGGTAGTTTACCTTTAAGTTAACTTTTGGTATCCCAGCCTCTCATTCGTACCACTGTTTAGTTAGTAGGGTAATTTAGGACCTATAAACCAGATAGCTGATGAAATTCTAAACTGGAGAACTGCTGAACAAAAAACTAAATAATTAAAAAAATATACAAAATAAATATATCTATCTGAAACAGGTTTTAGGAAACTGTAATACGTCTTACCAAGACAACTTTGGGCAGTAGAAACTCCCAGTAGAGCATGTATTACATGGACATTTACTCTGAGGTGGGCCCTTGTTTTACTGATGTTGGATGGCTTAAACACACTGATTCCACACATAAAACTTCATCATAAAATACTTTGGGTGCCAATAAATCTTTAAAAACAGAAACTTTAGAACATGTATTGATGAAACAGTACACAGTCAATTTAGCTGGTACTTTTTTCTGTTGCTACTCACACAGTCTCAGCTGTAGTGTTCACAGCAGAGACAGTGTCTTGGTGAAACAATCTCCAGCTCACAATGGACCTCCACTCCAAGGATTTGCTATTCCCGAGCCTTGCCTCTTGAGTCCCTTGTCACAACAGGATAGTGACCCATATTAGTCTCTTTGATGGAGCCTCTGGCTACTCTACTAACTACCCTTATCTTCCCTCTAGTGCAGGGGTCCCCAACCTTTTTGGTTTGGGGACCAATGTCGAGGCATAAAAGACTAGGAGAATAAAGAGGTTGAGTGAGAGAAGTAGGAATAAAAGTTTGGAAAGTGGGCCCATAGTCTAAGGTTTTATTGGGTCCTTAGCATCCCAGTCAGACATTACTTTCAACTGTAATATAGGCCCAAATCTAGCTGGTTAAAACTCTTCTGTGAAAACTTTTGCCCTCATATATACAGTACAACATCACATTTACCTGGGGACCGCTAAAAGCATATGTAAGCTTCAGGAAACCATAAAATTCAGGAAAAACATATACATTTATATGCTGTTATTCTTCCTGAAGAAGATTCCTGTGTGGAATCGAAACGTTGGTCCACCAATAAACCTTCACTGTATTTAATTTGTTGCTTAAACTTACTGATTTTGGAGTGCCGTCATCAGTGGAGTTCGTATATATACATATATAGGAATCCTAAATAAGTGTAGGACTGACCATACCTGGGAAGTACTCAAAATGTAATGCAATATACAGGTATGGCATCGGTTATCTAGAGACCTGTTATCCAGAAAATGCCAAATTAGGGTAAAGCCATCTCCCATAGTGGGACATTCACTAAGATCCGAAGAAACGCCAGCTCAAGCTCCGCTAGCGTTCGCCGCACTTCGCCAGGTGAATTTTCGCCAGCGCTACGCAAATTCACTAAAGGGCGAGGTTACGCTCAGGTCGGCGAACAGTAGCGTATTTGTGCTAGTGTTACTTCGCTAGGTAAAGCGCAGTTACGCTAGCGAAGCCTAATTTGCATACGGCGCAAATTACAAAATATAATAGAAGTGTATGTTACAGCCACTACACAAGTCCAGGAAACCTTTAATCAAAAAAATAAAGTTGTCCTATTGCCCTACATGTGCCCCCTGTATAGTTGTGTTGCCAAATGTAGGGGGGAAGGAGGGTAACCCCCCCAAAAAAATCGATCTTTTTCAGACTATCACCCACAATGGTAAAACACGCCACAGCATTTTGTTTTTCAACCTCCTATCTATTGTATTGCACTTCGCCTGGTCTGACCTGGCGAAGTTACGTCTAGCGTAAGTGCTAACAAACAGCAAAAAGTTGATCTTAGTGAATTTGCGTAATTACAATCCTTCGCCAGTGCGCAACTACGCCTGGCGAAAGGGTGCGAAGTTGCGCAAGTCTATCTACTTCGCTAGCGTAAATTCGCCAGAGACGGTGTTCGTGAATTTGCGAAGTTACGATTTGACGTCACGCTGGCGAATTTGCGCTAGCGTTAGCCACTTCGTGCTTTAGTGAATCTGCCCTATAGACTCAATTTTAATTAAATCATTTTTATTTTTTTTTTTTTAAAGTCAACTTAAGATATGGGGGAAATATCTGGAGATGTTTCCCATGGTAATTAGATCTAAACAGTCATCTACAAGTTGTTATTAGCATTTATTTCTATAGTACCAAATTATTTCATAGCGTTAGAAAACAAAAGCACATATCTGATTGGTTGATATGGGCAACATCTCGAGTGATCTCAGGAGATATTTATCTCTAATGTTAGTAAACATGCAGACGACATAGAACTATTAATACTTAGGATTACAGCTGAAACAGCAGTAGCTTCCCTTGATGATCTAATTTAACCAGATTCAGGTGTGGCTAATCGGGAAATTCTGTGAGGGTGGTTCTGACCTCTAGATTTAGATTATGAGCAACAAAACAAGGAAGCAACTATTTTAGGAATAGACTGGAATGGGGACAATAATATTGCATCCCTATTGCATTGTATTTAATCATATTTACAACATACTGTATGCAAAATGATAAACAATTAATTGGCAAGGAGGGTATAGAGCTGTTTCTGAAAGTTTGACACAGTGAAATTGTGTGTTCCCAAAGTCAATATTAATAGTTTAAGGATAGGTTCTTGTTATAACATGCAGAAAATAACATTTTAAATTGATTAAATGAAATCACTTGTTTAATATCCTAAGATGGCCTATCTTGACAGTGGCTATAATAAAGTCTGTCAAGCCTATAAAAGCTTGTAGAGTCTGAAATTACTCAAATTCACAGTGCAATTTGTAGCTGTAATACATCCAAAAACAAACGTGTCAGGAATATTTAAACCTCTTTGTCACATGATAAATGATATTTATGAAGGGGCAGATTTATAAAGGGTCGAATTTCGAGTGTTAAAACCCACAAATTCGACCCTTGAAATTTTCACAAAGTAAAATCCGAAGAAATTGAATTCGTAGGATTTCACCGCTATTTGAACGATCGAATAGTGATCATCCGATTTCTCAAAAAAAAATCATACTAAACATCGAATGGTCGAATAATTTTCTTATTCGAATAGTTACATTTATTCATTCTGTCGAATTTAGCAAATTCGTTGGTCGAAGGAGCCCAAAAAAATTCATTTTCCAGAATCCATGTTTTTTGCCAGTGTACTGTTGTTTCAATGAAGGTCCCTGTGGAGGTGCACATCTTGATGAGTGAAATGTGATGCTCTGCTTCACTTTTGGACTTCTGAACCTGCCTGTCCCAACCTTGGCCTATTTCCTAACTCTGAGCTTGTGCTGCCTGACCAAACCTTGGCCAGTCTGGTGGAACTACTACCTATTTACACATCTCTTCCTCTGTTCACAGTCCAGGTGTTGGCATTGTGGAATCTGAAGGCGCTGCTTTATATTAACGTGTATTGTATTTTTATACTGATTTGTATTTATTATTGTTATTACCCCCTGTTTCTTATACTAATTTATTTTTCTGCTGTACACTGCTTTACCCTCAAGGAGAACTATACAAATAAAAATATACATACGTTACTTTTCATGGTTTTTTGTTTTGAGGGGGAGGACTACTGATACAAAACACAAGTTCAATGAATAGGGCTTGTGCTGAATATAATTTTTGCATATTATTTTAATTAAAAAAAAACAAGTTTTTTCTTATTTCCTAAGCCATACAGGACAAACATGGAAATTAAAGCCACTAATCATCATCATTTATTTATATAACAAGATACACAGTGCTTTACATTAGTTTATAGAATCAGGGAGCAAATAACAAGGGTATACAGAGTACAAAAGGAATAGAGACCCTATTCGCATGAGCTTACAAACTAAAGGGTTAGGGAGCCATTGAGACATAAAAATTTTAGAAACAAATTTATGATTTATAATACATTTAATGACTGATTAAATAAGATACATTCAATAAGCTTCCCAAAACAGTTGGGTCTTTATGGAACATTTGAAAGTTTGGAAGGAAGGTGAAAGTCTGACAGTTAGAAGCTGAGTTCCAGAGAAAAGAAGAAGCCCAAGAGTAGATGGAATGTGCTGAAGCGAAGGTCAGAAGCCGAGTGAAGTTTGGGTGAATGAGTGTATTTTGAAATGAAATATAAGGAGGGACTTAATTGTTAAAGGACAAGGAAAGTCTAAAATAGAATAAGGCTAGAAATACTGTATTTAGTATACTAAACATAAACACAAACTTACTGCAGCACAAGACTAATCAAACAAATGATTTATGCTTTCAAAGTTGGTCACGGGGGCTGTCAACTTGTAACTGTGTTAAGCATCATTGCCAAGACCAAGACTGTGCACATGCTCAGTGTGATCTGGGCTAAGCTTAGGGATCGTCATAAATGATCAAAATATGGAAACAAACAAAGCTGCTTGAGTTCTGCATGGCTGGGAAGTAAGGCGGGGCTCCCCCTGCTGTTCATAAGTATGATTGTTTCCCTGCACAGCATTAAGGGAATGTTTGACAATTCCTATCCACAGCAGTAAATGAAGGGAGAATTTGACTTCATACTGTCAGGTTTCTTATAAGAACAGTACACATTTTTTAATTAAAGTATATTTTTCATTAAAGAAAGTAAAAATGGAATTTAATTTTTTTGCCTTTCCTTGTCCTTTACTGGACATGAATGCAAATGTTATCAATTTGCATTTGATTCTAGAGAAGATTGGGCGCCAGTGAAAGGATATTCATAGGGAGCAGCTGATGTTGAACGGTATGATAAATGAATGAGTCTAGCAGCAGCATTTAGTACAGCTTGGAGTTGTGAAAGGCGTAAATATGACTTGATGGGAATACCAGGTAAGGCTGGATAGCTGCTGCTAAATCCTAGTCCCTAGCACAATGATATCCCTCCACTAAAAGCAACACAGGGGAAGTTTTGTAAGGAAGATCTCTTACTGCTAACACGCCTTGTTGGAACATAGAACTGTTCATACTAAATAAGCTAACTATCTTTCTCTCTCTAGAGAGACTATTACAATACTACCCTGCTCTTACTATCCCTCGTTCACAGGGTGGCCTGGTCCCCGACTTGGATCACTAACAGTTGGAGGTCCTATTAGGGCATGTGGCTTACTGGGGCCTTGTGGATCCCAGGCTCAATGAGCAACCAGCCTGTTCAGTACCAGCAGCCAAAGAGGAAGTGGCCACTCCTTTCCAGCACTATAAAGCTGTGTGGAAGGAAATGGTCATTACACTCTGGGCTGTAACTAATAGTTGGAAGTATACACTTGTAACATAAACTTCTGCCTAGTGACAGAGATGCAGGGACTTAACTCCATAGGTGCCAATAGAAAACCCATGGGTCCCTACATATATAATGTTCTTTATAGTGCTGGTGGTGCCTTCTCTATATTATGTTCTTGGGAGATCATTACCTACTGCTCATTTGTATGCCATTTTAGTACCTCAGTCTCTGCATGTAATGTACTTTAGGTGCCAGAATCTTTTCCCCCATAATGTGCTTGTAGTGCAGCATTCACAGCTACAGTTAAAATTGTACATGTAATGTCAATACCCCCTTCCTGCAGTGCCAGACTTTAAGCTAAATTTGCCCCCACTGCTCTGGTTTGATTCTCCTGAAAATTCAGTGAAAGCACATGGGAAAGTGGGTGGAGTCCAAAGGGAGTGGCCAAAAGGGGGCATGACCAAATTTTTCTACGGCATGCTATGCGCGCCACCTGTGTTATTCATTCTGGCCACCCCTACCAAAAACATCTTCTGCTGCCGATGGACTTGGCTACAAAATGCTAGAAAATATCCTGCCATAGACAATAATGGGAATTGTCTCTGCTAAAACCCTCAAATTGCGAACAAAGAAATTTCGGAGCAATTATGAGATTTAAGTGTTTTAGTAGAGACACTTTGTAGTACAGTATTGTCTAAGGCAGGGTATTTTCTAGAGTTTTGTAACTTTGATAACATGCTGGCTTCAAATAGCACTATGTCATTGCCCTCAGAGACAAATAACATTATTATTTGTCTTTTTACTATAGGAGAATCTAATGGTACTCTCCACACTATTGATCTGACTACCTCCCCA
>CM044438.1:19891801-19928966 GCA_024363595.1 Xenopus borealis
TTTTTTTTTTTTTTTTTTTTAACAGTCTTGCAACATTGTTTCAGAAGTCAGAGCCAAGTGTGCAGAGAAAGTAACGGACCGTGCTTTCAATAACTATTGTTTATAAAAACTCTTGAACCATTATAAATGTGTAATTAATTTAAAGTTGTTTAGAATAACATTATTACACTATGCAAATTAATTTTTTGGGTTTGTGTTCACAGCAGATTGAAATTCCTTTTTTTTTTGCTCTTCTAAGTGAAAGAAAAGTTCCATCACCTCACCTCCTCTATGCCGAGTCAAACACAGGAATGCAAACTGCTAGTGCTTTGGTTCACATGGACCTACAAGCCCAGACAAACACCTGTGATTATATCTGCCTATGAAGAATAGGCAGCATTCTGCATAGAATTGGGCTAAATAGTTGGGAAAACTCTAGCCAATAGAGTGCAGGCATGCAGAAGAATCTTAGTACTGGGGGTTGTGGAGGGAAATCTGATCTAATATAGCAGCTTGGGTATGCTTGGATTATTCTAGTGTAAGGGCCATGCTGAATGAGCACTTTTTGTTGGTTATCCTTGTATCTGTAGATCGCATTCTACAAGTCATATTTAGTTTCACATGTCTATAAATAGCATAATATATTAATATCTGATGTTTAAATGACATTTCTCATATGACACTGCATGCTGCATTTTCATATGATTAAGTTGGATGGATTGTTTTTTTTCTCATTGAAATACATTGACTGTTGGATGTTAACACAATAAAACCAATATTATCTGGTAATAGCATGCAGGATAAAGATGTGCAGCATTCCACAAGATCTCGCACAGTTGCATGCTTTTACATGATATTTATTTGGAATAAAAAAATATATCTGACTAAAGTCAGAAATTAAATTTTACAGATAATTTTTGGGAAAATTTGTTGAGGAGGTAGTTAAAACATAGGCCATTCTAGCATTTTGGAGATCTATCCAGAATGTTAATGTAAATTGGAGTTAGTCTCTCATTGTACAGTATAAAGTAATATCTGAAGATTCTCATTTATCCGGTCTGTATCTAGTATAATTAATTCAGTTTTTCTTGAAAATGTTTCACCACTCATCCAAGTGGCTTCTTCCGTTCAACTAAAGCGTACTGTGGATTCTTTCTCCCTCTCCCTTGGAGATTTTTCTTCTATGCTTCTTTAGCTGCCTTCCCTTGGTGCTCGCTCCCCCTTCCTTGTCACAGTGCTGCCGGATCATATTACTTCAGCTGTGACAAGGAGAGCAGCCAGGGAGCATCTGATTGGCCAGCAGCACAGATTGCAGCGTGGGAGAAAAGGAAGTAAGGAAAACCCTATCTATCAGCATAGCATTGCAGTCTGCAGCCTTGTACCTGTGCCATTTGTTTGTGAGTTCTGAGGGTATTTATACATGTACTTGCCACTGTACCATCTGTTTGTGGGCTCTGGGGGTATTTATGCATGTACTTGCCCCCCGTGCCATCTGTTTGTGTGTTCTGGGGGTATTTACACATGTACTTGCCACTGTGCCATCTGTTTGTGGGCTCTGGGAGTATTCATACATGTACTTGCCACTGTGCCATCTATATGTGAGCTCTGGGGGTATTTATGCATGTACTTGCCCCCCTGTGCCATCTGTTTGTGAGTTCTGGGGGTATTTATACATGTACTTGCCACGGTGCCATCTATATGTGAGCTTACATGTACTTACCCCCCTGTGCCATCTGTTTGTGAGTTATGGGGGTATTTATACATTATTCTTGGCACTGTGCCATCTGTTTGAGCTCTGGGGGTAATTATACATGGACTGCTGTGCATCTTTTTGTGAGCTCTGGGGGTATTGTAGTTCATTTCTGTGTATTTCTTTTATTTTTAGAAATCAAAAGTTATGTATTTCATGTGCGGCCCCAGAAAATTTTAATTCTTTGAATGTGGCCCAAGGGAGCCAAAAGGTTGGACACCCCTGATGTATATGGCAAATGCTTTCAAAGCTCTACAAACTGCTTCTAGCTCCAGTGAATTTGCAGGTAGATCCACCATACCACTTTCCCATTTTCCTTGTTCAGAAAAAACTTGGAAATGAGCACCCCATCCTCTTTTGTTTGCATCTGTTATAATTAACTTTGTCGGTGCTGGAAATAGTTGGCTTCCTTTTTGCAAATTCTCTATCTGAAGCCACCAGGCCAGAGATCTTTTCAGTTCCTGTGTCAATTGGACTTTTTTGTTCAAAGACTGTTTGGTGGTCCCATAACGAATTCAAAAATATTTGCAGATCCTTCATGTGAGCCTGAGCACAGGGAACGACTATTATTGCTGCTGAAAAAAGTCCCAAAACTTCTGTGACTTGTCTCACAGAAGATACTTTCCTTTCTTGTAACTGTTTCACCTTGTTTCTTATTTTGTGAATCTTTTCCAATGGCAAAGAAACTGTGCCTTCCTTGGTATCTAGGATTATGCTGAGAAACATATTTGTTGTGGGATGCAAATTGGACTTTTCCCAATTTATTATCCAACCTAGTCTTTGAAAAAGTTGGATAGTCAACTCTAGGTGCTCCTGTAACATGGACTGTGATATCGTTTTTATGAGGCATTAGTCCAAATATGGTATTATTTAAACTCCTTGCATTCTTAAAAAGGCTACGGCCACTGCTAGTATCTTTGTAAATATTCTCGTAGCACTTGATATTCCGAACGGTAGTGCAGCAAATTGCAGATGTTCTTTGGTAGTCTGACTTTTTATCGCTATCCTTAGGAATTTCTGATGACACTCCCTTATTGGGACATGTAAATATGCATTTTGTAGATCCAAGGTCACCATTACCTCCTGTTCGCGGAGAGCTTGTATTGTAGAACGCCTAGTTTCCATTTTGAATTTTTTCTTTTTTATGAAATTATTTAAATATCTTAGATCTATGACTGCTCTCTATTTCCCATTTGGTTTTGGAACCAAAAAGATAGGGGAATAGACTCCCGAACCTCTTTCCTGCTGAGGTACTTGAATTCCTAAATTGCCGACCACATAGCATTTTTCTTTACTTCTTCTCTTGGCATAACCTTTTTCTATTGTTTGTAATACCCATTTGTCTGTCACCTTTCTCCATTCTTCTACAAACTTATTCAATCTTCCTCCAAACTGTCTGGCGTCATGCTGAGAATGGTCACTGATGTAAATTTGTGTGACCTCTCCCTCTGTTGGTTCTCCCTCTGAATTGACCATAATATCTGTCTTTCGACGTTTTCTGACTTCTCCAATCTTGCCGCTATTTATATGAGGAACGAAACCCCCGAAAGGAACGTTTGAAATTTCTTCTGTCTTGTGGTAAACATTTCAATTTATCATCAGATTTCTTCTCTACCAATAAGTCAAGTTCAGAACCAATTAGATTTTCACCTTCAAATGGCAAATTAAGCAAACGATTCTTTGAGGCTATATCAGCACTCCATGGTTTTAATCATATAGCCCTTCTGGCTGATGTTGTAAATGCCCTAGACTTTGATAAAATATCTATTGAAGATAGAGCAGCTTCTGTGAGGAAATCGGCCTTCCTGTCCATTGGATCTCTGAGACCTGCGCTGTCTTCAAGAGGATATTTGTTCTCTTAATTTTGTGCCCCATTCAATTAGGCGCAGAAATCTAAATGTTAACGCACTTCTGCATTCGGGACGTCTCATCTGCCTACGCCACTTCCCTGGAAACCTGATCCAGCGTTGTGAAGTGGCTCACTACAAGTGCATTCTCCCTAGGGTTCACACGCACAATGTCCGTGTCTGCCACTGACAGATAGATCTAACAGTGTGGCGATTAGGAAGCTGCAGTAGCTCTCAAAGTCAAATGTCTGCAATTTAACTTATGTATCGGTATAAATATTTACTTGGGAAGATTGTGACACAAGGATTTATACAATGTTCTGGACTAATACAGCTATTCATTCATTAACACTTTATATCCTAATAGTAACCGTTCCTTCTCGTATAACGGATTCATCCATTCAGAATATACAGTTGTGCTCATAAGTTTACATACCCTAGCACAATTTACGATTTCCTAACCATTTCTCAGAGAATATGAATTATAACACAAAAACTTTTCTTTCACTCATGGTTAGTGGTTGACTGAAGCCATTTAATTTTAACCAACTGTTTTACTCTTTTTTTAAATCATAATCACTACACAAACTACCCAAATGACCCTGATCAAAAGTTTACATCCCCTGGTGATTTGGCCTTATAACATGCACACAACTTGGTTTAGACACAAAAGTGTTAGAATGACTATTAAAGGTAACAATCTCCACCTCTGATTTGTTAGTTTGTATAAAAAGGCCAATGACTTTCTGGACTCCTTACAGACCCTTGCATCTTTCATCCAGTGCTGCACTAATGTTTTTTGGATTCTAAGTCATGGGGAAAGCAAAAGAATTGTCAAAGGATCTGCAGGTAAAAGGTAGTTGGAACTCTATAAAACAGGAAACAGATATAATAAAATATAAAAGGAATTGAGAATGCCAATTAGCAGAGTTCAAACTCTAATAAAGAAGTGGAAAATTAGGGGTTCTGTTGAAACCAAACCAAATAAAACTAAAATTTCAACCACAACTGCCATAAAAATTGTTCAGGATGCAAGGAAAAACCCACAAATAACTTCAGGTGAAATACAGTGCTCTGAAAAAAATGTGGTGTGGCTGTTTCAAGATGCGCAATAAGGAGGCACCTGAAGAAAGATGGTCTGCATGGTCGAATTGCCAGAAGAAAGCCATTACTATGCAAATGCCACAAAGTATCCCGCTTACAATATGCCAAACAGCACAGAGACAACCCTTAAACCTTCTAGCACAAAGTTATTTGGAGTGATGAGACAAAAATGTATCTTTTTAACCACAACCATTAACGCTACATTTGGAGAGGAGTCAACAAGGCCTATGATGAAAGGTACACTATTCCTACTGTGGAACATGGTGGTGGATCGCTGATGTTTTGGGGATGTGTGAGCTACAAAGGCACAGGAAGTTTGGTCAAAATTGATGGCAAAATTAATGCAGTAAGTTATTAAGAAATACTGGAGGAAAATTTGCACTCATCGGCCCGGAAGCTGCGCATGGGACATACTTGGACATTCCAACATGACAATGATCCAAAACACAAGGCCAAGTCGACCTGACATTGGCTACAGCAAAATAAGTGAAGGTTCTAGAGTGGCCATCTCGGTCTCCTGACCTCAATATAATCGAGCCACTCTGGGGAGACCTCAGAGGTGCAGTTCATGCAAGACAGCCCAAGAATTTACGGGAACTGGAGGCTTTTTACCAGGAAGAATGGGCAGCTTTACTGTCTGAGAAGATAAAGAGCCTCATCCGCTACTACCACAAAATACTTCAAGCTGTCATTGATATTAAAGGGGGAAATACACGGTATTAAGAACTGGGGTATGTACATTTTTGATCAGAATAATTTGGGTAGATTAATAAGTGACTTCAGCCAACCACTAACCATAAAAAGAATTTTTGCGTTACCATTCATATTCTCTGAAAAATGGTTAAAAAATCATAAATTCTGCTTATGAGCACAACTGTATGTTTCAAGGACATAATGAATATGGTGGCACTCCGGCTGGAACTTTATTCTTAATGGTGTGCAAATCATAATATATAATACAATCATAGTCCTGAAAAGTAAGAAGTTAATGTGCCAACATATCCTACTATATACATAAAGTGAGCATGCACAACAATATCACCGTACATGTTTGTAACGTGACAGTGCAAATGAATATAGCCATACATGTTCATACAATATTAACTGTATATAAAAGTAAAAAAGCACAGGAAGTTTGGTGAAAATCAGTGCAGCACTGGATGAAAGTTGCAAGGGTCTGTAAAGCTCCCCATAGACACAACGATATTTCCCTGCCGAACGACCGATCATAGGTAAGTCCGACCAATCTGTCAAATTATTGTGCAGTTAGTGGGATACAAACGATCGTTCGTCTTACGATTTTTCGTCCGGTCTGATGATTGATCGGCCAGGTTAGAAAATCTTTATCGGTCCCCATGCAATCTACCTATGTTTGCAGGGCAAAGCAGGCAGCGATCCTTCAGTTTTGCTGCCAATATCGTCTGAAATGGTCTTTTTAGTTGATGGACACATCAGGCATTTAAACGATCGTTTTGAGACAATCGTGGTCTCACGATAACTATTGGATCTTTCAAAAATCTTTACGTCTATGGCCAGCTTAAGGAGTCCAGAAATTGGCCTTTATATACAAACAAACAGATCAGAGGTGGAGATGGTTACCTTTTAAGTAATTCTAACCCTTTTGTGTCTAAACCAAGTTGTGTGCATGTTATAAGGCCAAATCACCTGGGTATGTAAACTTTTGATCATGGTCATTTGGGTAGTTTGTGTAGTGATTATGATTTTTAGTCATGTGGCCATTAAAAATACCTTGTTTTCTGTGCTTTCTGCTCAGAACTGGACTATAAAGAACTAAAACACTTGCTATTGGAGATGCTGAACATTTCTGTGGGAAAGTGATGTACGGAAGCAGAAAATCTGACCAGAATAATAAGGGGCCCAGTGGCCAGATAAATACAGCTCTGTTTCTGAAAACCAGTTCAGGGATTTAGCAGTTTTCTAAAGGACATTCTTATTGGCGTGTCTCTATAAACAGGTTGCTCAACTTTGTAAATCTGAAGCTTTTGTTTTATTTTCTTTCAGGGTGTACTATATGACAGAATCGGTTGATGCCAAAATAACTTCATTTGCAACATCCTGCCTACTTAATCCATTAGCAGCCCATATGTTAATCTGGCCATAGATGTAATAATTACGATCTTTCTCGGAAAAGATCTTTCCAAGAAAGATCGTTCGTTTCAACACACACGTGTAGAGCTGAATCGTCAAATATACAGGTAGAAACAATAGAATTCTACTTGTATCTGACAATTCAGCACTAACAATGGCCGATGTTCACGGTGCTTTCAAAGGCATCCGATCAAAATTTTCCGTCCAGTCCGATCAACCAGCTGACCGATATCTTAATCATTTCCCACCATACACGCACCGAATGTCGTACGAAAATTCATTTCGTACGATATCTGTACGCCTATGGTCACCTTTAAAGGGAGAATGTACTTATTTTTTTTTTTTTTTCTATAAATGTTTGATGTCATGTGAGTTTAGTTTATTTTGCATCTTTACTGACCAATTAGACATAATTTACATTTAAGCAATGGATTTTTAAAAATTCTAGAACATGAGGGCATATTTTTAGTAGAGCACCTACAGCTCACAGCCCATATACTGCATGTTGCCATGAAAATGGGACTCTCAAAATAACACTTGGGTTTGGCTATAAAGGGTTACACCCAGTCTCTCAATCACATTACACCTTAAACATCAGACAGCCCAAAACATACCAACACCCAGAAAATTAATTTGTTGCCACCATCTATCATTAACAGGCGATAGAAACCTAATGTGACATTTCCTCTGCCCTCTATAACAGATGACTCACACTACAACAATTTCTGATCAAAGAAATGACTAGCCCAGGTTCCCTGTCCAAATTGTCTCAGAAGGGCAGCTATGGATAACGCCTTTGCACAGCCACCCTGCGGAAATGTCTAAGGGTTTCTTTGTGAACGCTAATGATGCCAGAGCAACTCTGCCCTGGTATGCCACATGTATTTTTGCTCATCTTTTATAAGAGGAGTCTACATGTTTTAGACAAAATGTAGTCTAACTTCTTAGTGCCCAAGACTGTTTGTTTTGATGAGGATGGACTGATGCTACAGACCTAGCTCTGAAGCCTAGCATGAATAGGTCTTTGTGTACTTTGTAACGCTGCCATGGCCTTCACTCCACCGTGTGCCCCATGCATTCTTTGTGTTCTCCAAACTGTGATGCTGATCTTGGCACAAAAAGTCTTCGTTCTGCTCTCTAACACTGATCATTTACTATATTTGGAAGCCATTTTTCTTGGAGATTTTATGAATTGTTTAGTTTGGTTTTTAAAGGAAAACAATACCTTTAGAATAACTATTTAACCAATAAGAGTATGTAAATATAATTATATTTATAAAATTCATTTGTCTGTGCAGCTGTGTATACTTTAACAAGTACATTTATACAATAAGTGACCAATTAAAGTATGTTACTGAATTGGCATATACAGTTGTGCTCATAAGTCTACATACCCTGGCAAAATTTATGATTTCTCAACAATTTTTCAAAGAACATGAATAACACAAACTTTTCTTTCACTCGTGGTTGGCTGAAGTCATTTATTGTTAAACAACGGTTTTCTTTTTTTAAATCATAATCACTCCACAAACCACCCAAATGACCCTGATCAAAAATGTACATACCCCCTTTAACATCAATGACAGCTTGAAGTCTTTTGTGGTAGTTGTGGATGAAGCTCTTCTCAGATAGTAAAGCTGCCCATTATTCCTGGCAAAAAGCCTTCAGTTCCTGTAGCCTCTTGGGCTGACTTTCATGAACTGCACATTTGAGGTCTCCCCAGAGTGGTTCAATGATATTGAGGTCAGGAGACTGAGATGGCAACTCCAGAACCTTCACTTTATTTTGCTGTAGCCAATGACAGGTCAACTTGGCCTTGTGTTTTGGATCCTTGTCATGTTGGAATGTCCAAGTACGTCCCATGTGCAGCTTCTGGGCTGATGAGTGCAAATTTTCCTTCAGTATTTTTTGATAATTTACTACATTAATTTTTCCATCAATTCTGTGCGTCTGTTGCTCACACATTCTAAAAACATCAGCGATCCACCACCATGTTTCACAGTAGGAATGGTGTACCTTACATTATAGGCCTTGTTGACTCCTGTCCAAATGTAGCCGTTTTGTGGTTGTGGCCAAAAGTAATTGACCTTTTATACACACCCACTAATTACAAGCAAACAGATCACAGATGAAGATGGTTACTTTTTAATAACCATTCTAACCCTTTTCTGTCAAGTTGTGTGCATGTTTCAGGCCAAATCACCAGGGTATGTAAACTTTTGATCAGGGTCATTTGGGTAGTTTGTGTAGTGATTATGATTTAAAAAGAGTAAATACAATTGTTTGACAATAAATGGCTTCAGCTAATCACTAACCATGAGTGAAAAAAGTTTGTGTTATCATTCATTGCATTTTATGAAGTGCCAACATATTCCAATAGAAGCATGAAGGTCCAGAATTAGATTCAAAATGTAGGCCCTGCCATTTCAACAACAAAGAAAGCAGAGCTCATTAGAATTTATCTTAAAGGGATATTGTTATGGGAAAACATGTTTCAAAATGCATCAGTGCTTCTCCAGCAGACTTCTGCACTGAAATCCGTTTTTCAAAAGAGCAAATGTATTTTCGTATATCTAATTTTGAAATCTGCCATGGAACTAGACATATTGACAGTTTTCCAGGTGCCCCAAGTCACGTTATTTGTGCTCCGATAACCTTCAGTTACGTTTTTCTGCTGCACTGCAAGTTGGAGTAAAATCACCCCTTCCTTCCACCCCAAGCAGCCCATCAGTATAAGAATGGGAAAGTAACCAGATAACCTCTCCCTGGTAGACGTAAGAACAGCACTCAATCTTAAAAATGCATTTCCCAATGTGACCCATTCAGTTACACTGAGTAGGAGAAACAGTAGCCTGTTGGAAAGCAGTTCCAGTTCTACAGTGTAGTGCTTGCTCTTTCTGAAAGCACATAACTAGGTTAAATGACCCGAGATGGCTGCCTACACCAATATACAACAAAAAAAAATACACTTGTTGGGTTAGGAATTTACCATTTTTCATGGTAGAGTAAATTATTTACAGTGTAATTTAGAAATAAAAAATACCATAAAAACAATTGCAGAATCCATTTAAAGATTCATACCTTCATGGCTTTAACTCTGCTTGAGAACATGAATTAACAATATGAATTTGGTAAGAGGCCAATATTCTTTTTCTAACTGTAGTAAGCAGATAGTCCACGTAGGGGAGATGGAGAGCTGTAGCTGAGACATTTAAGATACATTTGCTTTGCTTGTTGGCAGTAATAGAAAATTAGAATTAGGAAAAACCTTAGTCTATACACTCTTGTGGTATGTTTTATAGCAATGTTATGCAGCTTTAAGGTCATATAGATTTAGTTTAAGTATACTTAAAGCAAAAGCAAACCACATTTCTGTTTTTTTTTTTTTTTTAAGTAAAATTGATTAAAAAGTTCCTTAAAGGAAAACTATACCCCCCGAACAATGTAGGTCTCTATAAACAGATATTGCCTAAAACATCTCATATGTAAAACCCTGCTTCATGTAAATAAACCATTTTCATAATAATACACTTTTTTAGTAGCATGTGCCATTGGGTAATCCTAAATAGAAAATATCCATTTTAAAAAATAAGGACAGCCTCCTGGGATCCTAGGATCCAACGGTGCACACAAACATACCAAACAAACTATAAAGTTAGGTCACACGAGCCAATTAACAGACAGAGTTGTGTCTTTTGCTTCCACACTTCTTCCCTTTACAGTTAGAATTGAAATATTTCTGGTCAGGTGATCTCTGAGGCAGCACACAGACCATCATGAAATGGGGGTTCAAGGCAAGAGATGTAAAAGGGCAATATTTACTTAAATATATATACCAGGTAGGTAAGATTCTTTAATATGTCACTTGATTTGATATAAACTATCTGTTGCTCAAAAATTCATTTTCGGGGTATAGTTTTCCTTTAAAAAAGCCTCAATAAATGGTTTGGAAAATATAACCCCTCAAGGTTACTCTTACAATATTTCACACCCATCTATGGTGTTCAGCACATGATTTCATTTGCAAAAATATTTTTTAAATATCTATGCTGTACCCTGTTCACATATAACTTTTTTTTTTTTTTTTTTAGTGGCTTCTTGATATATTGATAGTTTTAGACTACTATTACCTGGATTTCAGCCCAACAGTGTCCATAACCATGACTGTATGAACTTTCTGTATTGTTAACCCTAAGATTTTTTTTCACTCTTGCATTGAGAATGTTCTTAAGCAAAAACTAATTAATACTGTTAATATATGAGAAACCACTAAACATAGAAAACTATTATCAATTGCAAAAGTCTTCAGAGAAGGAGCAAGAATACATCACTTTTTTTTTTTTTAGTTTTAGATCCTATTTAAAACCCCTAGACAGGGGTAACTAAAAAAGTAGCTAGGAATGATGTACATTATGTTTTGGGCTTCTCTACCAGCCCAAGGCAACCACAGCCCTTTAGGGCTAGTCCAGACTGGGAGATTCGGGGGTGATCCGTCACCTGGGGACTTCTCGCCGCGACAGATCGCGCCAGCGCTTTTAAGCCTAGCCGGTGCCTAGCTATTCGGGGAGATTCGGGGGCGATCCGTCGCGGTGAGAAGTCGCCAGGCGACAGATCGCCCCCGAATCTCCCCGTCTGGACTAAGCCTTAGCAGTAAAGATCTGTGTCTCCAAAGATGCCCCAGTAGCTCGCCATCTTCTTTTCTGCTGATTCGCTGCATATGCTCTGTGCTGCTGTCACTTACTGAGCTTAGGGACCAAAATATACAGTACTCCTTGGGCAGATTTATTGTGAATTTAGAACTTGCCACAATAAAAATAACTCACTCAAATCTATTCATTCCTATGGGATCTTTAAAAGCATATTTGTCAAATGGTGAAGTCCGTTGATAAATAACATCCCATAGGAATGAATAGAACATGGGTGATTTTTCTGGGTCTTAATCTAACCTTTTGATAAAACTCCCCCATAGAATATAAATGTCACAGTATGATTAGTAATTAATACAGATAATTACTACATGGCAGCACTGAAACCAGTGCAACTAGAATCAGAATTTAATTAGCACTGTAGCATCAGATTTATATTAGACCAACCTTTAATATCTGCTTGATAATTTGTGAAGACCCCTAAGTGTCCTACTCAACAGCTGCTCAGAGCCCACTGAGCATGTGAGTGTTGCAGACACTTTCCAAGATGGTGACCCCCTGTGCAAAGTTTAAAGTCTTGGATCATTGCTGCTATTGAGAAGCTGAAAATTTAGGCTGGTACAATAAGTTCACTAAAGAAAATATGGCATTTTTTGCCATATTCATTTTAAGGTTTAGTGCTCCTTTAAGAATCCTAATTACAGTACAATCGTCTTAATAAAAACTCAAAGCACAATGAAGATCAAGGACATTTTGCCCTTTATCCAGAGAAGAGAAACACAGCAATACCTTAGAAGTATTATTTCAATTAGAAAGATGTACATGTGACTTCTACAAACAATTCTCCTGTTCAGGGGTGGGAGCGACGTGGCAAGCCATCTGCCCAGCCTGGCCTGGCACTGCTTCTTTTTCTGGGACCAGTATGAAAAAAAAAATTTCATAACTCTTATGGTGGAGCTTCAGATGGTGGCTTAATGTTTTATATTTACCAGTACTGGAAGGGTAAATCCTTGTTTTTCCTTGATTCATCTGTCCTGTCCAAAGTATGGTTTTGTTTGATAAGCAATTGTCCTACTTATATTCTAGTGCCGGTTTTATTGTGCATGAAGACACCTGATAATTCTTAAGTTACACAACATTCACACAGAAAGACTTCTCAAGTTGAGTAAGTCAAATTTTTCCATTTGAATGGTGAGGTGCCTCATTGATTCTCACAACATGTGGGCTCGATGCTATTTAGGAGGACAAGCTTGAAAAAAATTCATAAATATAAATGTCACTGGGAGAAACAGACTTTTTGTTGTGGTAAGTGAAACCTCTAGACTTAAGGTACATCCATGTGCCCCCTGTCAATAGGGTTGCCACCTTTTTTGGAAAAAGGTACCGACCTTCATAGATATTTAAGCTTTTTTCCATATTAATAACATTGGGATCAGCCATCCTTTTTACCGTCCAGGCCGGTAAAATACTGGCAAGGTAGCAACCCTACCTGTCAAGTAAAAAGGTAGGAAATGTGGACAGGACCCCTGTTGGCACAATGTGCCCTGAACTGGGCACTTAAAGGGATACTGCTATGGAAAAAATATTTTTTTCAAAATGCATAAGTTAATAATGCTGCTCCAGCAGACTTCTGCATTGAAATCCATTTCTCAAACCTATATATATTTTTTTTATTTAATTCTTAAAATGATCTCTCTGACTAGTAAAAGAGATAAGGACAGCTCAGTAAGCTATGGGGTGGGGCTTCACTTTGCACCAGGAAGAAGGGGAAACAAGCTTCTGAAAACACAGAAACCACAGCAGACTTGCAGCAGGGACTAAAGGTGGCCATAGACGCACAGATAATATCGTACGAAACAAATTTTCGTACGATATTCGGTGCGTGTATGGTTGCAAATGAGCCAACCGATGTCGTCAGAAGATTAAGATATCAGTCGGGTGGTTGATCGGGCTGGACGGAAAATTTTGATCGGATACCTTTGAAAGCACCCTGAACATCGGCCATTGTTAGTGCTGAATCATCAGATACAAGTAGAATTCTATTGTTTCTACCTGTATATTTGACGATTCAGCTCTACACGTGTGTGTTGAAACGAACGATCTTTCTTGGAAAGATCTTTTCCGAGAAAGATCGTAATTGTTACGTCTATGGCCAGCTTAAGGTACATTAATCTGGGGGGCTGTTTAGAGGAAATTTAATATAAATGAGCTGGAGAGAGTGCAGAGACTAAGTGCAACTAAACTGGTTAGATGAATGGAAGTCTTAAATTATGAGGGTAGACTGTCCAGGTTGGGGTTGTTTTTCTCTGGGGAAAAAAGGTGCTTGCGAGGGGACATGATTACACTTTACAAATACATTAGAGGACATTATAGACAAATATCAGGGGACCTTTTTATCCATAAAGAGGATCACCGCACCAGAGGCCACCCCTTCAGACTAGAAGAAAAGGACTTTCATTTGAAGCAGTGTAGGTGGTTCTTCACAGTCAGGACAGTGAGGTTGTGGAATGCACAGCCGGGTGATTTTGTTGTAACTGATTCTGTTGATGCTTTTAAAAGGGGCTTGGATGGTTTTTTTTTTGACAGCCATAATATCAAAGGCTATTTTGATACTAAATTCTACAGTTAGTATAGCTATGGGCATATATGGTTTGTGTGAAAGAGTGGAGGGGTGTGTGTGTGTATGCTGGGTTTTAATGTGGAGGGGTTGAACTTGATGGCCTTTGTCTTTTTTCAACCCAATTTAAACCAAGTAACCGTTATTGTCAGCACTTCAGCGGATTACTATGTGGTTATGGAGAAACATGTTTTGTAATTTTCCAGTTTGGAAGCTCCTGGTTAGGATGTTTTTACTACAGGAAATAATGTAAGAAGCTAATTTACTGAGCATGGATTTTCAGCATTGTGTGGGGCACAATGGAATATTAAGAACTTTTTAGTTTTAGCTATTCTAATTGTTTAGAGAAGAGGGTATTGAGTGAGAAAGAGAGGATTTACTGCAGAAAGATCCATGGGAAGGACAATGGAAGGGTTACATTTTTTGTTAGAGGAGAGAGACCTTGAGCTATTTCCTTCTTTTTCCATCCTTAGTCTTGATATCTATAGAAGCCAGTGAATTGAATTTCTTTACATATTTTGGAAAACAAAACCAACAAATGGAAAAGTTTTTTTTAATTGCACTAGCTTGTCTCAAAATGGCCTTTTGGACAAACAAGTGGTCTGTCCCTGAAATTGCCACATTGCCCTCGGCCAAACAGGATCACAATGATGGGGATACAGGCTGCTTGGATATTAAAATTTGCCTTCATCCCTATCCAGTACTTTGGCCCAAGGGCAATGTGGCCATGTAAGGGACTGATCTACTTGTCTGACCCAAAAGGGGGCCATTTTGAGACAGGGCAGAGTCCCTCAGTAAAAACAAAACAGTGTGGCATCTGTCCCTATAAAACTAATCTGAAATACAAAAGAAATAATAAATTTTGTTTTATTGGTGTTTTTTGCAAAGCAGTGCTAAGGTGGCCATACATGGGCTGTACCATATGTAGTCAAGAATTACTCCAGAATCAATCTAGCAAATTTAAAAATCCCAATGGCATGCATCCCTATCATTGTTATCCTGTTATTTGGCCAGAGATCTGCTTGTTTGACAACCTTGCACCCCTCATCACCCTTTATAACACAATTTTTAGTATTTCATGGTAGTCTGAAGGGACACCAGTTGTTCTTGTGGTTATTATTGCTTTACATTGTTTGTTTGTTGCTGGTCTCTTGCAATCCATCTGTTAATGGAGTAGTCCATGAATCATTGAAGATACCACTGAATATTGTGCTGCATTAATATCTTCAAATCATTTATTGTATACTAGTGTGGGGGTTTATTATACCTGCTTCTTGCGCCTTCTCTTCTTTGTTGTGTTTTAAGTTGTGTTTTCATTGTGTTGGACTTTTGGCAACAAAAGTGTTAATGGTGTTAGCCTATGACTAAGGACTAGTGTACTCCGAAACACGTCAGGCAATGATGCGGTCTTTGAGCTTAACAATTTGATAGCCAAGCAATAAAGGATTTACTTTTTATTGGGATGAGCGGTTCATACCTTTTCAAATTTGGATTGTGCAACCGGAATTGGAACCAGCACTTCACCATTATATTACATATAATGGCACAGTTTGAGCAGTTCCTTTTTTCTGTCTTAGTCTGTCTGTGGCCCTATATTGTCAGGAACAGCCATTAACCTGATCACAGGGGAAGAAACGTTTTTACTACTCATTAGGTTTTGTTTTGGCTCTAGTGCTAAGCTATTACATAGCACTTTTAAAAGTAATGCACATTAAAACCTAATTTCCCAGACTGAAATATGTGTACTTGCTTGAGGATGCGTTTAAGATATTGAAGGTGTTCTAGTTAGAATTAATTAAAATAGAAATATAGAACACATTTTGGCTAGTAGGTCTCTACGCACAATGCACTGCAAATTTCTAGAATGAACTAGTTTTTGTCCTGTGCAGTGGCTTTGAAAATTGCCAGGAGGAGAAAACTTTACAAATTGGACGCTTTCAGATAATGTCCTTAAAAATGCTGTTGAAATAATTTTTCACTGGGAGGGTTTATTGAAGTAAATCCTACTTTCTTTTCAATGGGCAATCCTGTTTCAGATTTACAAACATGGGTACTAAACTGCATTTTAGCACTGAACATGATGAATCAGCCCTCTATAGAATATGGTTTACTCTGTGAGCTGATTTAACCTATCCAACTGTTTTAAATATTTGACTGCAGTCTAACATAGCTTTCTACTGTATATGTTAATTTGCTTATTCTTTTATTCATATTTTGAATTGCAGTTAAATGTGGAGCAGTTTTGCCTTTTTATCCCAGTTTTTAATGAACTGATTTTCACCAGTAGTTAATGGGAACTACATCTAAGGATGGCTTTTAAACTGTTCTTTTTATGGTGTTTTTGTAATTTGGAGTATTGCATCTTTGGAGGCATAAGCAGAGCAGCAAATAACTGAACCTAACCTTTAAATAGCAAGGTATAATTTATATGTGGTCTTTTTAAATGGTAAAGGAAACTAAACACCTTTTTAAGAATATAAAAAAAAAAAACTAATTTTCAATTTTGCAATTTATCCAACCCAACATTTACCACCCCATCCCCTGTGAATTAGGGATTTGCTGGAAGGGTCTTTGTGCATAGGATTCCCTTTTTGATTTGCTTTGCTTGGCTTTGGGGTGGAATGGGCCAGTTTAATTAAGTGCTGGGAATCCACAAAAGGAAAGTGAACAGAATCTAGTGTATGGAGGTTCTTTTTTTTTTCTGTTGGGAGCCGTGTACAGCCACCCTCTGCACACAATCCATTAGCCAGTTTCATACTTTGGTAAAGTCCAAACAGATTGCATCTACTGCAACTCCACTGACCAACATCTTGCTAACCACGTCATACCAAAACCGGTCATGTCAGATTTGTTTGACATGACCTATCCTTTATGACTTCTCCTTCATAAAGCCATGCTGATTGCTACTCATGTAATGCCAATCTGTAGAACATTATCTTGAATGCGAACAAGCCTTCAAATAAATTGTCTACCACATGCATGTTTTTTCCAGGATGAGAATGTAATGCCTTTTTAAACAATGGAATTACATCAGGGTTCCTCCAATCCATAGGAGGCAAAAGTGATTCCTAGAAAATCAAAAAGACAAAAACTGAATTAAACTCTAAAGTACCAAAGGGTGTATTCCATCAGGCGCTAGTTCACATAAATTTTGAGTAGGGATGCACCGAATCCACTATTTTGGATTCGGCCAAACCCCCAAATCCTTCCCGAAAGATTTGGACGAATACCGAACAGAATCCGAATTTGCATATGCAAATTATGGGTGGGAAGGGGAAAACATTTTTTACTTCCTTGTTTTGTGCCAAAAAGTCACGTGATTTAGCTCCCTGGCCCTAATTTGCATATGCAAATTAGGATTCGGATTCGGTTCGGCCAGGCAGAAGGATTCGGCCGAATCCGAATCCTGCTGATAAAGGCCGAATCCTGGCCGAATTCCGAACCGAATCCAGGATTCGGTGCATCCCTAATTTTGAGTAAACATTTTTGGTACCATATCCTACGCCAGCCACTGAATTGATGAGTCAGCCATGCCTCTATCAAATGGATGAAGAAACATACTCCTCTATTGTATGCACTAAAGATACCTACCAATTGCATTTGTTTTTTCAATATCCTTTAAAACCAAATTATTGTCATTATTGAATGGAGCTACTCTCTCATCCAGCATATCTTTACTTTTTAATTTTTTGTGGTAATTTTTTTTTTTTGTGGAGTGGCTTAAAACACATGTAATATGTAAATTATTTAAAACCGGCTTCTGTCCACTCTGACTTTAAAAGTTTAAATGCTTTCCTCTCCTTCTTAACCTCCTTACTAGTGTAGCTGACATGCAGGCTGCTGGTTTTAACAATCTGGTTTTCAATGCTACCCACTGAAACAATCATCTGAACAAAAAAAAAATGTTCAAAATATATTATACTTCTACAAATATTACCATATCCAGAAAGATTTAATTTACACTGAACCTAACAAAAAGATAACTAAAATAACTAAATCAGAAAACCTGTAAACATCTGGATTGATTAAAAGCAGTCCAATAAGATCTGTGCGGCTCCCATTGACTTCTATAGGACCTCGACAACTTTTCCCTGGGGAGAGAAACAAAGCCAGTAGATCTGTACAGATCTGGTTTAATCATGCATACTGTTCCCTGCTGAAATTTAATTTACGGTCTAATTTTGCCTGCTGAAGGCAAGCAGTCATTTCCACTCCATAAGGTCCGTATGTTTTTGCACTGCAGGATAATACCAGAACTCTACACGTTTTGCAGTGAACCAGAGTGCATCCCTCTGTGCTGGAATGCAGCTTTAATGTTCTTATTGGAGTCCTTTTTTCTTTTGTTCTTTGCAAGCATCCATAAGTTCAAAAGTCTTGTTCGTTTTGGGTCAGCTCACACTTAAAAGCTACAGTATACAAGTTTATTTGTATATATTTTTTTCTTCTAGGTGGAAATACTGAAATTGGAGTAACACAATATTAAGGTAAGTGCTTTATTCTATTCTAAATTGTATCTATTGGTATGAAGACAAGCAAAATACTTTTGAAAATGTATTTTTCTGCATCATTTTTCTATAATTAAAAAATATTGCATGTGTTTGGTTGTCAGTTATGTTTTGATATTTGCTAGTCGGTTAAACCACCATATTCTCAGGCTGTAGAGTTGCAGGTTTCTAAACGTTTGGGCCCCCGTGTTATGTAGCACAGAGACTGCTACACCAAAAGTCCTGCAGCATCAAATTGAAAATGTATACACTAGAATCATCTTTGCAGGGGATTTCCCTTTTAAACTCTTACTCTAATATATTTTTGGACACTTTTGTATGATTTTTAAATACCACTAATGCTATAAATGTAATGGTTTTTGGGCCATTTTGGACCAAAGGGGTTAATATTTGAATATTTGGCAATCTGACTAGAGCATGTGTTGCATTGAACTCTAAAACACCAGGCTGACCCTTCGCTATGTGGAACAGTAGTTTCAGGGGCGTCTGCTGCCTGAGGGGGGTCACATCGTGAGTACAGCGAATGATATTGTGTTTGCTTCAATAGCAGAGCCGAGTTTCTGTTTTTAAAAATGGAAATTCGGTTACCAGAGGTGTATTTGTGCCGCCCCTGGTAACTGGCCGCTCCGTACTGCCTCTCATGGCAGGAGCGGCCCTACAACTCCCATATGCTACTGTGCATGAAAAACAAAATACAAAGGCACTATGAGGTTCTTGGACAAATAAACATTTCTATATTTGTTGCAAGACAAATCCACAGAGGCACCAGCAGAATATCACGACATTACTATAACATGTCTCTGAGACTGCATAGTGGAACTTCCCTTAGGTGATTGCGTAACACCTGGATAGATACACCCTCCGGATCTCTGCACCGTGACCTGGATCCTCACACGTTGGATGAGGGAACTCACTAGCCCTAATTCCCCAATTCCTACTTAGATTGTGTCCCTATACTACAGGCCAGTCTTGCCTGAGGGGAGAGATACCTCCTTGCCGGGCCAGGCTGATCGGCCGCCCCAGGCAACCTGTCCAGCTGAGGTGCCCCCTCAACCATGCATGCAGGAGCATATGCGCGCTGACCGGTCGCTTCTGGGACTCTCTCCCTTCACGTATGCGGGCACATGCGCACAGGCTCAAACAGGTGCTGCAGGGACACTCTCCCCCTCCTCTCACATATGCGCTCGCATGCGCTCAAACAGGCGCGCCGCTTCAGGCATGCTCTCCCCCTCATGTATGAGTGTGCATGCGCACGCACTCAAACAGGCGCAGGACTGCTGAGAAGCGCAGCTCACTAAGCCGGACTAAGGGGTAGGCAGCAGTGAAAGGTACGTGCCTGGCGCCCCCAAAGCTTTGCGTCCTAGGCACGTGCCTATTCTGCCTACCCCTAGTTCCGGCCCTGCCTCCTTGCTATTCCTCCTAGTTTGATCCAGGCTGCTCTCTCTACTTAACTTACTGTACCTATCATACTCTCCTAGGGAGTACTATTACAGGTAGTATCCTATCTCTAGCTGGCCTCATTCACTCTCTAGAGGTATTGGTCCCTCAATGGCAGGGGTGTCCAAAAGGTAGATTGGAATCTACAAGTAGACCTTTAGCTGGTGATCACTAGATCTCAACAAACTGAATGAAATCACAAGGGAGGGTGATTTAGACAAGCTGATATTTTTTATGGTTACATAACAAATAGTTTTGTTAAATATAGAAATTTAACTTCTATCATTAATCAATATAATATTTAAGTAATATTTTCTATGGAACAGAAACTAACAATGCTTTTATGGATGTAGATCATAATGGGACAACATCACTAAAAGTAGACCTTGTATTGGTAAAGAATAGGCACTCCTGGTCTAGGGCAGAAAGGCTTCACTGGACCTTGGTATACCCATGCTCCTGTTATGAGGAAAAATTTATTTGAAATCGCAAATATAGGCATTTGTAATGAAAACTGTTAATAAGTCTATGTATATTTGCTGGCTGGTCATTGGACTTTATCCCAGTTTTAAAGGATTTGTTTGTAGAAACTCCTCTTTACCGCTTCAACTATGGTCAGCCAAGTCCTATATCTGTTCACGTCCGGAAGAAGAGTGTCTACTTGGGTGTGAACACACTTGGTGAATTTCAGCAAATAAACATGAGGCTTTGCATATCGAACTGAAATCCACAGTGTGTTTGTGAACCAACACAAGGCTTCCAGACGTGTAGTATATTCTGCTAGCAGTTGATTATTACAATTATCCTGCGCAATATAAAAAATGTTTCTACTCTCACCTACCCTGGTTATTAAGCTATTGATAGTATCTGATATGTTTCTAGGATAGAGATTTGGACTATGGTGCTCCTTTTGGAAAGTACTGGAAGAAAATACAAAGGCTTATTTATTATCCATGGCATAACCATAGAGGAAGCAGACCATGCAGTCGCAGGGGGGCCTGCTCAACATGGGGGGCCCAGGCTGTGGGGTCTGCTTCCTTTATAGCTAATAAGAAAATCCCCTCCTCCCCAGCCACACTCTTACTGGCAAGAAAGGCATACACAAGTTGGGGTAGAATGTGGGCAGAGGCGGAGCGTAGGCAAGAAGTGGGCAGGAGGATGGTGGTTGGAGTGTGCCGGACCTCCTGCAAAAATAACCTTCAGAGGGGCCTGGCGCACTCTCTTGTGGGGGCCAGCACACACTCTTTTGGAGGGTCCAGGGAACTCTAGTTCAGTGATTTTCAACCTTGTGCCTCCAGCTGTTAAGGAACCACAAGTCCCACAATGCAATGAAGGAGTCTGACAGCCACAGTCAGGCAAATGCATTGTGGGACTTGTAGTTTCTTAACAGCTGGAGGCACAAGGTTGAAAATCACTGCTCTAGTTAAGCCACTGTTTACTATGTAAGTGCAAAGAGTATATTTGGATGCAATTTGCGGTTTAATTTTTCAGTAATACAGTGGTTTAGTTAAGTGCTAAGTATCAGCCAGATCTTGCAGCACATAGAGCTAGTGTGGATGCAGTTAAGCCTGGGTTTATGGAGAGGCCACCAAGGCCCAGGCCTAGGGTGGCATGATTTTAGGGGGAGGCATGCTGGCCAACCACACCCAAATTGGTTTAAAAACATGGGGATGTGCAGCAGATCACAATAGTTTTTAAATTTCCCTTGCACCAATCCCCATTGCTTTGATCCCAACGATGAAACTTTGAGCGAATAAAAGGGAAGGGACAGGGGCAACGAATGACAGCAGGCTCCCACTATGTAAATCCAGCCCTGGTTGCAATATTGGACTAATTGCATGCTAGCGGCAACATACTGGGGAACCCTGGCATTAGCCCCAGGTCTAAGCTGGCAGTAAGAAAGTTATTGGTATGGAATTACCAGCAGTGAAATTAGAGATAACCTCAGAAAAATTCACACTCATTCCTATGGGATTTTAGAAAAATCTAAATCTTCCCATTAGTGCTGAATGTAAAAATGTGTTTTCATGCTGAAAGATAACTTACTTTTAAGGGATGTGTGTGAGAAATACATTCTTTATCTTTTACGTATCCCATTGGTAATTATTGTGGGCCAGTGCCAGAGATCCCCTTATTTTTGGTATCTTTTATATGGTAAGTCATTTCCTTAGACTCCCTATACACCCCCCCTTCATGCACCTTTCATGCTCAGGAATGATTCTATAGAAAACAAGGGAGCTGCACTGGGGACTAGGCCAGAGATCTGACAGCTGTTCATATCCCCTACCCATTCCCCAGTGCAGCTACTTTGACACCATTTACTGATTCAGAGGAGTTGTGGGCCAGCAAAGTAGCAGCAGGGGCTGTAACAGCCTGCTGTTAGGATTATTGGCCTGGTCTGATGTAATCCTGTAGCATAACAGGCATATAACCGATATATTTTAACTAAAGAGACCACTCTGTTAATAAATGTATGTTTGCAATTATTGGACAGACATGCGCAAAGAAAATCTTAATGTTTATAAATTATTTCACTGGGCTTAACAAATTCCATATAAAGACCTAGTTACAAACAAAAAGTACATTGTTGCCTGGAATTGCTGCAGAAGAATTTACATTTAATCCTGAATATTTATTTAAATGTGTTGGGTAGAATTTATATAAAAAAAAGTGAACTGATATTAAAATTAATTTAAGTCTTAATCTTCAGAAACCAACATTCACATTAAAATAGGAAAACTTGGTATTCCCCAATATTCCCTTGGTATTCCATTATTTTGCTGTAAAATACTTTACCTGTTGTATTGATCTAGGAAAACGGGTTGAGACTGCCTCTATGCATGCCCAGTGACGGTAAGAATATATCTGTTGCTGCACATATGGGGCACATTTGAGCCAGAAAATGCAAGCTACAATGTTTTATGGCTAAAATGTACCCCCTGTGCTCAGTGATAATTCCCTCTTTATCATTGCACACACACGTGATGATTTTGACCTTTACTTGCCTTTTTCTCTGCAAGCTATTTCCACTATACTGCACCACTTATGGGCAACATTCCTAGATTCTCTTGCATTTCTGCATTAAATAAATAATATTGAAGAACCTGATGTAAAACAAGCCATTGACTGTGTGATTTAGAAGTACTTATCTCGGGTTTTATTTGTTCAGCTCCACAGTCTTCTCCCTCGGCATGTGCGATTCAGACCTGTAACCTTGAGTTTTGCCGGCAGAGGTCATCTGCTAACTTTCCAATGGAGTATGACTAGCCAGACACACCTCCGACATTCCTGAATGCCCATTACATTTAATTATGTAGTGTTTCTGTATACCAAGCACTGTGCATTTTTACAATGCAGTAACAGAATACATAGGGAAAAACTATTTTGTAAATTTTGAAAAATTTAGCCTGCCTATGATGGACTTGTACCAAAACCTAGGGAGGCCACATTTATGTTTATGACAAAAAAAATGTGCTATAATTATTTAATGCATGAAATAGCTGGCTCTGCATGTAAAAATACTTGTGGTAATTAATTTTAATTTGCAATTTTAAATTTTTGCAGGCTTTGCAAAAATTATATAAAAAATGTGAACCTGCATGATTTTCAATCATGAGTTTTCAGATAGATGGTTGTCTTGTACACCTCAGGGGATAGCTGGTTGGCCTGCACTTTGTATTTAGACAGGCCGCACTAGTTCAGTAAAAGAAGTTTCATTGGCTGAACTGCTCGTTTGGAGAATCGTATGAACTAGTGATGTGCAGGTTGCCCCTGAAACCTCTGACTCAAGGTTTGACCAGCAGTTAGGCAGGTTCAGGTGGGAGTTTGGCCAACCATTGTGCTCCCAAAGATTCCTTGTCTTGGGACAAGAGGCATACATAGAAGTAGAGTTAAGAATTGGATACCATGGGTAGGGGTCTGGGGCAGTTCCTACAATGGCAACATTTTTCCAGGTTTGTGGGTTGACTTTTTTTTTTTTTTTTCTTTTTTTCCTGACCTGCACAATATGGCCAATATGAATTAAACTGAACAGTGTAATGTTGCAGCTAGCTGCTCTTCTTTTGGACTCTATCAAAATATTGCACCTTCAAAACTCTTTGTAGTGTTGGTCACGATTTACCCTACTGTCACATAATTATTTAAGTTTTAAACAAAATGATTAGCTGATACGAATCTGAGAAATAAGTCATTAACTGGTATGCGTGATATACAGATAGAAATCATTCTCTAATTAAGTTTTAAACATATGGAGGGTTAATCTGTCTCTTCCCCCCCCCCCCCCTTATCTGTGTTCCTGTACTAGTCCCCTCATAGGCTGCCTTTGATTACTTCTCAAACAAGAGCGTACTATCTCAGTAACTTTGGGAGACATTTGCTCATATTGCAGGCCAAAGTCCAACTTCAGCTTGGGTTAGAACAGTGGTTCTCAACCTTCCTAACGCGGCGACCCTTTAATACAGTTCCTCATGTTGTGGTGACCCCCAACCATAAAATATTTAAAATATTTTCGTTGCCAGCCGAGAGCGGATTGTTAGGAAAGTACAGGAGACAGCGTGGCTGCGTAAAGGTTTGTTTTCCATGAGTAGATCAGCAAAAAATTGTTGCCACACCCATTTTGTGGCCACACCCCAATTATTATGTTAATTTTACAAATTTTAAATGGGCAGGGAGAGCTGTATGGCAGTCCCTACTAAGGGGATATAGAAAGTTGTAGTGCAACTGGCTTCCCTTCACAGGTTACTGAACTAGAACTCCCAGCACCAACACCCAGAGAGCTACAACCTTAGCCCAGGGCTAGTGGGGAGAGCGATAAACCTGCTCTTGGAACCCCTTAAGTGACCCCTATGAAAGGGTTGTTCGACCCCCAAAGGGGTCCCGACCCCCAGGTTGAGAACCACTGGGTTAGAAAGTAGTAGGCTGAGAACCCATGATAAACTTCCATGACTCCTTTCACTTAAATGGGAAATAGTGGGAAGCATATGTGCGAGTTCTTATTGGTCCAGAAATCTCATGCCAGACTGAAAACCACCCCGTGGAACAGGATTGGTCTCCGATATTTTGTCAGTAATCAGGACTTTGTTTCCTACATTTGAGACACTGCTTACTTGTCGTCAAAGTAACTGCCTTAGCAGTCTGCAGTACATTCTTCACGAGGACAGGGAATGAATGCATATGAGCAGAGTTGCTATCAGGACCCCATAGTGTAATTGTGGACTCGTAGTGTAATTGTGGACTCCACTTACCATATGGTGCCATGCTTCAAATTTCATCACAATGCCTTTCATGTTCTGTGATTAAGGTTGTGAATTGTCAGTGTGGGTTTTTTTTTTTTTCTGCTGCTGGAAGAGCACATGCTACCTACTGCTACATTGTTTTAATGGTGTATGTAGTCATTATTATTATTATTATTATGTATTTCTATAGTGCCAACATAGTCATCACCAGCAATGCACGCATAGCAGAGAACAAACAGATATTGAATTCAAAAGCAATTACAGTGCACGTACAAATAAAGTAATTGTAGAACAAAAGTTTATTGTAGCTAAGAATTACTTTTTTTTCTTTCATCATGCAAAAAAAAAAAAATCGCCTTTTAAGAAATCTGTAGAACCATTGGAGCATACACTATACTCCCACACCAAACCGCAGCAGCAATAAAATTAAAACACTGAGCTAGTACAGTATATGATTTCACATGGGAGACCTAAGAGTGAACCCTGGTGTAATCTCACTGTAAATAATTATCCTCTTCCAAAGCTTTCTTGTTTATATCCTGGTATAATCCTTATGCAGCAATGACATGGAGGAGTGGTTAGCACATATAGGGATATGGAATGCTTTTTATGATTGTTGGGAAATGTACTGTAAGTGAAAGTGTAATGATTGGGAAGAGACACTGACAAGATCCATCTCTGATTTATACCTCTTACATAACGGATGAACTAACATCTGCCATACACATTCTCTTTTATTAACTGCAATTTTATATCCATATCCAGAAAAGTGCACTCAGCTCTGACTTTCCTATGTCTGACTTTTTTTCTGGTTATCTGATATCTATGGATGATATCTAGGATAGCTCTCCTTGAAAACATGTTATTTTTGCACTACAACAGTTGGCAATTTATGAGGTGGTCTCTGTTTTATATCTTTACAAACCACACTATCTAGAGGCCACTACTTTATTAAAATAATATACAGGTATGGGACCGGTTATGCAGAAAACCCCAGGTCCTGAGCATTCTGGATAACAGATCTTTCCGTAGTTTGGATCTTCACACCTTAAGTCTACTAGAAAGGCGTGTAAACATGAAATAAACCCAATAGGCTGGTTTTGCTTCCAATAATTATTAATTATCTTACAAGCTACTATTTTATTATTAAAAAGAAAAATTATATCTTTTTTTAAAAAATTTGGATAAAATTAAGTCTATGGGAGAAGACCATTCCATTTCTGGATAATGTTTTTCTGGATAACTGATCCCATACCTGTGTTCCGTTTTACAATACACAAAATAACCGTTTTACAACGTAAACTGTAAGAGGGTTTTCAAATGATTTTCTTCACTATAAATTCTGAAAAACTAGAATTTAGTTTTTTTTTTTGCAGTATTTATATTTTTTTGTGCACCATTCAGTGCTTTTTTTCGTTTATACGTTTTTTTTTAGTCAAATCTTCTAATTTAGTGACAATCATGGTTTTATAGATGAGTTTAATTGTGGTTTAAAATTATGGGTTGCTTTAAGTTAAAATGGAGTTCCTGTAGCCAAAAGAAGAGGTTTCTGGTACGTTGATCTTTTCTATGGGGAAAATAGACCCCCCCCAACCACTATCGATAATGTCCTCTAATGTACTTCACCTCACAAGCACATTTTTCTCCAGAGAACCCTAACATTCTTTCATCATAGTTTAATTCTTACATTGTTTTTACCAGTTTAGTTGCACATCTCTTCGCCCTCTCCAACTCACTAATATCCTAGTTTGCGCAAGTGTTCAAAAGGCTCTTAAAAAAAAAAAAAAAAAACTGGAGCCCAAAACTGCACTGCCTACTCAAGATGTGATCTTATCAGGGACCTTAACTCATTAGAGCTAAAGAGAAGTCTACCCATAATGCACTAAACCCCTCCGCCTGTAGGCCTACCTCCCCCCCTCCGGGCAAATGCCCCTAAGTTGCTTCTTACCACCTCAGCGCAGGTCCTGACCATGGAGTTTGCAGGCGCCATCTTCTTCCTGGATTCTTCGTTGCTTGGCAGACCATGCGCAGTAGGAGCATTTACCGGTTCAGCTCTACTGCGTTGAAAGTCACAAAGTTTTCTGATTGAAACTTCGTGACTTTCGGCGCATGAACAGTAGAGCTTAACCGACAAATGCTGCTACTGTGCCGCCACACGCCAATGGATCCTGGAAGAGGCCTGCAGGACGAAGATGGCGCTTGCAAACTCCATGGTCAGGACCTGTGCTGAGGGGGTAAGTAGCATCTAAGGGGCATTTTTCCGGTGGGGGGGGGGGTAGGGGGTCAGGGGGTTAGCGCATTATGGGTAGACTTCTCCTTTAATGCCCTTTTTATGCAAGACTGTATTTTATTTGCTTTATAAGACACTGACTGTCACATCCTAGAGTTGCACAGTTTGTTGCTTCTGCTCACTTCTTCATCGAATGCAATTTATTTGTCTCTCAACATCTGTTACACATAAAAACCATGATTTCACAACCTCACAGTAATTTGGAACATATATCTGTGTGTTTTAGTAACTGCCGTAATTATCTATTAAAGGTCTGGTCTAAAACTGAATTTACATTTTTCCCCCACCCTTCTCTGACTCATTGCCTTAGCTGCTATTCCCTGACGTGCTGAGCAGATGCCTTTCCACCTTACAGGATGACTGTTGTGTGACCGCATACCATACATACAAACCAACTGTCCCGTATTTTGAGATAAGTCCCGATTTTGACAGCTCAGTTCGCAGTCCCAGATTGTTACTAAAATATCCCGACTTTCTCTTTGATCTCCTGTACTGAACAGCCAGAAAGAAGTACAAAGTTTCTAAAACGGAGGCCTTTGGCAGAGATCCCAGAATGGCAGGTGCACTTCAATACATTTAACCGTTTAAGATGAGCAAAGAAACAATTGTAACTAAGATAAGCAGGTCTCTTGGGGAAACTGAGCTGCTTAAAGGGCAATTTACCTTCATTAGCAAAACTGTAATGCATCTAAAACCTGAACCCTAAAACCCCCAGAAATCTGTTAAAATGTTCCATAACCTACCAAATTTTGTAAAAAGGATTTTTTATTTAGGGAGCGTTGCCATAAAATGGACATGGTCCAAAAAAATTTTGAATTTCTCTGCACTATGCGCTGCAGATGTTTTAGTCCCTCTTTTTTTCCTTCTATTTTCCAAATGTTGGGGGAGGTATGTGACAATGCTCTTGCCTGTTGTCGTAGTCTGCACAGAGAAATGCAATAAATGTAAGCTACCTAATGTATTCCTTTGTACAAACTGATATTCTGTGTGATCATTTGAGGGTTTAACTGCCCTTTTAATAAAAGTTTCTCTCAATTTTCCTGCAAAAGGATACATTTCCAAGGGCATTTTTCTTCTGTTTGATGTTCGCTGGTTCATTAGATAATCTTTCTCTGTAAACTTTTTGGCCATGATTGCTTACTTAACATCACATTTATGTCATGTGATTAGAATAAGTGTTTGCATGGCAAGGTTTGCTTGGGTTAGTGTACCTTCTACAAGCATGAAGCCAGACTTGAATAGGAGAGTAACAAGACCTCATTCCACAGATAAGAAGACTCCCGTCTTCATTCATGTCACATCATTTGTAGTTGTTTTACAATAGTATGTCATACTGTTTTTTGTTTTTTTTTTTGCCTGTGAGCCATGCTGGTGCTTTATTGATACTTTAATAATGATAATAATTTATGAATTGGACTAAACTTTTTTGGTTCACCAATTTCATACTGTAGCCAAATAGGGACCTATAAAACTCCCCTGCAACGGTTATAGGTTTTAATTGTAGTTCATTTTCATCAATACATTAATCTAGTTTTTATGTGTCTGAATTTTTATGTGTTTTTCTTGATAATGTTAAAAACACAAAATTAGCTATCTGAAAGTACTCCCTAAGTTAGTCTGAAGATTCCAAAAAATTAATGGGTAATCGGGTGGTACAGGTATGGGATCTGTTATCCAGAAACCGGCTATCCAGAAAGTTCAGAATTACGGAATGGATGTCTCCATGATCTTTGTCCCTGCAGCTGGAGTTGGAAACAGTAACTCTGGCCATAGATGTAAAGATTTTTGAAAGATCCAATGGTTATTGTGAGACCACGATTGTCTCCAAACGATCGTTTAAATGCCTGATGTGTCCATCAACTAAAAAGACCATTTCAGGCGATATTGCCAGCAAAGCTGAAGGATCGCAGCCTGCTTGGCCCTGCAAACATAGGTAGATTGCATGGGGACCAATTAAAGATTTTCTAACCTGGCCGATCAATCTTCAGACCGAAACATCGTAAGATGTATGATCGCTTGTACCCCACTAACCGCACGATAATTTGACAGATTGGTCGGACTTCCCTAAGATCGGTCGTTTGGCAGGGAAAGATTGTTGCGTCTATGGGGAGCTTAAATGGGATGTAAATGCAGAAATAAAAAAATCCAAAACATCTCCAAACTGATGTTTAGAAATACCGCTTTGCACCACTCAGGCCCCGAGTTCAATTCGTTTGTACTTCTGCATGATTTTCCTTGTGTACTCCCAATAACCATATTGGCCATAGAATGTAATCTAACTGGAATCTTTGTAAAGTGCTGTGTAAATAATGTCAATAGTATATGAAGGTTATAACAAAGGAAAAGAACTTCTCATTACTGATATACAATATGTTCTGGGCATGTCTTTACAATTTGGATGTGTAGTTGGAGCAGTCTTATGGTTTGTAGCAACTGTGCATGTGCCAAAAGTGCTGGAATCGCTTAAAGGGGTTGTTCACCTTTGAGAACTTTTAGTATGATGTAGAGTGATATTCTGAAATAATTAGTTTTAATTTTTTATTGAAGGTTTTTGAGTTATTTACCATAGCTTTTTATTCAGCAGCTCTTCAATTTGCATTTTAAGCAATCTGGTAACTAGGGCCCAAATTACCCTAACAACCATGCATTGATTTGAATAAGAGACTGTAATGTGAATAGGAGAGAGTCTGACTAGGAGGACTTCATTCCCTTACTGTGCACCTAAATGCAAATAATGAATTAGGGGCACTTTCAGGGGTAATCATCTAAGCGGGGGGAGATACAGGAAGGCGGTACTATGTAGGGTAGAGGGTAGGGTTTTTATTATTGGGTTTAAATATGCTTTAAGCAGTGCCATATCTTTGGTCTGACTATGAAGAGTTTATATGTCGAGGACTTCCCATACCAGTCAGTTGACCTGAAGAAGCTTATGAGTAGTGAAGCGTCTTCAGTGATTACCCAGGAAGTCCATTTGCTCTAGAATTACTTATACTAGATTTAAGGGTGTCAAGCTCAAAAAGGTGCAGAGTTTTATAGTATTCAATCCTCAAAAGCAACCAAAGTATAAATCATTAAGTAGTCACCAAAGCAAATATCTGTACCTGGGCAAGCACAATGCCTTATTTCAACGGTACTGCTCAATCATCTGCCTGTGATTCTACCCTGTATGGCCCTCACATTTAAGTCTGACTGCTGTGACTTAGTATCTTGTGTAAACTTTGAAAAGTATCCATACTGAGATGAACTGACCCATGCATTGTGTTGATTCAAACTGTGAGCCCCTACATTACCTGTTATCAAACAGACTGTAATGGACAGATTTATCAAATTCGCAAGAATGATTCGAAATTCAATTGAATTTTAAAAAAGATTCAAATTCCAATTTTCGAATATTTTTGAAGGTCACACCGGCCACCGAATTTTGAAAATTTAGTCGAAGGATTTGAATAATTCGAATAAAATTCTATTCGAATATTTGGCAGTTGAATTACTTGCCCTTTAAATTTTTATTCGACTGCCTAGTTCGCCAGATTAAACCTACTGAATTGCTACTAAACCCTATAGGAATCTCTCAAAAATTCGATTGAATGGTTAAAATCGTTTGATTCGAACAATTGAATTGTTCAATCTCATTTTTTTCAAATAGCAGTAAAATCCGTCGATGGTCGAATTCAAAGGATTTAAATTCGGCCGAAATTCGATGGTCGAATTCGAGAATTTTTTAACCCTTTAATTCGACCCTTGATAAATCTGACCCTATGTCATCTCAGACTGTTGTGATATGTTGGGTTATATTCCGCTTGTAAGCAAGGAAAGTTGTTGCAAAGCAAAACCTTTTTGGTTCAATAGAAGTGTTGGCGTTGAGGTGGGTAAGAAAAGACGTGCTTTTAAGGCTTTCAAGTTAGCTGGGACAGCCGAATCATTTTATAAGGTACAAGGAGGCCAACAAATCATGCAAAAAAGCGATCAGGCAAGTTAAAATCGATAAGGAAAAGGATACAGCGGTAAGCAGTAAGAAAAATCCAAAATTATTTTTTAAATGTATTAATAGTAAAAAATTGAAACAGGAAGGGGTAGGACCTTTATTTTCAGAGGGGGGTCAGCTGGTTGACGAGAACAAGCTAAAAAGCTCAGATTCTGAATGCATAATTTTCTGTCTACACAAATGAGGAACCAATAAACAAAGGTACAGGGTAATTAACAAGCTTAGCTCTGTGATTGCCAAACCTCTCTACTTAATTTTTCAGGATTCATTGAGGTCTGGCATGGTGCAGAGAGACTGGCGAATAGCTAATGTGGTGCCGCTATTCAAAAAGGGATCCCATTCTCTGCCTCAAAACTATAGGCCAGTTAGTCTGATGTCGGTGGTAGGAAAGCTTTTTGAAGGATTAATTAAGGATAGGATACTGGACTTTAGTAGCAAATAGCAATACTATGAGTTTGTACCAGCATGGTTTTATGCGTAATAGATCTTGCCAGACTAACTTAATTTAATTTTAGGAGAAGGTAAGCAGGGACCTCAATTCTAGGATGGCTGTTGATGTGATTTATTTAGACTTTGCTAAAGCATTTGATACAGTGCCACACAGAAGGTTACTGGTTAAATTAAGGAATGTTGGCCTGCAACATAGTATTTGTAACTGGATAGAACTGGCTAAAAGATAGACTTCAAAGAGTGGTGGTAAATGGAACATTTTCTAATTGGACCAGTGTTGTTAGTGGGGTACCGCAGGGCTCTGTACTGGGTCCCTTGCTTTTCCACTTGTTTATTAATGACCTGGATGTGGGCATTGAAAGTACGGTTTCTATTTTTGCAGATGATACTAAATTGCAGAACTATAGGTCCCATGCAGGATGCTGCCACTTTGCAGAGTGATTTGTCTAAGTTGGGAAACTGGGCAGCAAACTGGAAAATGAGGTTCAATGTTGATAAATGCAAGGTTATGCACTTTGGCAAAAATAATATAAATGTAAGTTATACACTAAATGGCAGTGTGTTGGGAGTTTCCTTAAGTGAGAAGGATCTTGGGTTTTTTATAGATAACAAGTTGTCTAAGTGTTGTTCTGTAGCTACTAAAGCAAATAGGGGTCTGTCTTGCATAAAAAAGGGCATAAACTCAAGGGATGAAAACATAATTATACCTCTTTATAGATCCCTAGTAAGACCTCATCTGGAGTATGCAGTGCAGTTTTGGACTCCAGTCCTTAGGAGGGCTGTAAATGAGCTGGAGAGAGTGCAGAGACTAAGTGCAACTAAACTGGTTAGAGGAATGGAAGACTTGAATTATGAGGGTAGACTGTCCAGGTTGGGGTTGTTTTCTCTGGAAAATGCGCTTGCGAGTGGGCAGGATTACACTTTACAAATACATTAGAGGACATTATAGACAAATATCAGAGCACCATTTTACCCATAAAGAAGACTTTCATTTGAAGCAGCGTAGGTGGTTCTTCACAGTGAGGTTCTTCACTGCCGGGTTTTTGTGATGGCTGATTCTGTTGATGATTTCAAAAGGGGCTTGGATGATTTTTTGGACAGACATAATATCAAAAGCTATTTTGATACTAAACTCTTCAGTTAGTACAGCTATGGGCATATATGGTTTGTGTGAAAGAGTGGAGGTGTGTGTATGCTGGGTTTTACTTTGGAGGGGTTGAACTTGATGGACTTTGTCTTTTTTCAACCCAATTTAACTATGTAACAATTAATGCGGACATGGTCTTTTTGTGATGATGTTGATTAAAAAACTGGGAGTCAACACTAGCATCCTGTATAAGCCCACTACCACAAAATTCTGCCCTTTGGTATCCCTAAAGTTAGACAACAAGGACATATAAAGACAAAGGTGCTCTAAACCCAACAATGAATGGATATAAAATCTAAATATTCAGGATCTCTTGAGTTTTGACAGCACATGGAATCCATTGCTTTGTTATGAACTCTTATAATTATTGTAAACCACCATTATCAGGAACCGTTTGACAGATCAAAAGATCCCAGGTTGTTTTGGTGTCTTGTAACTGGAGTACATCAGGGTGGTGCATAATGGCACTACACTTGTGGCACACCGATGCAACAGGCAACATCATTTAGAGAAGCTGTTTACCACGGGCCAATGACGGGGCTAACTAAGTCTAATCTCACATGGGGTCATCACTCGTGTTTTAGCCTGGGCACTTGCTGTTTGCAAATATGGCTGACTGGCTTGTTTTCAAACTGCTACTTCATGAGTACATGCATGCAGGGCCGCCATCAGGGGGGGACAAGTGGCCCGGGCCCGGGGCTGAAGGGGGGCCCAGCAGTGCTGCACTTTTCGAAGAGCCAGGCCCCCTCCCGAGAGCCAAAGCCGTGCTGCCGAGATGAATGCAGAAGTGCCGAACAGTCCTGACGCGACGGAAAGACCCGAAGTCACGAAAAGAGCCGACACTCAAGTCCTGAAGCAGCGAAAATACCCGATGTCATGAAAGGAGCAGACATTAAAGTCTTGAAGCATGTGAAAAGACCTGAAGTCACGAAAACAACTATAACTGAAGCCACAAGTTCAATTCTACTTGCAACAATGTGGGGTTTTTTGTTTTTTTTAATCCCCCTGGCCACCAATGTTTTATGTTAATATTTTATAGGCCCCTGCACCAATATTTTTTTTTTTTATTATTTTTTTGGGGGCCTGGCACCAATGTTTTTTAAAAAAAAATATTTTTTGGGGACCAAATTTTTTTTTTTTATTTCTAAGGGGGGCCATGTCGCCAATGGTTTTATTTTTAAAAAAAAATATTCTTTGGGGCTTGTAAGGGGGGCCCTGACACCAATGTTTGGTTTAAAAAATATTCTTTTGGGCCCCAATTTTTTTTTTTTACTTGTTAGGGGGGCCCTGTCGCCAATGTTTTTTTTTTAAACTTATAAGGGAGCCGTGACCACCAGGGTTGGGGCTTGGGTGTGAGTATGGGCGGGGCCCAGGGGGCCCTGAAAATTTTGTTGTGCGGGGCCCCATGATTTCTAGTGGCTGCCCTGCATGCATGATGCTGGGCATGTTATTTGTGAAAACACAGAATTGTGCATTGGGAGTAACTATAGCTGTCCACACAAACCATGAAAAAAATTTAACTTTTTTTGCACAGTAAATCATTGAAACTCATGTAACAAGACACAGCAAAATCTTAAACATGATATCCAGGTATTTTTTTATAATTAAATATTTTAAACCTATTTTAAATACAGGGGACCTGTTATCCAGAATGCTTGTGATTTGGGGTTTTTCGAATACTTTGTATCTTCGCACCTTAAGTATACTGGAAAATCATTTAAACAAAATAACCCAATAGGTTGGGTTTCCTTCCTTGGATCAAGTACAAGCTACTTTTATTATTACAGAGAAAATGGAAATTGTTTTTAAAAATTTCTATCATTTCGATAAAATGGAGCCTATGGGAGACGGCCTTTCATAATTCAGAGTTTTATGGATAATGGGATTCTGGATAACTGATTGCATACCTGTATATACCTGAGTGATCAGAGCATGTTTTTGAGTTTCTTACATGTATCTATTACCTGCAGCTGTGGAAAGTGTTTTTGTAAACTTTATTCTACTACTTTGTTAGTAGCACATTTACATACACAGGGGGGAGTGTATTAATGTTTGAGATTTGTTGCAGGTAAAAAAATTGTCACCCATAGACCTTCATGCATTTTGGTGAATTTTCACAAATTTTCAGCACCAAGAATTCTAGTGAGCAAATGATTTACGATTTGTTTTGCTCGATCATGATTTTTTTTTTCTCATGAACTTAGTTTGATAAATCCCCTTCCCCAGTTGTGCCATAATTTTGTGTTCACTTAGGTTTTACTGTCTGGAATCACTGATGAAATGCAAATATTAGGAGTGGTTCAATTTTTAGTATGTTACAGAATGGCTAAAGGTGGCCATACACGGGCAGATAAAAGCTGCCGACAGACTGTGTCGGCAGCTTATCTGCCCGTGTGGGGGGCCCTCCGACGGGCTTTCCCGATCGATATCTGGCCGAAAGTCGGCCAGATGTCGATCGGGCAGGATTAAAAATCCCGTCGGATCGCGGCCGCATCTGTTCGTTGATGCGGTCCCGCGATCCGACCGCCCATACTGATCCGAACGTTGGGCCCTAGGGCCCACGATCGGATCAGCTTGATATCGCCCACCTCAAGGTGGGCATATCGGGGAGAGATCCGCTCCTTTGGCAACCTCGCCAAACGAGCAGATCTCTTCGTGTATGGCCACCTTAAGTCTAAGCAACTTTTCAACTGACCTTAAAGAAACTAACACCACAAAAATAGTCTTTATAAATAATTACAATATAATGTACAGGTGAGCTGTGCTGGTACAACTGGTGTGTTTGCTTCTGAGACTCTACTACTATTGCTTACATAAAAAAAGCTGCTGTTTAGCCATGGGGCAGCCACTGAATGCTTAAAAAGGAGAATAGGCACAGGATACACAGCAGAAAACAGATAAGCTCTATAGTATACAATGAGATTCTTCCGAATGTATCCATTATCTGCTGTGTATCCTTGAATGACTGCCCCCATGGCTATACAGCAGCTTGTTTATATAAACTATAGTAGTTTCTGTTGCAAAAACACCATTTGCACCAGTCCAGCTCAACACATTATATTTTAATTTCATATAATGTTCCTTTAATTTAATTTCTTTTAAACTTAGTATAGTTTTTGAATTATTTGCTGCCTTCTGCCTTTTTCCAGTTTTCCAATACAGCCCATTAATCCCATCTAAAGACAAATGTTCTGTAAGGCTACAAATGTATCATTATTTTCTGTTTAATCCCCAGTCTAATTCAAATCAATTCATGGTTGCTAGGGTAATATGGACCCTAGCAACCAGATTACCGACACTGCAAACAGGAGAGCTGCTGAAAAAAAATACACAAATATTGGCAGCTCTTAGAACTGATGCAATAGTTGCTAATACTCCAGAGATGCTGCTGAGAAATGGATCAACTAAATGTTGCTAAATTGTAACCGTTTAGTGTCTGCACCTGAATTACTGAGATGCCAAACTCAAACACCAGAGTAGAAATAAATCATGCCAAGTAATTGAAAAAAGTCTTTATTTTTGTGGAACAACCTGAAAACTACTGAACTGAAAAAATTGTTTGTAAGGAGAACAACCACGTTAATTGCTCAGTCTCTGTAAAGTTTTATTCTAGTGAACTGTTGCATGGCTTGTTTATAGAATATACCCCCACATAAAAAGAATCTGTGAACTTCATTGTAGGTACATAAAATACAAGCCCTTGCTATTCCCCCTAATAGCATGCTTAAAATGTGTTTTTTATTTTGGTTTCTTATACATTTTTATCTACGGCGAAATAACGGAAAATAGGAAAGCTTGGATAAGTGAAAGTAGTGCAGTGCCACAGCTCCTATGAATCAAGCATGCCCCTGTGTTTGTCTGCCTGGGGCACAAAGTACAGATGCTTATCTGTCTGTAGTGAAACCTGATGTTTGACTGCTCCACGTGTATAAAACCTGCAGTCTCAGCGCTTGTTTCATATTCAAGTGTATGTTGAAGTGGTCAGCCCATAGTAAGTATCTTGTTAACATACTCATTCATTTCTCTGGCTTTTTGTTGCATTGTCCTTTTCTCTACACCTCTTCA
>CM044438.1:19939262-19982686 GCA_024363595.1 Xenopus borealis
GTATAGTCACTGTAACCACAAAAAGATGTGTGTGTTGAAGCCCTTTTAATTTTCTTGGGAGAGAACTTGGCTATGTGTCCTCTTCTTTGGCATTCAAAGCAAACCATTCCACTTGAATCAAATTTTACTGGTGTCTTAGTTTCCTGCTTTGCCATTTCCCTTTGTACTTGTGGCTGCTGGATCCTCCTGGTGTGTCTACCAGCATCTTTCTTGGCAAGTAAATAGTCCTCTGCCAATGAAATAGCTTTCTCAGCAGTATTTGGTCTGTGTTTCTGCACCCATGAGCTGACATCCTCTGGCAAAGTTTTAACAAATTGTTCCATTACAATTGCCTCTGAAATTTGCTGGTGGGTCTTCAGCTCTGGCTTCATCCATTTTATGTACAGGTCTGTGAGATGAGTGAAGACTTCCCATGGACTATCAACAACAGAGTATTTTAACTGACGGAATCTCTGTCTGTAAGTCTCTTCACTAATATTATAACGTCTTTGGATTGCCTCTTTTACCTGATCATATTGTGCTGCTTCATGGATCTCCATATTACTGTAGGCCATTTGGGCTTGGCCTATAAGATACGGAGCAAGCCTTATTACCCAATGTTCCTTTGGCCACATACAAGCAAGTGCTACTCTCAAATGTCATCCTCTTGAGTCATTTTTTGTTAGCTTTGGGTCTTTCTTTTTCTGCTACTTGCGGAGGAGGGGCTACAGGTTGCTCTGGTCTTAGCATCTGGATCAGATCTTTCCAGCGTTCTTCCTGTTTGTACAATTCATGCCGATACATCATTGTTTCCTCATGATGTCTCCTCTCAGCTTCAACTTGCTGCACTGTCAGCCATTTCATCAATTCAGTAATTCAGATAATGTTTTTTCTGGAAGTGCAGGGTCAGTCTTTCCTGTGGCACCAGAAATAGTTGTACTTTTCCTTGGAACAGTGCCCTCTAGTTCCACTTCTTCTCCAGATGCACGCGTGGGTTCAAATCCCATCCTCATCGCCATATATGAGGCATGGGTTAATTTTCACAAAAACTCTTGTCTTGATGGGGGAAAAAAAAAAAAAAAAATTTATTAATTTTGCAGACCTCCCTAAAAAAAAAAAATAAGCAAGACTCTTATTTAGCATAGTTCAGAGACTTGCAAAGCAGACTTTGTTCCCAAAAATAAAACAAAGCAGATCTTTACATCATACAGCATCACTTCTTAGTACCAGCACTTCTAACTTATACTTTACCAATGACTTCCCCTGCTTGCACATCACTCCAGACTTTTATAGGAGTCAGGACTCCCACAATGCACTGCAGTATTCCCTTTAAATTCCAGGAACTGCTGCTGGCCTGCCTCTTAAGAGGTGCAAGCCAGCACTCCAGGCTGGATCACAGGTATAGTAAAACTTTTAACTTTAAAGCTGCACTTACAATTAAGCTGTATTTTAATATCATTCACACCAATATAGCTAACATAAATGCATTACCTTTCCAATACATATGTGTACACTGCAGCATTTACCTTACACGTTTAAATGTAACACAAAATACAAGTAAGGTTTGTAACAAGCTAGTTAATTACATGCATGGTTCACAGGTGCTGACAGATTGAATAAAGAAAGTGCATTAGGTGGCCAGCCTAATGGAGAAAAGGGAAAAGAAACAGAAAAGAATACCATTCACCCAGCATAGGTCTGTCAGTCCATGTGAACGCTTGCATTAAAACCAGTGTGACAAATTTTAGTACACATTATAAACAAAGAAACATAACCTTTCACATCTCCACTTAGCACAGAATATTGTGTCACAGCATCCCATCCAATTAGAGTTGACCACTGAAAACAATGGTGCTTTGGTATTCTGATGAAAAGGTTAAATGAGTTAAGATAACTTTAGATAACAGTTTCTTCAATTAAGCCTGAGTCATGACACATTTAACTCACAAATCCCAGTGGCTGCATCGGTAAGTGATTGTACAGCAGCAGTCATATTCACAAGTAGGCTGTCTGCTTGTATTCCTGCCCTGTAATGTTCCTTCATTCATCATTTATATGCCTTAATTATAGTTAATCAAAAACCTTTTCATATATACATATATTGCAAAAAGAGTGGTGGCCATTCTAACAATTACAATCTTTCCTGCGACCAGCCGGACCAGGAGCTGAATAGTCACACACGCTGGTACAAACAATAGAATTCTACTGCTGTCTGATGATTTGGGCACCTTTCCGTCTTTGTCGAGATAACCGTTATCGGTAGCCTCATCTCCCACTATACACACACAGAGTATCCTACAACAGTTTTTATGGATATTATCTGTGCGTGTATAATCCCCTTTACAGATTTTATCTATTTGCCATTTCTGGGTTTTATCGCACATGCACTTGTTATCCTGGTAGAGAAACATGTGTTGCAGCTTTTGCTTGCCTACAAGTGATCTGAGTACTGAAAATCATTGTAGGAAGAAATACACTAGCAAATGCTACGTGTGAAATGCGCTTGTAGGTCGATGCCACACACTACTGCCTTTGCTGCTGTCTCCTCAGACTGTGACAGTCACTGCCTTTTTTCAGATATCTGAATTCCATTTCACTTGTATGGGAAAAGCTGTGACGTGATACATGGATATCAATCATGAAGTGTCTGCTGGAAAACTCATGTTAATTGTGGCAGTTCTTTCTGAGAGGATCACAGTGATAAATTATCCTGTGTGATATGGAGCAAAACTTTTTCGCTGTACAGTATTGGATCCCTTATCCGGAAACCCGGAAAGCTCTGAATTACGAAATGGCCCTCTCCTGTAGACTTCATTATAATGAAACAATACAAATTTTTTAAAATGATTTTATTTTTCTCTAATAATAAAACAGTAGTTTGTACTTGATCCAAACTAAGATATAATTAATCTTTATTGGAAGCAAAACCCGCCTATTGGGTTTATTTAATGTTTACATGATTTTCTAGTAGTCTTAAGGTGTGAAGATCCAAGTTTCAGAAAGCCCCGTTGTCCAGAAAGCCCCAGGTCCTGATGATTCTGGATAATAGGTCCCATACCTGGACAGCGTTGGGGAATATGTTGGCTCATCATACATGTTAATAGTGAGTTAACACCTGCCTCTAATATATTGCATTTCTACACACAACTGACACACACTTGGCCAAACACAGGCTATTGGCAATGCTTTACTGATGCCTTTGCTCAGATTCCGTATTGTCTAAATATTCATAATAAGCCATGGTGCTAGTTGTTTCTCTTTGAATAAGGTTAGGATAGGGTTGCAGACTTTTCTGTAGATGAACTCTGGACAGGGGACTGGGTTATGAGCTGATTACCATGCCATTAACTTCAGTGTCCTGTCTGGATATCCAAGTCTGTCCGAGTGATAACTGGAAAGGTTGAAACTAGGGAAGCACTGAATCGGTACGGTATTTGGCCAGGATTCGGCCGAATCCTTCTGCCTGGCCAAACCAAATCTGAATCCTTAAAATCATGTGACTTTTTTGTCACAAAACGAAGTAACTTTTACCCTTCCGCATATGCAAATTAGGGTTCAGTTCGGTATTCGGCTGAATCTTTCACAATGGATACTGGATTTGGTGCATCCCTAGTTGAAACCCTAGTTACAGCCCATACATAGCTAGTGCCACAATTGTAGCAAGGAAAATCTTCAATAATGTATGGTGACCAGACTACAGTTTCTCTGGGGTTTCACTAGACCTATGAGTTTGACGTATGTTTATGGCATCATGGGGGGTTTACTTAAGGGCAAAACTGGGCTGTTTGAATCTATTATCCAAAAAGCTCTTATTTACAGTAAGGCCATCTCCCATAGACTACGTTTTATCCAATATATCCGTATTTTTCAAAAATTATTTCCTTTTTCTTTGTAATAAAACAGTAGCTTGTACTTGATCCAGACTAAGATATAATGAACCCTTATCGGAAGCAAAACCAACCTATTGGGTTTATTTAATGTTTACCTAGTTTTCTAGTAGACTTAAGGTATGGAGATCCAAATTACAGAAAGACCCCTCATCTGAAAAACCCCAGGCCCCGAGCAATCTGGATAACCAGTCCAATACCTGTACCATCATTTATTTAATGCTTTAGATCAGGGATCCCCAACCTTTTCAACCCGTGAGCAACACTCAGAAGTAAAAGGAGTTGGAGCATGAAAAATGTTCTTGAGGTGTTAAAGTGATACTGACACTAAAAAACAACTTTTCAAAATATTAATGTACACAAAAAATTACCTATGGGTCATGCTGTTCTAATGTTAACAGATTACTTCTGCACAAATATGGCAGCCCCCTCATAGAGAAACATGGGGGATAAGATAGGTAACATAAAATCATCAGTAAATACTTTTTATGGCAACATTATAAATAGCATGCAAAGACAATGTTATGATAGGCATAAAAAAAAAGTTTTAATCTCAGATGTCACTATCTCTTTAAATAAATCCTCTGAATGGCCATTTGGTAGCCCCTACGTATGTGGATTGTCAACCTACATTGAGGCTCTGTTTGGCAGTGCACCTGGTTTATATACAACCAAAGGTTGCCTCCAAGCCTGGAATTCAAAAATAAGCACCTGCTTTGAGGCCACTGGGAGCAACATCCAAGGGGTTGGAGAGCAACATGTTGCTCACAAACTACTGGTTGGGGACCACTGCTTTAGATGTTGGAGACCCCATAACTATGGCTTTATGAAATGATGGCTTAGCAATGTTTTAAAGAATTTTGGTTCTCATTCTAAAATCTGTATAACTAAATGTATTATCGTCTCTGAAAACATGCACACATAATCATAGTTCATCCAATTTTAGGCTTTTCATGCAATTGAACGTATTGTGCTTATCCTTCTGTTATATGGATGGTTTCCCACCACTGAAATGTTTACAATTGAGAAAAAGATGAACGGAACAAACCCAAAACAAAATCATGCTAGGATTCTACTTCATTATACACGTTTGTATAAAACAAAACACTGTATTAACATAAACAGTTGCACTCATATTTAGGTTCAGGATAAAAAAGAAGGCAGTAATTAAGCCCCAAAATATGCCCTTGTAATATATCTGTAGCAACTTCACCGCTTTACTAAGTGTCCCTGGCGAAATAAAGTAGATAGTGTTGTGTTTGGTAGCCGAGGATGAGGAGGGTATAACTATGCTTTATTTGCAGGTTCATGCAGCCATTACATAACAGCAGTAAGTCTTGCATTCACTTTCAAGTTGTACAGAAAGTCCTATGTATGCACAGTGCCACCTGCAAATATATAAACCGTAACAATTAAACCATATGTATCTTAAAGCAATATATACATGACAGTCTTTGGTCCATGCAGGTAGTTTCCTGATTCTCTCAGTATGCCTTATAGGTTCACTTTCCTCTGCCCTATTGCAGTTGGCATCAGGAGTAGGGAAATGGAACATCTCCAAAGTCATATCTAGCAGGAGCAAGACGACTTGCATTCCATATGCGTCCATCGCTGGCGTCTCACTTCAAATGGTGTAGTAAATTTAGATTGTCCTTGTTTCAGTATTCCTGGTTTCTTAGTTAATTCTGACTAAAGATCCAGGCTGAAAGTGCACTTCTCTTGCACCATGTTTTATGTCCGTATAAGCCTTGCATTTGGCTTGGTGATGTTTCACAATGTCAGCAGTAGATGATTTTGTAGGAATAGTCTTTGGTGGAAGTTTGACGTCTGCAACATGTAACTTAGTGCGCATCTGTCTGCCATGTAATAATCCAGCTGGAGATGATTGGGTTGTTGCATGGCATGTTGCTCTGTAGTTATGCAGGAACTCTGTTGTAAATACTTAACAAGATTTCCCAGTAAGATTTGTTGTCTGTAGTGCTTCTTTCAGACCTCTGTTGAATTGCTCGATTTCTCCATTTGCTTGCAGGTAATACACTGAAGATTTCCTATGCACAATATTCCTCTCTCTCAGAAAAGATTCAAACTCATATGAGACAAACTGTGGTCTGTTGTCTATTAACCCCTTTGGATTTCCTTCTCTGCTGAAGACTGTATACAGAAATGTTATTACTGTAGCTGATGTTACATGAGAAACAAATGCAATTTCTGGCCATTTACTGTAATAGTCTATCAAGGTTATAGCAAATCTGCAGTCTATAGGAGCATCTGCAAAAGGACCTACTTTCAAGTTTTTTCCATGCTGTATCAGCAAATGGTACTGGCTGAAGTGGCGGTGTATGTGTGATAGCTGTTTTGTCATGATTCTGACAAGTAACACAAGAATGAATGGCAGTTACCACATCAGCATCCATTGCTGGCCACCAGTACAGTTCTCGCAGTCTTTGTTTTGTACATACAATTCCTTGATGACTCTCATGTGCAAGTTGTATGAGCTTTTTTGCAAGGTCTCTGGTACCAATAAACGGTGAGCTCCGCGGACAACATAGTCATCTACTTAGGACAGTTCGTGAAGTAAGGTTGAAGATCAGGACTGAGTTTCTTCTCAACATTTGGCCATTTGTTTTGTAAGAGATCCTGTAGTTTTACTTGAATTGGACATGAGGCAAGCTTGCTTAAAATCAGCAGCTGTAACTGTAGATGATAATATATCAGTCAGTGCTACAATTTCCATGTCCTCATCCAGCGTATCAGAAGCTGCAGGTAAAGGTAAACGTGACAAACAATAGGCAGTAACATTTTTCAAACCTTGTTTGTATTGCATTTTGTAGTTGAAATTCAATAGCCTTGCTGACCATCTAGCTATACGCATTCCAGCTCTTCCTAGTCCCTTTGTTGTAAGTAGTGTAGTTAAAGGGCTATGATTGGTGCATAAGGTAAATTCTCTACCCCATAGGTAGGTTCTCCATTTTTCTGTTGCCCAAACACACGCTACAGCTTCTTTTTCAACAGTTGAATACTTACGCTCTGTCTCTGTGTAAGTGTTCTGGATCCAAATGCAACAGTTTTCTCTGAATGATCAGCATGGATCTGTGTGAGAACTGCACCAATGCCATAGTCTGAAGCATCTGTGGTAACTATTGTGAGCAGTGCAGGATCAAATAAAGCTAGCGCTGGACTGTTCACAATTAACTGTTTCACTATGTCAAAGCTATGTGGAGCAATCTCTGACCAAACCAGACTTCAAGTTCCACGTAGTAGCGCTCGAAGTGGCTCCACAACTGAAGCATAGTTGGGAATAAACTGAGAATACCATGAAGTAAGACCTAAGAAAACTCGTAAGGTCTGGAAATCAGTTGGAGTAGGTGCTTGTGTAACTGCGTTGACATGGTCAGGGTCAGGCAGTAATCCATCTTGTGAAATTATGTGACCCAGAAATGACAGTGGCATTTCAAAAGGTTCAGTTTTAGTCCTGCAGAATCAATGCATTTTAGAACCCTTTCCAGGTACTTGTCATGGAGATCCATAGTTGGAGCCTAGACAATTATATCATCCAAGTAGCATTGTACACCAGGTATGTCATGGAGTATAGAAGACATAAGTCTTTGAAAACAACTTGGTGCTGAAGCCAGTCCATAAGGTAAACGCTTGAATCGAAAGAAACCATCATGGGTGATTAATGCAGTGAGGTCTTGGCTTTCTTCATGCAGTAATACTTGATGATAAGCACTCTGAAGATCCAGGGTTGAAAAGAATTTTGCTCCTCTGAGTTCTGAAAATATCTCCTCTGTGTGGCAAGGGATGATTCACAATAACCATTGCTTTATTAGGTTCACGGAGATCAACACACAATCTAATACCTCCAGTTTTCTTCTTTGTTACAACAATTGGTGAAACCCATTCAGAGGATTCTGATTTTTCAACCACATCTTGCTCTACCAGTTTTTTTAGTTCCTGTGAGACAGTCTCCCTTATAGAGTAGGGAAAGCGCCTCAATTTTTGGCGCACTGGTTTTACGTCTGGTCTCAACTTTACTTTGTGTACAAAGTTCTTTGCACAGCCCAGCGATGTGTTGCTTTGTGGTGAAATTTTAGACACTGGCTGTGTGGCAGGCACTCGTGCTGTAGTAATAAGACCATCAACTAATTGTAGGTTTAATGCAGCAAAGCGATCCCTTCCAAGTATAGCAGTACCTTTATTCACAATGTAAAAGTCACATTTTGCAGTATTTGATTTAAACTGTACAGTCACTGGTAAGCAACCAAGCACATGGATTGGATCCTTTAAGTAACTGACCAGTCTCAGGGCAGGTTCAACAAGCGTATCTTTTGCAAAGTATTTCAAGAAAATATCCTTTGGTAGTATAGAAACAGCTGAACCTGTATCAAGCATCAGATTAATGGGGTGTCCCTTGTCAGCAGAAGCAGTACTGACACTGACAGTGCATATAAACTTGTCTGGAATAAATGTACCAGCTTTATCCACACTTAATACTGTAACATTTGTAGTAATAAGTTCATGAACACATTTAGTAGAACTACGGCAGACCATAGCATAGTGACCTGGCTTTAAACATTTGCGGCACTGTATAGCTTTTGCTGGACATTTAGCATAGTTTGCCAGGTGTTGTGTTGAACCACAGCGAAAGCAGTATTTTTAATTTGTATTTCCTGCACGGTTTTGCAGTGAATCCCTTTCCTTAGCACTGTATTTTTCCTGTGACTGCGTATTATTAGGCCACAGTTTTGAATTCACAATCTGTACATTCCCAGCAGTTCCATGACTGAGAGTTTTAGCCACTGCCACAGCTGTTTCAATTTGGCTAGTAACTGTAATAGCATTTGCAAGGGTTAAATCTTGCTCTAGGAGCAGTCTCTCTCTAATGTGTGGTGTTTGTTTTTTCCACTATTTGGTCTCTTAGCATTTCATCTGTTAGAATCCCAAACTCACAGGTAACAACCAGCTCTCTTAAAGCTGCTACAAAATGTTCAGTGGATTCACCATTACACTGTCCATGGTGGCGGAATTTATACCTTTCAGCAACCAGATTTACTTTTAGCACAAAAAAGTTCTTTATAGCAGTAAGAGCAGTTTCATAAATATCATCAGGTATTGGTAATGTATGGAATATATACTGTCCCTCTGCCCCGAGCAGTGAATAAGTAAAGCACGCTTTCTAGTTGCAGAAATCTCCCCTTGGTCAGCAGCAATAATGTAATTATCAAACATACGGATCCAAGCAGTTAAAGGTATGGTATGTTTACCAGGGTTTGGTAGAAAAAGTGCAGGCTGCTGCAGAGGTAAAAAAGACATCCTTGTCGCCATTTGTTGTGTTTGGTAGCCGAGGATGAGAAGGGTATAATAATGCTTTGTTAGCGGGTTCATGCAGCCATTACATAACAGCAGTAAGTCTTACTTTCACTTTCAAGTTGTACAGAAAGTCCTATGTGCCACCTGTAGGCCATTTGTATAAACACCACATATAGACTAGCACAACTTCACACCCTTACGCCAGGCGAAGTTGCAAACTGACGAAGGGACGTAACTACGCTAATTCACTAAGATGCCCATTTTACTGAACGTTGCCTCTTGTGCTAGACTTTACTTCGCCAGGTCAGACTTGGCGAAGTTCAATACAATAGATAGGAGTTTGAAAAAAAAAAAACTTGAAATTTTTTTAAGTTCCAAAAAAATGCTGGCGTCTTTTACTCTTTTTAGGGTGATAGACTGAAAAATGTCTTTTATTTGGGGGTTACCCTCCTTCCCCCCCCTACATTTCCTAATTTATGGCAACTCAACTATACAGGGGGCACATGTTTAGGACAACTAATCCTACCATGTTTAGGAACGTGGGCGAAGCCAACGCTAGCGTATTTTCGATGGTGTCTATTTTGAGGAAATTAGAATTTTTTAAAAATGTTTAATTTTTCTTTGAAATCATAAACCAATACCTTGTACTTGATCACAACTAAGATATTATGTTACAAGGAGCGCAGCCTTTTTTTAGTACTGTGTCGCAGGATTGGTGTACATACGTATATAATACAAACATAATGAAGGGATTAGTCTGAGATCAAATGTGTTTTTTTTTTTTTTTTCCATTTTTGTTTTCTTTGAACAATTTATAACATTATACAAAATCAGATTGTATGCCAGTGCCGGAATTGGTTGTTGGCAGGTTAGGCACATGCCTAAAGCACATGGGGGTGTGGCACAGTTATGGTTGTCAGACAGATTATCATAAGAAAAAAATGGATTAAAGTGACACAAGGTACAGGTATGGTAATTAGGGAAAGGCTCCCATAGATGCCATTTTATCAAAATAATCTAACTTTTTAAAAATTTCCTTTTTCTCTGTAATAATAAAACAGTAGCTTGTACTTAATCCAATCTAAAATATAATTAATCCTTATTGGAAGCAAAACCAGCCTATTGGGTGTATTTAATGTTTTCATTCTTTTCTAGTAGACTTATAGCATGGATTTATTAAAAGGACCAGTAACATCAAAAAATTGTTTAAAAAAAATAAAAATATAAGGCAGTGTTGCCCTGCACTGGTAAAACTGCTGTATTTGCTTCAGAAACACTTCTATTGTTTATATAAATAAGCTGTTGTGTAGCCATGGGGGCAACCATTCAAAGGAGAAAAGGCTCAAGTTACACAGCAGATAGCAGATAAGCTCTGTAGAACATAATGTTATCTGTTATCCATTACTTATCCTGTGCCATATAGCTGTTTTTCAGTTTCCGCCATTGCTACTTAGCAGCTTGCTTATGAACTATAGTAGTGTTTCTGAAGCAAACACATCAGTTTTAACAATGCAGGGCAACACTACATGATATTTTCTTTACGTTTAAAACACTTTTTTGGTGTTACTGTTCCTATAAAGAAAAAGTAATTGCCAAAAAAGTATTTACTGTATAAATAAATACAGATTTAGTTGGTTAGTTTTTCTTTGGAAAGTTTATTTTTGTTTTTCTAGCCTTAATTTAATATATACATATGTCATTTCCAAATTTAGGGCCAGAGTTCATATTTAGTAGCTGGACAGCCATTGTTTTCGCGTTTCATAAATGTATATGTAATTAACATAGTATGTTAGGTTGGGAAAAGATGCATGTCTATCAAGTTCAACCTTTTAACCTGCCTAACGGCTAGTTGATCCAGAGGAAGGCAAAAAAACCATCTGAAGCCTTTCCAATTTGCCACAGTGGGGGAAAAAATTCCTTCCTGACTCCAAGATGGCAATCAGACTAGTCCCTGGATCAACTTGTGCCATGAGCTATCTCCCATAAACCTGTATGGACTTGCTAAAAAGTCATCCAACCCCTTCTTAAAGGGATACTGTCATGGAATTTTTTTTTCAAAATGCATCAGTTAATTATACACTGAAATTAATTAAAGCACAAACAGATTTTTTTATATTTCATTTTGAAATCTGACCTGGGGCTAGACATACTGTCAATTTCCCAGGTGCCCCAAGTCATGTGACTTGTGCTCTGATAAACTTCAATCACTCTTTACTGCTGTACAGCAAGTTGGAGTGATATCACCCCCTCCCTTTCCCCCCCCAGCAGCCTAACAACAAAACAATGGGAAGGTTACCAGATAACTGGATAACTCCCTAACACAAGATAACAGCTGCCTGGTAGATCCAAGAACAGCAAGCAGTAGTTAAAAACCCATGTCCCACTGCGTTGTACTCGGTTACATTGAGAAGGAAAAACAGCCTGCCAGAAAGCAGTTCCCTCCTAAAGTGCTGGCACAAGTCACATGACCAGGGGCAGCTGGGAATTTGCCCAAATGTCTAAAATTCCCCATAGATGCAACGATCTTTCCCTGCCAAACGACTGATCTTAGCGAAATCCACCAATCTGTCAAATTATCGTGCGGTTAGTGGGATACAAATGATCGTACATCTTACGATTTTTCGTCCGACATTGGTCTGAAGATCGGCCAGGTTAGAAAATCTTTATCGGTCCCCATGCAATCTATCTGTTTGCAGGGCAAGCAGGCTGCGATCCTTCAGTTTTGCTGCCAATATCGCCTGAAATGGTCTTTTTAGTTGATGGACACATCAGGCATTTAAACGATCGTTTTGAGACCATCGTGGACCATTGGATCTTTCAAAAATCTTTACATCTATGGTCAGCTTTACCCCATGTCAGATTTCAAAATGAGTATAAAAAAAAAAATCTGTTTGCTCTTTTGAGAAATGGATTTCAGTGCAGAAGTCTGCTGGAGCAGCACTATTAACTGATGTGTTTTGAAAAAAACATGTTTTCCCATGACAGTATCCCTTTAAAGCTATCTAATGCATCAGCCTGTACAACTGATTCAGGGAGAGATAATTCCACATCTTCACAGCTCACTGTAAAAAAAATCCCTCATATATAATTATTTAGGTGGAACCTCCTTTCTTCTAATCTGAATGGGTGACCTTGTCTCAACTGGAAAGACCTACTGGTAAATAAAGCATTAGAGAGGTTAATCTAAGATCCCATTATATTTATACATAGTGATAATCACTTTAAGCGTCTCTTCTGCAGTGTGAATAACCCCAATTGGCCAGTCTTTCCTCATAGTGAAGATTTTCCAATCTAAGGGAGAGTCCTTTGTTTGTTTTATATACATAGTGGTAGTCAGTATTTCTATATAGGCACCCGAGGGCCTGTGCCTAGCTCGGCAGGATTGTGGGGCGGCCCTCGGGTGCCTTAACTAGTGCGGCATTTAAAAAAAAAAAAATTTTTTTTTTTTAAATTCCCTCACCCCGTGCCACGGATTTCCTATTGAATCCGGTGACTGGGTAGAGGGGCCGAGTCAGCACTGAAGTGACATCAGCGCACTGTGCGTGTGATGTCACTTTTGCTACAGGGGCAAGCTTGGCGAGCGGAAGCGACGTCATGCGCACGGTGTCCTGACGTCACTCCCGCGACGTAGGGCAGCATCGGACCTAAATACAACCCTCGTGGTAGTAATCAATTTTATTATTTTATGGATTGCACTGTGCCGATTTATGGTATACTGTGCTATTGTTAGACTCCGTGACAGTTTCTCTGTGAGACGCATGTTTTGTACCTGCACTAAATCTCCTTTAAATAAATTCCCCACCCCCACAAACTATACTGACCATGCAAAAGTCACCAAAAGGGAAGGAGGCAGTCTAGACCAATCCTTACAGCGGCACCAGTCCTAGGGGTATCGGCACCAATTCCAGTCTGTAAGTTATATGAGAAGGGAGAGCACATGGCTCATTATATTTGTGTTCCATGGTGGATGTGCTGGAGCATAATGCCTTTGTATCAAACTATGAATGCTAAGGAGACGATAAACCTTAAAGAAGTGTAAGAGCAGGGACTCTTAATTTTCATCCTCAAGTGATTTTCCTTACTTGTTTTTGGTGTTACTGTTCTTTAATATGTTCTTCCTCACACCATGGAGAATAAACATGACTCTACCATATTTGGCTGTCTGTGCTAGTGACATTAAATTGTAAGCCCCACTGAGATTTGAGACTGTTGTATTGTTTGTAACATGCAAGGACTATTAAAATAATCCGCATTTATTTACTTTTGCAACTGTCTTATTTACAGATGTTGCAGCTCCGTTTTGTCAAGGGAGGCCTGACCTTCCTTGGTGTGAAGCGCATCTCTGTGCTCAATGCTGCCTTTCAGAGCACCCAGCGTGTGGAGTACAAGCCTATCAAAAAAGTTTTAGTCGCCAACAGAGGTAAAAAAAAAAGTTGATCAAATATACTGTTGCATTCTTTTCTTACAAACCATTATATAGAGAAGATGCTGAAAATTGTGTACACAACTGCAGCTTAATATACTGACATGTGAGGGCATGGGACTAGCCAAAATGCCTATTTGATAACTAAAGTATGTTAATGAGTATAATAATATGTACAGTATTGGATCCCTTATCAGGAAACCCGTTATCCAGAAAGCTCTGAATTACTGAGTCCAATAGACTCTATTATAATGAAACAATCCAAATTTTTAAAAATGATTTAATTTTTCTCCGTAATAATAAAACATTAGCTTGTACTTGATCCAAACTAAGATATAATTAATCCTTATTGGAAGCAAAACCAGCCGTTTATTTAATGTTTACATGATTTTCTAGTAGTTTTAGGCCACACGGGAAGATTTCAGGGAGATTAGTCGCCTGGCGACTTATCGCCACGTCTAATCTCCCTGAATGACTTGTTGGTATCTCCCACCCGCTAGCGCTAAAATCGCCTGCGCCTATTCACACGCGGCGATACGTTTTTCAAAGTCGCTCGAATATGCCTCACAAGGCAATTTTGAGTGACTTTGAAAAACGCATTGCCGCATGTGAATAGGCGCAGGCGACTTTAGAGCTAGTGGGTGCGAGATACCAGCAAGCCATTCAGGGAGATTAGTCGCCTCAAAGAAGCGGCAATTAGTCACCTGGTGACTAATCTCCCTGAATCTTACTGTGTGGACTAGCCCTTAAGGTGTGAAGAGCCAAATTACAGAAAGACCCGTTATCCAGAAAGCCCCAGGTCCTGATGATTTTGGATAATAGGTCCCATACCTGTATTATCTTCTTAAAAGGGTTATTCATCTTACACTTTTTTTTTTTTTTAGTTCAGTTGTTTTCATATTGTTCCCCAGAAATAGACTCAATTACTTTCCATTATTTATTATTTACAGTTTTCCCAAAATCTAAGTTTAAAGGTGAATGCTCGTGTCTCTGGTGGTTCATTCTGGCAGCTCAGTAATTCAGGTGCTGATTCTGAACTGTAACAATTTTTTGCAACATTTTAGTTGATCCATTTCTCGGCAGCATCTCTGGAGTGTTGGCAACTATTGTACCAATACTAACAGCTGCCTGTAATGAAACACAGGAATTCTGCTCATCGGGTACAAAGATAAGAAATGTATCAACTAAATGTGTTACTTTAGAACAGTTTACAGGGTCCCCCTCCCATGCTGCTTTAGGTGAAAAATGACATTTAAATATTGGGAAAACTGTCACACATAGAAAATGGAAAGTAACTGGAAAAAGTTATTTCTGATGATCTATCTGAAAACAACTAGTTGTTTGAAGGTGAACTACCCCTGTAAGTTATTGCATGTAATTAAATTCTTATGTATGTATCCATCTTAGGGATGCACTGAATTTGACTTTTCAGGGTTTCTCCAAATCCTTCATGCGGGATTCTCTGAAAACTGACCCTGAATCCTTTCCCTGGGGCCACAAATGGGTATTCTGCAGCTAAGAATTGAAACCTGCACATAAACATTTTTAATACTTTGTAGGGTTCAAATGTGGTTTGGCTAGGCTCTGGGATTCAGCTGAAACCTGCTGAAAAATCTTTGCCTTCAGGTGAAGCCTGGATCTTTAGTCTGCATATTTATATTAATATAATGTTACTGTTATGTATGAAGGGTTATAGAGCAGAATAATAAATGAATGCAACAATTGGGCATCCATACAATAGTAAATCTAAAGCGGCATAAGCAGGGATGTTTTCAGGGGCTGCTGCTGTCCAATGCCACACCTCCCTCCCGATCCGCGCTTCTAACTTCTAACTTCTAGCATCAGAGCAGGAGGGGGGGGGGGCATCGCTATTGCAGGGAGCGCTATTGGTTCAGAAACACTGGGTACATGCAGGAGATAAAATAGTTTTAAAAATTTCCCATGCACCAATTCCCATTGTTTTGGTCCCAATGATGAAAATTTGAGGGGATGGGGAAGATGAATGCTAGCTCTATGGGTGCCCGATATGTAAATCTGGCCTGATATGTAAATCTGCAGCCTACCTGGCCCCCCACCTCCCGCTCACTCAAGCATGTGCCTGCCTGTGAGTAGAACGGTTATAAACTAAGCCCCTCTGTCCCCTGGACCCTAGGGTTGGCATCCTCTATAAATACCCCACTATGAATACAAATAAAAATGAACTACAGTTGCATTTAAAATTTAAGGTAAAGTGCTTGAGACCTGAAGAAGGAGGTCCTTGCCCTCTAGCACTTACATCTAAATAGATAATGGGGTTTTTACAGATACAAATAGATGTCATATGAAAATATCACAATAAAAACGTAAAATGTAAAAACGTTTAACATGATTAGGGAACACTGTGATCATTGGGTAAGAAGATATTTAGAAAAGTATTTGTGAATTAATAGATATTTATTGTATAAGATAATCTGAAAGTAATTTCTTAGTGGTATTAATGCATTGGCCATAATTGCATTTAAGGATATATTTGTAAATGGTTAATAATTACAATACTATATAAACTCTTCATTAGCAGCGGTGCCAAGAAAACCTGCAAGATGAAATTGGCCTAAATAAACACATAAAAAAACTTCTATGAAATAATGGTACACTTAGCTGCTAACCTTGCGTAGATAATGGCAGTTATCACAAGATAAATTTGTCTCTTCGAACATCCGTAAACATGGAAGTGCCATTAATTTTGTTTCAAGAACATTTGCAGCATTAATGGGTAATGAGTTATAGAGAATTTTGATGAACTTTAGTAGCACAGATGCTCTATTGCCTTCGACATTGCAGTCAATTTGAGCCCAGTTATATTTATTTTGTTCTATACAATTGCCCATCCCAGAATGAAATCAGTGCTTCATGTTCGAGGTCTCTGTACAATATAAAATAGATGGAGCAAAACCATGGTGAAGCACATAGCACCTATGGATTCTTTTATAACTGGTGTGTCATCATAGAATTACTTATGCTAGATACTGCCTGCAGTGTTTCTCACCAAGTTACATTGCTTTCTCATATCTGATATAGCTATTGGGGAACAGTGAAGATATTTTCCAGCATCACATCTCCCTAATGTCATATATGGCTTACGGCAATAGTAGTGCTTTTTCACCAGTGTTTGTTGCTGCAACAAAGCATCAGAAAATGACTTGCCTTGGTTGGTGCTTAGAATGCACACTTGATTTTAATATAGCCTCAGTGCCCACAATGGCTAGGAATTCTCTGGAACAAAATGTGGAAGACTGAACGCCACCTTTGTATTTGCCCTCCCAAAAATTGCTGAGGAGGAGAGGATCCTGGTGGTACTTTGTGTTGCCTTTATTCCTTTGTTTTTGGTAACTGATTTCCAAGCAGCAGTTCAGATCTTTATTCTCCAAATCAAAACAGGTGAAATCGCCACTCGTGTCTTTAGAGCATGCACGGAACTGGGGATAAGGACTGTAGCTGTCTATTCAGAGCAAGATACAGGCCAGATACATAGACAGAAAGCAGATGAGGCTTATCTCATTGGGAAAGGATTGCCGCCAGTCCAGGCCTACTTAAACATACCAGATATTATCAAGGTTGCCAAGGTAAGTGATTTACGGTAAGCAATGTGCATTAGCGTGGATTATGCATACCACTTCCCCCTGTGCAAGTATTCATTTAATGGTACATCCAGCCTAAGGGAACACTGTATTTAACATCTTATTAAAGATACATTAACACAAAATCCCAGATTTCCATTAATTAATATATAGGGATTTAGCAGGGGATGCCCTTAAACCATGCCTCTTGCAGCTGTGTCTGTTGACATGTAAAAGAACAGACTTGATGATTCCTACCTCCAGTGCACCAATCTGGGTTAAAGGGGTTGTTCACCTTCCAATACAGTTTTCAGTTCAGTTGGTTTCAGATTGTTCACCAGAAATACTTTTTTTCAATTACATTCTATTTTCTATACGTGTCCATTTTGTGACTATTGAACAACCCTCTAAATTGAAACATTTAGCTGATATATTTCTATCTGTATCTGCTGAACAATCGAATAAGTACTCGCACTCCCTGGCCCTTCCAACGATATCCCTGGTACACAGCAAAATGAGGGAAAGGCAACCCCACAGTCCAATGGCAACAAGAATTCTCCGGCACACAGGTAATGCAAGCAGGTTAAACCTTGCTAATATTTATTGCAGCATGCAAAAAAAAAATTGCATGCTGCAATAAATATTGGCAAGGTTTAACCTGCTTGCATTACCTGTGTGCCGGTGAATTCTTGTTGCCATTTATCTGTATCTGCTGAGCAGAATAATCCAAACATTATATCTAAGCACAACATGCATCCTCACAGTAAGGTAACTCACCAAAGTATAATAGCGGCCCAGGTGCCAATATCATGGCCCTAGGGCCCAACAATCAGAAAAAAAATGCATCCGATACGGGAGGTCGGACCGCATCAACTCACAGATTTTTTTTATTTGCCCGATCGAGATCTGGCTGACCGATATCTATCAGGGAAGCCCATCACACACGGGCTATTAAGCTGCTGACTTGGTCTGTCTGTAACTTTTATCGGCCCGTGTATGGGGGCCTTTACTTTACCCTGTCTGGCTGCCTCCAACTGTGCCCCCCCACAACTGTTCTCTACACAAGTGCCTGCCTAGATGAGATCTGGCACCTGCTACATTGTTTCAAAGTGTAGTCAGAGAACAGTAAATGCATAAAAATGGCCATGGACAGGGTGATAAAACAAAACTCCAGACAGAATAAGCAGCTTATTGGACTATGTATGTCACCAAATGAGTGGATTTATTTGTGTATGGCAACCTTACTTTTTGAACTTATGTTGTTTGGAAAATTGCTTATAATTAAATGGTAGTATTTGGCTGGAGTGCCAATCTACCTCTAGTTCCAGCCCTGGTCCAAGATACTTGAATGTCGTATTCAATATTTTAAATCAGTGGGGTTTCTATTATAGACAAAATGATTTTGCCGTTCCACAAATGATTTAAATATCGCCTAGTTCAGTCCTCATGTGCTGTTCCTGTGCAAAAGAAACATCCCTGGTAACTGAGTTGCATTGAAAGTAAAACTCTTGTATGGTTCTGTTTTTTCCAGTTATTGATTGCTAAAAGCCCAAGTCCCAAACTCTTTGTGCAACTTGATCCTATATTTTCTTTTGGCTATTTCATAAGCTATTTATAAATGAATTCCACAGCTTTCCCTTGCTAATGGGACTTAACATTTTAACAGGAGAATGAGGTTGATGCAGTTCACCCTGGTTATGGTTTTCTTTCTGAGCGCTCTGACTTTGCTCAGGCCTGCACAGATGCAGGTGTACGATTCATCGGACCCTCCCCCGAGGTGGTACGCAAGATGGGTGACAAAGTAGAGGCCAGAGCTATTGCGATTAATGCAGGTAAGAAAATACCTAGGTGTCAACGGTGTACATATCTATACATATAGAAAGCTATGAATCACATCCGATCTGTTTACCTCTGCTTAAAGGGGTGGTTCACCTTCAAATTAACTTTTAGTATATTGTAGAAGGGCCAATTCTAAGAAACTTTTCAATTGGTCTTCATTATTTATTTTTCATAGTTTTTTAATGATTTGCAATTTTGTTCTGTTTCTTTGCAGCTTTCAAATGGGGGTCACTGACACCATCTAAAAACAAATGCTCTGTAAGGCTACAAATGTATTGTTATTGCCTCTTTTTATTACTTATCATTCTATTCAGTCCCACTCCTATTCATATTCCAGTCTCTTATTCAAATCAATGCAGGGTTGCTAGGGTAACTTGTACCCTAGAAACCAAATTGCTGACACTTCAGACTAGAGAGCTGCTGAATAAAAAGCTAAATAACTAAAAAACCACAAACAATAAAAAATGAAAACCAATTGCAAATTGTCTCAGAATATCACTCTCTACATTATACTAAAAGTTAACTCAAAGGTGAACAACCCCTTTAACTATAACTACATAGCTCATCTATTATCTATCATGCAAATAGAACACTGAATGGCAGCTCGTATAGCAACTTTGTAGCTTAATTATATAGGACTTTTTGAGTTAAGCACTAAACTTTTACCAGTGTAGGGTTTCATTACATTTTTAAAAATGCATGTAAAACCTTTATTTTGCTTTCATATTATTGGTACTTTAAAGTAGTCTTCCGAAGCTGAACACGATTATAGTTACATTTACTAAAAGGATCCCCCAGAAAACCTATTTAGATATCTAAAATTTGTCTCAAGCTCCTATCAATAGGAGGTGTTTTAATTGTTATGCAGGTATGCGATATTTTATCCGGAAACCACTTATCCAGACAGCTCTGAATTATGGCAAGACTGTCTCCCATGGACTCCATTCAATCCAAATAACCCAAATTTTAAAAATGATCTCCTTTTTCTCTGTAATAATAAAACTGTAACTTTTTTATTTGATGCAAATGGAGATATAATTAATCCTTACTGGAAGCAATACCAGCCTCTTGGGTTTAGTTAATGTTTAAATGATTTTCTAGTACAGTGAAAATATGAGGATCCATATTACTGAAAGATATCCAGAAAACCCCAGGTCCCAAGCATTCTGGATAGCTGGTCCCATACCTGTGTAGGCCTTATTCATCCTAAATGGAGATTTGAAGTTCTGAACATAGTATCTAGTAGAATTAAGTAATAGGCAATTGGACATTTAGAGTTTTTCTTGAAAACATGACACCACTCATCCGAGTGGCTTCTTCAGTTCAACTGAAGTGGTAGGGAATTCCCCGGTATTTAATCCATTGAAGGTAGTAGTCACAGACATCCAATCACAATAGGTGATGAACTTCAGTCTCAATTGTACCATTATTTTAATTGAGGCAGGTGTTACTCTTTCAATGTACATTACTAGAAGTGTGAATTGTTGTGAAGCTGCCTGGAAAAAGATGTCAAAGCGGTATCGTATACTGATGACAAGTGGTGTCGCAGGCCCCTCATCTGTTCAGGGAGGGTTTTTCCACTTTGACATAAATGGCCTCTTTCACTCCTTCAACCAACTTTCAACCTTTTCCAAAATGTGCGCATTGTTGTCCTCAAAGGACTGTCCCTTTTGCTTGAGATGTAATAGACTGCTGCGTCTATTACGAAGGAATTTGCCCTTTTACATCTTCTTACAGAGTGGTTGCTTTGTCTCACTAATGTATAGACGGCAAAGACCACATTGCTTTTCATGTGCTTTGGTGTTGGGTCTTTAGGGTGCACCAAATTCTGCCTTAGGGTGTTGCTAGGTTTGAAATGCACAGGAATGTGACGTTTCTTGAATATTCTACATTCTATCCACATACAATATGGGATAACTGTTGCTTCTGCTAAGCTCTTCCCCTCTGTTGCTTGGTTTGGTCTTTTTGCTTTGCTTAAATTTTGCTTTGATAACGGCCCAATCAGGGTAATCACAAGTTTTCAGAGCTCCTTTTAGATATTCTTTCTTTTTTTGCTTCTTGATTGTCATAGTTTGAGCCCAGCAGTGTAAAGTTCTTAAAACCCACAGTTTATGTTCCAGAGGGTGATGGGAATCAAGCAACAAATGCTGATCATGTGAGTGGGTTTCCTGTATACTGCAATATCCAGGTTCCCTCCCTCCTTGATGACTATTGCACAGTCCAAAAATTAGTTTGCCATCTTTCATATCTTCCCCAGTGAACTTGATGTTTTTGTCCGCCAGTTTAAATGTTGAGTGAAAGCTGGAACCTTGTGTGCTTAAATTTGTCACCCGGGTGTTGTTCACATATCTGAACCAATTACTTGGTGCTGTTCCCTTGAAGTATTTAGGACTTTTTTACTTCTTCCATGTAAAGGTTTGCTAGTATTGGTGATACAGGCAAACCCATGGCGCAACCATATTTTTGTCTATAAAAGACTTCCTTATGTTGGAAATAGTGGTATTAAGGCATAGGTCCGGTAAGGAACAAATATGTTCTGGGCTCTGTTTTCTTCTGATGCTGAGGGTGACATCTTGTATCAGTTGTTCCCTCACTGTTCCAATTGTCTCGATGCAACATCATGGGACACCATAGTCTTATTGGTCTTCAGTTTAACCTTGTGCACTTTGACAAAGTCCATGGAGTTTAGAATGTGGTGTACCGTGCTACCAACTAAGGGGGCTAAGATGTTGCTCACAGTTTAACTGAAGAAGCCACTCTAAGGAATGTTGAAATGTTTTCAATGAAAACTTTAAATGTCCAGTTGCCTTTGAATTAATTCTACTAGATACTGCATATCATTACCTGGATAAATGATTATCATCATAGACTTATTGCTGAACTTAGTAGTTTGTTTTTGTAATTCTGCATAGGGGTGCCAGTTGTTCCAGGCACAGACTCTCCAATCAGCTGCCTGACAGAGGCCAAGGAATTCTCTAACAAATATGGCTTCCCTATAATATTCAAGGCTGCATATGGAGGTGGTGGACGTGGTATGAGAGTAGTGCGGAGCTATGAGGTATGGTAATAAATGTTGTATACAAATCTCTGTTCTGATGTTTGTTGTCCCCGTAGACTGTATTTATTTTTGTAGCAAAGCAAAACCAACTTTCTGCTTTGCATGTTTACAATAGTCATTTACATTTACTGCTAACGTCTGAAGAATTACATTAATTGTAATTATATAAGCTCTTGCTTGTAATTGTATAAGCTCTTGCTTGTAATGGGGAGAGAGAGAGAGATTAGCTTGTTGTGCCACTGCTTGCAGCATAGTTTAAAAGAACAGCTAATCAAGGGAGCAGATCTAGGCAGACAGAGGCCCACAGGGGCTGGGGCCCCACCAGGTTTCTTTCTAGTGTCCCACCGGCCCAGTCCAACTCTGCATTTATGTATCTGAGGCACAAAGACCTTTTCCAACTCCCAACGTGATACTGTTTCAGCAACATAAAACAAATAACTGTCACTTTGGGCTTTTTTCAATGCCTGCAGAGAAAACGCAGTTTGTGCCAATGCATAACATTCTCAATTACCAACTCTAAAATACTCCTGTACAGGGGGTATGTCAGTGCTGGCATAGCTGTTTATCACAAAACATTTGATCATTTGGAAACCCTCTTTTCTAATGTGCATTTAGGTTACGCTGTGGGATTGACAAATGCGGGTATGTATAGTTTTGTATATATTAAATCTGAATTGAGCCAATTACCAATTCATTTAAATCCTCATTGCTTTTTAGATAACTATATATAACCCATATTTTGTTGATTCAAATCAGCTGGTGGAAACCTGTAGGGCCTTTGTAGCTAATGAACAGTTTTCTTAGCCATAAATAGTCCTAGTTCTAGTGTCCCACCTCTGCATAATTTCTCCTCATTATTTTTCACCCCTTGGCCAAAGTCTCCGTCCAGTAAGATTTTTATTTCCATATATATTGCTTTGTAACACACAGATGGTGTTCTCTTCTTGCTGGTTATACATTAATAGGAGCTGCTGTGCATGTTTATCTTGTAATGTTCGTTTCAGGATAATGGGCCCACTTACATTTTTAAACTTCCACTTTATTTGATCATTCATGTCAATGTTAAAATCTTGGAGGTAGGTGTATTAAGGTACATAAAGGAGTTTGAAAGTTGAAGAGGAATGCTATCAAGGTTTTGCTCAGGTGGGCATTGAAAGTACGGTTTCTATTTTTGAAGATGATACTAAATTGTGCAGAACTATAGGTTCCATGCAGGATGCTGCCATTCTGCAGAGTGATTTGTCTAAGTTGGGAAACTGGGCAGCAAACTGGAGATGCGGTTCAATCTTTATAAATGCAAGGTTATGCACTTTGGCAAAAATAAAATAAATGCAAGTTATACACTAAATGGCAGTGTGTTGGGAGTTTCCTTAAGTGCGAAGGATCTTGAGGTTTTTATAGATAACAAGTTGTCTAATTCTGGGCAGTGTCATTCTGTAGCTACTAAAGCCAATAATGTTCTGTATTGCATAAACTCAAGGGATGAAAATGTAATTATACCTCTTTATAGATCTCTAGTAAGACCTCATCTGGAGTATGCAGTGCAGTTTTGGACTCCAGTCCTTAAGCAGGATATAAATGAGCTGGAGAGAGTGCAGAGACGTGCAACTAAACTGGTTAGAGGGATGGGAGACTGTCCAGGTTGGGGTTGTTTTCTCTGGGGAAAAAAGGTGCTTGCGAGGGGACATGATTACACTTTACAAATATATTAGAGGTCATTATACAAGAAAAATAGCTGGAGAGCTTTTTAGCCATAAAGAGGATCACCGCACCAGAGGCCACTAGGGATGTAGCGAACGTCGGAAAAAATGTTCGCGAACTTCCGGAAAAAAAATGCGAACGGTTCGTGAACTTCGCGAACCCCATAGACTTCAATGGGAAGGCGAACTTTAAAAGCTAGAAAAGACATTTCTGGCCAGAAAAATGATTTTAAAGTTGTTTAAAGGGTGCAACGACCTGGACAGTGGCATGCCAGAGGGGGATCAAGGGCAAAAATTTTTCTAAAAAATACATTGTTGACACAGCGCTGCGTTTTGTGCTGTAAAGGGCAGAAATCACACTACGGCACTCAGGTGATGTTTCTGGACACGGAATGTGAAAAAGCTCACACAGCTACGTGGCACTTGGTTAAAGACTGGGCAAACAATGCCTACAAGGTCAACGTATACACTACATCGGTGGATACGGATTACGTAAAATATATTATTGCTGCTTGAAAAAAGTCACTCAGGTGGTTGTGGAGACTGTAATATTATTGATATTTAGACAGAATGTGAACAAGCTCACACAGCTAGATGGCAGTTGTTTGAAGAACAGTAGATTACTAGCCAGCAAACTTACTATCAACTGTCCCTCAAATCACTAACAGCTCTCTCCCTACACTATCTCTTCCAAGCAGCACACACAGGCAGAATGAAAAAACGCTGCAGGGCTTCAGTTTATATATGGAAGGGGAGTGGTCCAGGGGGTGTGGGGGTGGTCCAGGAGGGAGAGCTTCCTGATTGGCTGCCATGTATCTGCTGGTCTGGGGGAGAAATGGCAAAAAAAAAGCACCAACTAAGGCGAACCCAAATTGGCAAACGTCGCGCGACGTTCGTGAACATTCTCCCCCAGACCAGCGAACAGTTCGCTACATCCCTAGAGGCCACCCCTTCAGACTAGAAGAAAATTACTTTCATTTGAAGCAACATAGGTGTTTCTTCACAGTGAGGTTGTGGAATGCACTGCTGGGTGATGTTGTGATGGCTGATTCTGTTAAAAGACCAGTAACATCAAAAAATAAAATTTGTTTTAAATTAATAAAAATATAATGCAGTGTTGCCCTGCACTGGTAAAATGCAGTGTTTGCTTCAGAAGCACTACTATTGTTTATATAAATAAGCTGTTGTGTAGCCATGGGAGCAGCCATTCAAAGGAGAAAAGGATCAAGTTACACAGCAGATAAGCTCTGTAGAACATAAATGTTATCTGTTTTCCATGACTTATCCTGTGCCATATAGCTGTTTTTCAATTTCCACCATTGCTACTAAGCAGCTTGTTTATATGATCTATTGTAGTCTTTGTGAAGCAAACATAGCCGTTTTAACCATGCAGGGCAAACACTACATGATATTTTCTTTACTTTAAAACACTTTAATTTTTTGGTGTTACTGTAATGCTTTTAAGAAGGGCTTGAATGATTTCTTGGACATACATAATATCAAAGGCTATTGTGATACTTAACTCTATAGTTAGTAGATGGCCATATACAGTATGATGTATGTGAAGTTATGGAGGGGGGTGTGTGTGTGTATGGATGCTGGGTTTTCATTTGGAGGGGTTGCACTTGATGCCTTTCTTTATATTGTTCCTCCATGTTTGTTGTTTTTAACTTTATAGGAGCTGGAGGAAAATTACACAAGAGCCTACTCTGAAGCCCTCTCTGCCTTTGGAAATGGAGCATTGTTTGTGGAAAAATTTATTGAAAAACCTCGTCATATTGAAGTTCAGATTCTTGGTGAGTGGGATTTTTGTGCAATAGGGATTATACATATTCCTGTAGGATTGACTGTAGGAGTGATGGCCACTTAAGTTATTGTAAGTGTTTTCTTTCTCTGTAATTGCAACTGATGAAGCTTTTTATTTTTGGATTTAAGTTGATGGATATAATGTAGTAAGACTAAGTGGCTGAGTTGAAAAGGATTTGCACTGGTTAATACATTGCATGCATATGTGCACAACTCAAGCCTACAAGAGGGGTGATGCGAAGTGGGACGAGACGCTCTTTAGTAGTATTAGAATGAACTTGCATTGATTCAGTATCATTAGACTTAAAGGTTCTGTACTGGGGTCAAAACAGGGATTAAAGGAACAGTAACACCAAAAAAATAAAAGCATTTTAAAGTGGACCTGTCGCCCAGACACACAAATCTGTATAATCCTTTTTAAATTAAACATGAAGTCCAATTTCTATTAAATCACTCCCACACAGCCATTTTAAGCACATTTAAAAATCTCTGCTGTCAATCAAATATTGGTGGCCCCTCCTCTATGCCTTAGGCATAAAGATGGGGCAGACAATTACTTTCACTTTCCTTTCAGCATTTACTAGATGTCCCTGCTCTCCACAAATTCCCACATTCTCTCACTCTCACCATTTAATTGTTTAGCCAGGGCATGGGGATGGACAAGATTCTGACATGATGCAAGGCTTGCCTTAAAGTGATACTGACACTAAAAAATGACATTTTAACATATGAATGTACATAAAATGTTACCTATAACTCATGTTGATAATTTTTTGCTGAGAGGTTCGTTTTTGTACATATTTGTTAGTTGAAGTTCTTAAGCCTGACACTCTGACTTTGCCAACCTGACTTTCCAATCTCAGCCCGTTGGTTACAGTTTCTAATGCTAACGGACTCCTGCTGCACAAATATGGCAGCCCCCTCATACATAGGGTTGCCACCTGGCCAGTTTTTTACCGGCCTGCCTGGTATTTTTAATATTTTATAAAGTGTAATTAATGTTAATTTTTCTTGACTAGTGTGATAAAATAGGATTTTGAATATTTTTTTGGGGTGATGGGTCCACTTTAAACCATTTGTGTCTCACTTTACCCCTCTAATCCTGGGGACCACAGGGAGGCCACTGTTGTATATCTATCTTTTAAAAAAGGACCCAAAAGACGTTATTTTATGTGATTTCATAAGGAGAAACACTTGTTCTTTCATTGTTAAAAGGTTTGTCCTTGAGCCAACATTTTCTTAGCATGGCTAAGTCTTGCCATGTCCCCCTTTCTGCTTTTCAGTTTGTGCTTGCTTAATGATGTGTGTGATAGGGCTTTCAACAAAGTACATAATTCAGCTGCATCCCCCTTCATGCCCCAAGAGGTCCTGTTAAAGATCCTGGCAATATTTCAGAGAATGTTAATGTGTCGCCTTTAGAACAGGCTACTTCAAGGTGTTCTAAGACTAGGGTGTCCGATATGAATATGGAGGAGAACCTATGACTTTAAGCCTTTACCTAGGAGTAGGAAAGCTATGTATCGCTCTTTTTTCCTTACAGAATATGTATTCCTGTATGAGGTTATATCTATAATTATGTTCAGGTTCTTTTATGCTATGTGCGTATATAAAATGTTAAAACTCTACATGGCAATTTCTATTCACTATATCAAATGGAAACCAAAATGCTGTAGTTTACATGAAACCATAGCAGTCATTTGTAAAGGTGAAAGATGACCCTCTCCTTCCATAAATGATGTACTATAATTGATGGGATTTAATACAGGACAATAGCTTGCCGGAGCTTTATGTTCTTGACCTGCATTGCTTAGCTAAATTTAATATCCATAAGTACTCTTTCGCCCTTCATGATCAAGTGTTTCCATGTCTTAGTCCTATTTAGTGTATAATTAATATGCATATTGTAAATTCCCATGTGCATAACCTTAATTTTATCTACATTGAATATCATCTACTGTCAAGAATGCCAGTTTGTCAAGGTTTCCCTGCACAGATGACAGGTCCTGAATGGATTCAGTAGTTATGCATAATTTTGTGTCAATGACACACAGATTTATCTTTTTCAGTGCCCTCAATCAGATAATCTGCCTTTCATAAATCCATGCTGGTATCTACTTATAATACCATTCTCCAGAATTGAATTACATCAGGTCTCCTCCATTCTATTGGTACCATAACAGAAAAAGGAAAAAAAGTTCAGCAATAATTACCTGGTTAAAACTAGGTAGTTCTTATAGTAAAGATTTGCCCACATTAAAGAGATACTGTCATTGTTCTGAGATATCTACTGTATGTATGAACATATATATATATATATATATATATATATATATATATATATATATATATATATATATTATACTAATCTCTGTGACTCCACAATCTTTCTCAATTTTTTATATACCTGTAACACTAGCATTTCTAATTCAGATCAATTTTATGAATGTTTGCAATTGAAGAAAAATGTGTAATTGGGGTTCACTTTTGACACGGATAATGTAAATTCACTGCAGCTGTTGTTTTTCCGCCAGTTTGTGATTTTAAGGCATATCCATAGTTGATTTTGGCAATTAGAGAAAGGCCTTGGGTGGGGCCAAGACGTTAGTCTTGAGCCATTTTATTAATAAAAATGTTTTCTACAATTTTAAGACTGGAGACCTTTTTGCATTTGTTGGACATTTAACGTTGAGCATGCACTCGGGCAAATCAACACTCTATATAGAGAGTGCCGGCTTCTCGTGGATTTGTATGTATATGTATATATGTATGTACACATGCAGCATAACCCTGACTTTGCCAGGCTTCGACTTTGTATTTATTAATTTTGCTTTTGCCCCATCAGGTGATAAATATGGAAATGTGGTGCATTTCTATGAAAGAGACTGCTCCATTCAGAGAAGGCACCAGAAAGTGGTTGAAATAGCCCCAGCTGCTCAGCTGGACCCTCAGCTCAGAGACAGACTGACCCATGACTCTGTCAGACTTGCAAAACAGGTGAGCTAAATAAGTATTTGTTTAGAAGGTTTGATATTTTCTTCTTTTTATCACTAATAGGCACAACATCAGTCTGTTAGTGCACAGACAGATTGGATTTTGGATTAAAGTAGGATTATTTATTTTTACACAGAAATCCTAACTAACAGGGCAATACTGAGTTTAGCTGTGCACAGTGGTGTTTGAGCAGAAAGAAGCAGATCTACAGTACGTTTTTCCAGTTTGTACAACACTGATGGGAGAATGCCTCCTCTGACATGGCCCTAAGAAGTCATTGGAATTGTGGTGATTACAGGGGATCAATTATATAGGCTGGCAAAATGTTATGTCAGTGCTGGTTATGGCAACAGTGTTGTCAGACCACCAACTTGGACTAGCAAGCTATACTTACTTCTGGCTTCTTGCATGGCTGTAGCAACACAATTAGAGGGTTATAGAAGATGATCATGTATATTTGCCTGGCAAGCACACTGATGGCAGCTTAGGCTTGATTGAGACCGCTTGAGTTTAGATTGAGACAGTAACACATTTATCTAATGTTTAGGGAAAAAGTAAAATAAACTTATGGAAATACAAGTATAGGACCTGTTATCCAGAGTGCTCGGGACCTGGGTTTTTTTGGATAAGGGATCTCAGTAATTTGTATCTTTGTACCTTATGTCTGCTAAAAAACTATTAACTATTAAACTCAATAGGCTGGCTTTGCTTCCACAATTATTAATATCTTAGTTTAAGTCAAGTACAAGGCATTGTTTTATTATTACCGAGAGAAAGGAAATCATTTTTTGTCTAAGGGAGATGCCTTTATATAATTCAGAGATTTCTGGATAATGGGTTTCTGGATAACAGATCTAATACCTGTACAATGTAAAGTGTCATTACACCATTATTTAATGGCCCTCTTGTATTCCTAATGGTAAGATCACTTTCAAGTATAGACAGTAGTATAAATCTTATTCATTGCATTATTATGAACTAAAAGGTGCCACATTTGTTTTCCTTAACATTTATGGTTTAAATATATCTAACTATTCTAGAATGGCCAATATAATATTCCTTATTATATTATTTGCAGTGCACAATACATTTGCCACTTTTCTTTTTTAAGTTGGATATACTGTGGGAAAATTTTTGAATGTGAAACTGCTGCCTGCAATGAACATCCTATTTTAAGCTTTTCCTTTGCATTGGATGAGTGCATCTCTATGTGCTAATGATGTGTCCCACTAGTTATTAGCTCTACCTCTTGAAAAGTACTCTGCTGTGTAGAGGTTATTCAGTCCATCTGGTTCTTAATAAAACAAGGCCACTCCATAAGGAACATAGAGTATCTACAATTTGTAAGCTCATCCTGATAAGAAGATTGTGGTTGTGTAGCTACTGCTTGCAATGGTTTACCAAAAAAGGGACTTTTCTTTTAAGGCATAGATGTGTATATTTTTTTAAAATTAATTTTGCATTGTATGACCAAGGTTTTGTAGTATACATTTTCATGTAGAAAAAGTGAAAGTTAAACTGTCCCTTTAATAGGATGCTTAAAGAGGTTGTTCAGGTCCTGACTGGGTCCATTTTTTGGGGCCCGAACCCCCGACCCGCTGACCATCAAGAATCAGGAAGTGCTGTCATTGTAAACCGGAAGTGACATCATTAGAAGCAGACATGCTCAGAAAACAGGAGTAAAAAACCTCTATATGCAACCCGCAAGGTACCGCAGGATTTTGCGGGTAACCTGCGGGTACCGGACTCGCTGCAGGACTCTAGTTCCGGCCTTTTCCAATGTTTTTCCCGGTTTACCATTTGCTGCATTAGTTGATAAATTTCTTAGCAGCATCTTTGGAATTAGTAACTATTGTATCCATTGCAAGAGCTGCCTGTAATGAAACTCGGGGAGTCTGCTCAGCAGGGCCAAAGATAAGAAATGTATCTTATGTATTAATTTAGAACCAAGGGTAAAAAAAAATTAACTTCAGTGTTAAAAAATTACTACAAATAGATAAGATGTTTTTTCTGTAAAGAACTGAACAGAAAAAAAGTCTTATGGTTGGGTTGAACAAAGCACATGTCCAAGTTTTTTAGTTTATATATAACCTGCCTAACTGCTAATTGATCCAGAAGAAGGGGGTGGGAAGCCCCATTTGAAGCCTTTCCAGTTGGCAATCTGACTAGTCCCTGGAGCTATCTTCCATAACACTGTATTCCCTCACTTGCTAAAAAGCCATCTAACCCCTTCTTTAGGCTATCTAATGTATCAGCCTGTACAACAGTTTCAGGTAGAGAATTCCACATCTTCACAACTCTCTGTTGAGCCTCCTTTCATATAACTGGAATGGGTGACCCTGTGTCAGCTGGAAAGCAATAGAGAGATTATTATATGATCCCCTTATATATTTATACATATTTATCATATCGCCGCTTAAGCGCTTCTTGTCCAGCTTGAACATCCCCAATTTGGCCAGTCTTTCCTCATAGCTAAGATTTCCCATACCTTTTACCAGTTTAGTGGCCCTTCTCTACACCCTCTAATTCAATAACGTCCTAGTGAGTGCTGGAGATCAAAACTGTACGGCATATTCTATATGGGGTCTTACCAGTGTTATATAAAGCAGAAGAATAACCCTTTCCTGCCGTGAATCTATGCCCCTTTTAATACAGCTCAAGACCTTGTCTTCCCTTGATGCTGCTGACTGGCATTGCTTGATACAGGCAAGTTCTATTATCTGCAAGGATGCCAAGGTCCTTTTCCATTATGGATTTGCCTAGTGCAGTTCCATTCAGGGTATAAGTGGTTTGGATTTTTTTTCCACATCCCAGGTACTCGATTTAAAGGGATACGGTCATGGGGAAAATGTTTTTTTTTTCAAAATGCATCCATTCATAGTGCTGCTCCATCAGAATTCTGCACTGAAATCCATTTCTCAAAAGAGCAAACAGATTTTTTTATATTTCATTTTGAAATCTGACATGGGGCTAGACATAGTCAATTTCTTAGCTGACTTGTGCTCTGATAAACTTTAATCACTCTTTACTGCTGTACAGCAAGTTGGAGTGATATCACCTCCTTCCTTCATCCCCAGCAGCCTAGCAACAGAACAATGGGAAGGTAACAGATAACAGCTCCCCAACACAAGATAACAGCTCTCTGGTAGATCTAAGAACAGCACTAAGTAGTAAAAACCCATGTCCCGATGCGTTCCATTCAGTTACATTGAGAAGGAAAAACAACAGCCTGCCAGAAAGCAGTTCCATCCTAAAGTGATGGCACAAGTCACATGACCGGGGCAGCTGGGAAATTGACAAAATGTCTAGCCCCATGTCAGATTTCAAAACTGAATATAAAAAAAATCTGTTTGCTCTTTTGAGAAATGGATTTCAGTGCAGAAGTCTGCTGGAGCAGCACAACTGATGCATTAAAAAAAAAAAGTATTCCCTTGACGGTATCCATTTAACACAATCCCTTCAATCACAGTCTCTCTTATATACCAATTTAATTCTACCACTGTTGCCTTTGTTAATGACTTTTTTATTTTAAGTGCCTTATGAAGGCTAAACACATTTCTGGTTGTGTTGTGAGCTGTCTAAGCAATTATTTTCTGTAATGGACCAGCAGTAATTGTCTGGTGTCTTATATGTTTGTGCAGATTTTACTTTAGATATCCGTTTGGTTGATGGTAATTACAGGGCAATAATTCCTTCGCTTTCTTTGGTCTGCCTGTAATTGCAGTCAGGGTTATTCCTTTGTGGCCACATGTGAACAATGAGGGGCTTTTAACTACTCTTCTGGTATTATCCTTGAAAAACTCTTAATGGAGACTAAAAGTTAATCATAAAACAATAAGCCACTATGTGGATTATCTGCTTGTTTTATTTAGAAGCAAAGCTTTTGCCGAGAGCTCAAAATGTTTCATGACTATCCTTTTTATACAGTATAGATTTAAACAATACTTGGTACAAACAATCTTGAAGCTTCCAGACTGAAAGTGATATGTGCATTAAAGAAAATGAAAATAATACATGTGTGTTCGGATAGCAGCCAATATGGTGATATAGATAATAACATGACATCTTGTTTTTTAAGTTGTTTTTTTTTTTATGAGTGCACAAATACAAGTATATACAAGTGTAATGTGAAAGGTGGATATAGAAGTAGCGTTCGTACATCGTCATCAGTTATGGACCAAGATTCACACTAGGCCCTAGCATGAAGACCCAACAAACAGTGGCGTAACTACCAGGGGTGCAGGGGGTGCAATAGAACCAGGGCCCCCACCCACTTGGGGCCCATCGGAGCCATGAAAATAGTTATGGCAGACGGTTATCTAGGGGGAGATTTTACAGCACACATGCCATCAACACTCAAGCGTGCGATTTATAGAGGTAAGGGCCTGACAGGGGGGCCCAGGTGCCTATCTTGTACCGGGGCCCACCAGGGAGTAGTTATGCTACTGCCAACGAAGGCCCAATAAATAAAAAGTCTGTCTATGGCATCATACAGCAGCGCCTTTGGCATTTGCTAGAATCCAGAGATTGCTAGGTTTAGGCCTGATCAGTGTGGAAGTGTATACGTATTATTGTTCTGTATTAAAACCTTTATGCATTCTGTTTAGCAATTTTATCTTCTGAATTCATTGTACTTTTATGAAGGTTTTCGTTCCATTTGTAAGCACAAAGTTAATTCCTTTTATTACATTTCCTTTATATTGCTACAGACGAGATAATTTAAATTTCTAGATGATACAGGTATTTTAGATGTTTCAAGTATCTAAATTCTAAGGGCACATGGATGCCATTAATATTGACGTACAGTTTAGCAGTTATAGCAAAGTTTTATTACTAGTTTACATGCCCAGTTATATATATCCAGTAGAGGGCAGCACAAACACTGAAATTACCAAAGACACTTTGTATTATTTTATTGCTATTGTAGCTGCAGAGAAAGATTTGTATATGCTGTTATTTTCCTCTACAGGGCCAAGCTTCTAAGTATCACAACAAAGGATTTCCTCTTCATTATTTCAAGCATTATATGGAATAATCCAGGTTATAATAACGTGAATTTAGAAGGACCTGCTCCTGCTAGATTTATAATGGTATGGTCTGTAAGGGGCGAGCTGCATGGCACTGTTGTTGGTCCTCTTGATTTTTCTCCCACTCCATTTATCATGCTGTTCTGTAACTACAGGGCATAAAGTTAATCTACCTTTGTTTGCCCTAAGTAACACTGGTAGCAAGCACTCTAGGTCATGCTCCATCAAAACATTTCTGACCTGATCTGAAATACTCCACCTACTACAACCAGCTACATTGACAAACTGGAAGGATGCTGACATTCGTACACATTTAGGACTATTATATAGTTTTTCTGACCGGAGATGCCTCCTGTACATTGAATAAATCCCAGGGTTGCCTACCTTGAATGGACCCTTTATTGTTACTTAAAAATTTATCAGATAAAACAATACAGTAAATCAGTAGAACCAGGCAACCCATTTATATCTTGGGGGTTATTTAGCAAAATCTATTTATAAATTAATTTCATGAAAAATGCTTGTGTGGTTAAAGACAACATAAAATAGTCAAAAATACCTGAATTGTGTGACTTTTCATGGTTTGAAAACTGTGGATTTTTTAAATTTGATGCCCTGCAACTTTTTCATATTTTTTTTTTCATATTTGATTAACCTGAAACCACATTATTGAATGTAACCTAGCACTGATCAAAATGTCCACGGGATAATTGCCATTCTCAGCAGGTCTGAGTTGCTTCAAATGAAAGTCATTTTCTTTTAGTCTGAAGGGTGGCCTTCCATCCCTCTAACCAGTTTAGTTGCACATCACTGCACTCTCTCTCTAGCTCATGGATATCCCTCTTAGGCTGGGGACAGACAGGGAATCTCCCCGAATCTCCCTGTCTGTCCCTAGCCTTAAGGAGTCCAAAACTGAACTGCATAGTTCAGATGAGTCCTTACCAGTTACTTCTAAAGAGGTATAATTATGTTTTCATCCCTTGAATTTATGCCCTTTTTTATGAGACAGAACTTTAATTGCTTTAGTGACCACAGAATGACACTGGCCAGAATTAGACCACTTATCTACAAAAACCCCAAGATCCTTCTCATTTAAGGAATCTCCCACCACACTGCCATTTAGTGGATAGCTTGTATTTATATTATTTTTGCCAATGTGCATAACCTTGCATTTATCAACATTGAACCTCATTTTCCAGTTTGATTTGATGAAGTTGGAAAACTGGGCCGCACTCTGCACCTCCAGGTCATTAATAAAGTTGAAAAGCAAAGGACCAAGTACAGAGCCATGGGGTACTCCGCTAACACTGGTCCAATTATAAGATGTTCCATTTACAACCTCTCTTTGCAGTCTATCTTTTAGCCTGTTCTCTTTCCAGGTCAACATGCCTTAATTTAACTAGTAACCTTCTGTGTGGCACTATTGACATTAAATGATAGAAGTCTAGATGCTTCCAGGGTGCATGTGAGCTTTTATATCCATTTTCTAGGGACAGTCTCTCTCTCTCTCTCTCTCTCTCTCTCTCTCTCTCTCTCGCTCTGTTAGCATCTATGAAATATTAGCAATGATTATATCAAAAATAGCAGCTGCCTTTAATGAAACTCAAGGATTCTGCTCAGCAGGTCCAAAGATAAGAAATTTATCAACTAATGTGTCAATTTAACACAGTTTCAGTGTCGGTGATCTCCCAGCTGCTATAGAAAGACATAAGCAAGGTATAAATTAAACTTTAATCTTTAATATTGAAACATTTTTGGTGATCTATCCAAAGAACTGAAAAAAGTGTTTGAAGGTGAATAACCCATTTAAATATAAATGCATCCTAATAATCTAGCAAATTGCTTTGTAAACATGGATGGCCGACATGTGGCCCAACCTGAGTGTTATTTGAGATATTTGTTGAAAAGGTTTATTTGCTTTCCTTGTTTCTCCTGGAAGTCCATCTTTAAGGTCAGATTGTCATTTGTGGGAAAACATTCTTTGACCTAGTTATTCTTGGAACAAAGGCTCATAAGATGATAAAGTGGTGGGTTTTAAATATTTAAATTTGCTATTGTGAGCTAAGGGGGCCCATAAGTCCATAATGGCCCTCAAAGGTGCTTAAAACAATAGTCAGGACCCAATAATCTATCTGATGCTAACAGATGCAAGTCTCCTTACAAGTCTTATCCAACCACTATGCATTTGAGACTGTTGAGCTCTGATACAGGACAATCTTCTAACTCCCCCTATTTATTTTTTTATAGCCATTTGTAAACATTGGTAAAAGTAATTCACTGGAACGAGTCTCCCCTGCCCTTTATATGTTGTGGGAAATAATCCAGCAGGTTAATATTTATATAATATGCTATAATCAAAAGGGAAGCATAAGTTTGTGAAGTTTATTTCATAGTAATATTGAATAGTCTTAAAAGCATTAACCTCAATGGGTTATTCGAGATGAGAATATGCACTCCTATTTAACTGCTAGTGTGCCACAAATGATAGAATCTGTAGTGTTTTGCCCCAAAGAATTCTTGAAGTGACATTTAAAATGAGCTTGGCGTTTCTGCTCATGTCAACTAAGACTAGTGGCAGAACGACTGGCTTCTGGTGGTATTTCCTCCCCAATGGGTCCAGGACAACAGTAGACAGGTGAAGATTTAGAAATGTTTCCTATATACACATGAGAGCAAATATTCTTGACCCATTGGGCAAATACAGGTGGCGTGCTTCCCATCCAATGCATGGCTATCAACTTTTTGGCATAGAACAACAGGACCCTGGCTAGAGATCTGGTTTTGAGCCTAGGGAATAGTGTGTCTCTCTTTCTCTCTCTCTGCAAGTTAAATGGACTCTTCTGCATATCCTTTCAGTACTTGGGAACAAAAGCTACTTTAACACATTTCCCTGATTTTACATTTTCCCAGATTTTACATAATTTTTTCCTGATCCCCTGAAAAACTTAAAATGGGGGTTCCACTGTATATCCAAATTTTCTAACTCAAAGCAACCAACCAGGGGTTTGCTGATAGTGCTTGGTAAGTCTACACAGTAAGGGCTAAACTCCACAAGCCAACTTGGCTTGGGTCAACTGAACGCATCAAGTCGGATGGTGTTGCATGGGTCAAAATATATTGGGACTGCTAGAAAAATGATGCATAAACTACATGTAAAATTTTTCATCTGACACAACTGTCTGATGTGAATGCTGCACGCTGCATCTTCATCCGACGAGATACAAACGGTAGGTATTGGAAAGACTTGTTTTTGTCACGACGTATTTTTTCAACACATGAAGGAAAGACTCTGTGAGTCCATTGGAGTGCACTGGGCGCCTCTGAAAATATTTTTTGTAGGGGGACTTGATGCACTCTAGTCATGCCACTGACTGTGTGTGATGCTCTTGTTGCTGATTTATACAGTCAGCCTACTGAGCCATAATAATTATTTCAAGTTACAAGATAATTATCACAAGCCTGACGAAAGGAATTCTGTATTTGAATAGTCTTGTATATTGGAGCAGTGTTTTTCAGTCTCCAGGTCACTGTTGGATGAGACGGATAATAGCAGATACAGTATGTGGTTCAGTTAAGTTTTCAAATCCATATTGTTCCATTTCTTGTAATAAGAAATATACATGTTCCAGCTGCATATTTCTCTTATACAGAAGAAATATGCAGCTGGAACATTAATGGAAGGTATAAGTTTCAAAAGATCAACAGAGACTGCAGATAGCAGTTGGCTGCTGTCCCTGGCTGCCTCCCTCAGAGTCCATACTTTAAATCATTTCAAGTGTGTTAATAAACATTTTTGCCAGGTATATGCTAAGAGGATGAGCTACACTAGCATATTTCTGTTTCCATCGAATTTCATGTCATGAAGAACAGTAAATGTTTGTTGTCCGTAAATCCTATCCATTGTATTGTTGGTAAGCCATCTGGTGTAATGGATTTCTGCCAGTAATAGGTTGCTCCCGATTTAAGGAGGTCTTTATTTTGATTGGTATTGTTTTACATTTTGAATATTAACAAGAATTTACAAAACCAGCAAAGTCCTTTTGATAGCTTGCATCTACTAGAAAGAGTGGGAAACCATGTGCATAGTCAAATACATTTCTTAAATTTTTCTTAACATTAACCTGTTTAATTTTTTACCTTTGTCTCTATTGTTAGACCTTTTGGGAGAAGATCTAGATTTATCATAGAAATCCATAAACTTTATTGGAAATGAATACTGTTTTCCATAGTATAGTATGACAGCAGGGATTATTTAGCATACATTTTATTTCTCTACATTTGCAGCCTAGTAGGAATAAATAGAGGACACTAATCCCTGCGGAGTATTTTAATAGTGAAGCAAACTGTAATTTTTTTTGAAAGCTACAATTTTTAATTGTAATTGTACAGAGTAAAAGGCAAAATGAACGTCTGAGTAAGATTGCATCCCAAATCTACACGCAGTAAGCATTTTTCATGCTTATCTGGCCTCTGTGACCATAGTTACTGGAATTGTAGATATTTGATTGCAGAAAGCAGTACTGTAATTTCTAATTTGTACACTACACAGAGAACTGCTCATGTGTGAAGTAGCATTTAAGAGATTCCTAATTTGCATATCCAAATTTGTGCAGCCCTCCCCCAAAACTGTCATAATTTGGGTAAATTCTGAAAATGTAACTTATTCTTTGTATTAAAGTAGCCTGGCTTTTATTTGGCATGTGTTTTGCTGATCACAATAAGGGACATTTACACCCACAAGTGCTGTGCAATCGTGCAAGTGCAGTTTTCAGTAGAATTGCCATGTTTTTCCCTCATAATGGAGAACTTTTCCCAGATTTCCTCTGCTGTTGTGCTTGCCATAAAAATGAATACGATTGCACATGCAGTTCGATAAAAATGAGATGCAATTCCACCAAAACTCTCTAAAATAAGCTTGTTGAATATCCGGCATAAGAGTTTAGCCAAAGCCAAATCCTAGTCTGTATAGTTAAATATGATGTGAGCAAATCAAGGCATATAACACAGTAAGACTCAGCTTGACAGTTTGTGAATCCAGATTATTTATATCCAAGGGTATATTTTCATAGATATAATTAGTGATTAGTGAAAGTTTTTGCTGTTTCACCTCAAAAATTATACTGACTTCAATGGGTGAAAAAAAATAGTTTAGCAACAAACAAATTGATGCGCCGCATCACACGACAAAAAAATTTGACACTCCTATACTTTAATGCATTTTGATGAATTTGCACCGTTTTGCGAGTGTTTGATGAAAAGGTCAGATTCTCACATCATTATTAGTAATTTCTTTGTTTCGACAAAGGATGTAAATTGTTTGAATCTTTTGAAAATAAAAAAATATATATTTGTAATAATCTCTTGGGAACATCATGCATATTTTACAGCCTGCATGCTTTGGTTTGATGTGTGGGAGAGATGCGTGCTTTTTGTTTTAAGCCGACATGACCCTTTCATAAGAGACATTTTGGCAAAACTGCCGGACATGAGTGATGTGGCAGATGGACAATAAGTACCATTATTCATAAAGATGATGTTTACTTTCTGAGTTACAGTGCATTATTTTATTTTGAAGTCTGTATGGGAATATTACCATCTTTGATTTTCCTATATTACTTTATTTGTAAAGTGCCGTTAAGGAGTCACAGTGCTGTACAATGCATAAAAGTGCAATATAAATATAATTACAGGTATGGGACCTATTATCCAGAATGCTCGGGACCTGGCGTTTGCCGGATAATGGATCTTTCCATAATTTGGACCTTCATGCCTTAAGTCTACTCGAAAATCATGTAAACATGAAATAAACCAAATAAACTGGTTTTACTTCCAATAAGAATTAATTAAAGCTTAGCTGGGATCAAGTACAAGCTACTGTTTTATTATAGAAAAATTATTTTTTACTTTATAGTGGAGGACAGCCATTCCGTAATTCAGAGATTTCAGGATAACTGGTTTCAGGAATAAGGGATTTCATAAAATATATAAAAGTATGCAGTAAATACAATAAATATATACAGTACAGAGAACTGAAGTGTAATGTGGGAAGGTGGTTCCTGCCCTGCAGAGCTTAAAGTCCTAAGTGTGTGGCTAACATACAGGCAGAAATTGTACCAGGACTAGACTAATGTTCTAGTGCTCCAAAAGGTAGACTTTTTTTAGTTTTTTCTTGAAGAAATTGCAAGAGCACTCCTAGAGGAATTCAGCGATGGAATTCCAGAGTTAAGGAGCAGCAAGATACAAAGATGATGGATGGTGTGAAAAGATGGTGGAGGAACGGAGAAGATGACCAGGAACAGTGAAGTGAAAGGCTTGTTAAGCAAAGAATATGATTCATTAGAGGGGAGAAAAGATGGAGTTGGGAAGCCAGTGGCATAACTAGATCTTACTGGACCCCACAGCAAATTATTTTTCAGGCCCCTAAAATGTCCAGTGGTTGACCTGTTTTACCTATATTTATTGTAATTGTAAATGAATTAGGGCCTCATGGGGCCCCTATAGCTCCTACGCCCCCCTGCAGCCGCAGGGTCTGCTTCCTCTATAGTTACTCCCATGGGAAGAGTGGTAAGTAAGCAATTGCAATGGTCTAAACTGGATGGGATAAAAGTATGGACTAGTGTTTTGGCTGTTATTTCTGAAAGAAAGGGGAGCATAGTGGAGGAAGAAGTGTCAGGTTTTGGCAGTGGTATTAATCTAGTTAGAAAAAGAGAGATTGGTCAAAGATGACCCCAAGCAGCATGCAGAGTTTACAGGAGTCCTGCCATGCAATAGTAATGGTGAAAGGAAGTTGAGCTTGGTGTGGTGGATCATCCAGGAGTAGATATAGTCAGCCTGCAATCTGGGTCTGAACATCCACAGTTCTGGCATTGCCCTCCTCCCCTTTCCCTCCCCGCAGTGTGCATTAGTTTAAAAAAAAAAAAAAAAAACTCTTAAATGCAGAGAAGCATAGCAGATCTCATGTGCACCATCTTTTGGCTCTATTGTCTTCGGATCACAATGCAGATTTGAGAATGCATAGTTAAAGCTGATTCCTGATTTGACCCAATTGCATGTGCTCCCACAGGCTTTGTGTTGGTGAATAGACCTAATGACAATATGAATATCCAGAAGATGATGACCCTGAGCTCTGGAGAGGACAGGAGAAGTTTTGAGACTTCAGGTTCAGTTGTAAGAGTTGAAAGGGCAAAGAGGAGATTTAGGAAATTTGGGAAAATTGAATTTGAATAGAATCAACTTTGCTTTTCAAGAATTCTGAAAAATTATGGGGTTATGTTCAGATATTAATGTTTCATTTGTAGATGGATTGAGAAGTGAATTGAATATGGAAAGAGTTGTAGGTTGGATTTATCATTGTTTGAGTGTACTGTAATACACAGTTAGCCTGGGATAGGACAATACACAGGAAGACCAGAAGAACAGTTTGCTTACAGGAATGCAGAAATAGCTTCTGAGAGGCACATATATTAAAGGTTGAATTTCGCTATCGTGAGTTTTTGTAAACTCTTTTAAATTCGAATATACTTGAAATTTGATTGGGGCATTATTTCATAAATAATATCTTAAACACGCACAAATTTTGCCATGTAGAAGACTCGAATCGAATTCAACCAAACTCAATTTCTCTTTTTTTTTTTTTTCTTGAATGTCAGGAAGGCTACTAACATTTCCAAATTGTTCCCTGGACCTCTCCCATTGAGTTATACATGAACTCTGCAAGTTTTAGGCGGTGAATAGTCACATTTGAGTTCTTAAAGGGCCATAGTTTGATAAATCTCGAAATTCGAATTACAAATCTAAACGAGTTTGCATAGTTCACAATGGAATTTGAGTTCTGACCAAAAAAAATTTGAAAATTAAAATCTACCCCCGAGTGTTCATCCAGGTATGGGGGATTGCAAGCCCAATTGCTTTGCGGCTGCAGAGTCTCATGGGTATTGCTAGCCACAGACAGAATTGAGTTATAGGTATTTACCAGTGAATCTGTAACAATGAATGTATTAATAGAAGTGTTATAACTGAGAGAATCGGATAGAGCAGTTATATCAACAATGCTGGTGTTAAAAACTAAGAATTTTGGTTAGCAATGGGTAGACTGTGTGAAATAGAAAAAAAAGATAAGATGGTCATCAGAAAGAGCAAAATGATTACTGTTAAAAGCGGGAAAGATTTAGGGTTTTTGTAAAGACCAGATCTAGGAAGTGACCTTGATGGGTTGCTGTATTTGTCCACTGCTAGAGATCAAAGGAGGTGCTAAGATGGAGAAAGTGTGATGGCCACTGGTAGGGGTCATCAATGTGACACCTAGGGGCAGATTTACTAAGGGTCGAATTTCGAATGCCAAAAAAATTTGAACCAGGCAATAGTCGGGGAATAGTGGGGAATTAAAAAAATTCTAATTTTTTTAGCGCAATTCGAATAGGAAAATTAGATCGAATTTGAATCGAATTTTCGAAAGATTTTTAAACTATCAATCAAATTTTTCTTATTCGATCTTGGGGAATGATCCCATTTCGGTAGGTTTAATCTGGCGAAGTAGGTAAGTATTCGACAATCGAATTTTCAAATAAAATTAAATTTGAATATTCGATGGTTGAATTTGCATATTTGAAATTCAAATTCGAATCTTTTTGAAAATTCGATCGAATATTAGAATCCTTGATGTGAATTCATGTGAATTTAGTAAATCTGCCCCCTTAAGTCACCCAGAATAATTGTGGTCTGAGAATAAGAAAAAAAGAGAGCCAGGATTCAAAGTCAGAGAGAAATTTGGCAGGAGATTTGGTTGAAGGAGGTCTGTAAACAACAGCTTCCAGTACGGTTAGAACAATCAAACAGCAAGTGCCTCAAAAGAAGGAAACAAGAAGGAAGGAGGTGTAGCAATTAGTTTAAAGTGGCAACGAGTGGAGAGCAGAATGCCTACTCCTTTCCACAGCCAGTAGTGCAGGGGATATTCGAGAAGGAGAGACCACCATAAAAGAGAGTTGCCTCGTGTTCATTATCTGAGAGCCAGTTCTCCGTTAGGGAAAAGGGCTGAACAGACTTCAGAGAACAGAAGACATAATGAAGTGGATTTTTTAGTAGCAGAGCAAATATTAAGAAGCTTGCATGCGAAGGGGAGATAAGTAGAAGGGGAATTTGAATAAGATTAGAAAGGTTAGCTGCATTTATGGGTTTGAACAGATGGGGTCCATAAAGTGGGCGATGTTGGGTATATGGCAGGAACCTGGATTAGGAGAGGTATCTGCTACAGCAAGTAACAGTAGAAGAGAGAGTGAGTATGCCAATATGAAGTAGTAGTTGGAGGTGCTAGATTTTTCAGAAAGCTATGTAAGGTGCAGGAGTGCCTGGAGTGAGGAAGAAACTACGGTAGCTTTTGGGAGTACAAAGATGAATGACATTATCAGGACTAGCATATTTTATAATAATCGTGTAGACTGAGTAATCTTCTGTTGTGGCTTCCTTGTTGCTCCTCCTGTTAAACTCCTTTTCAGATCACTTGTGGATGATTCACTTTGGAATGATTCACCCTTTCGCTGCTTTACCAAATAATTTCTGATGGATATATAATTTTTTTTAATGTATTTATATTTTATTATATTAACAGCACATTACCAGTACCCACCTAGCCAATTTATTCTACAAGTGGGTGTATTATATCTTGAGCAGAGCCATATGGTTTTAGCACCACAAGACATATTTTTTTTGGTAAATTAAAATGAGTGGTAGACCAATAAAACGCATTTTTCAACAATTATATATTCTCAGTTCTTAGCTCTTCAATCTATAAAACAGAATAGCGACACTTAGC
>CM044438.1:19982696-19997336 GCA_024363595.1 Xenopus borealis
ACACTTACAAACACAATACTTAAATACCCCTTCCCAGATTGATTTAGCTTTTTTATTGTTCCAGACTACACCGTGCAGTATAAAATCCTCTGAGTTTATACCTAAAACGTTGATTGGTATATTTAGGGGCAGATTTATCAAGATTCAAATTTTAATTTTTGTGTAATTCGACTAGGGTATATTCCAAATTCAATTTGAATTAAAAAAATGTCTTTTTGAGTTATGTAATGATGGTTTAGGAATATGGGCAATGGACTCGCTTCACATAAGATGGATACACCTTTTATAGCACAAATCAAAGTAATATAATGATAACCGTTCTACTAATGGGCAGTAGGGCACTATCCAATATAAATCCGCATTGGGGGCCTCCTGAGTTGCACACACAGAGGAGATACTGATTGCTTTGCTCCTCTTACAGACATTTTACAAATATAAAACTTTAATCTGTTAGCTACAGGAGAGCTGCCAAAAAACACCCTTATAGCAGGAAAATGCAATCCCGATGCTTTTAAAATATTTATTAAATGGAATTAACTATTATTATTTTCTCATCTCCACTTCATGTACGGAGTAATAAATTAACAGCAGAACACAAAACAAATTTGACGTGCAAGCTGAACATTGACTGTTTGTAAGTACATGCCCAAAAGGGAAGCCTGATTCATGTGTGCTCCTTGGGTGGATCCAATTAACCTTTTTTTTTTTTTCTTTTCTGGACACCTTTTAACCCTATTGTGGCTGGATTGCCTTTATCAGACAACAAAACAGTATTGCCCTATGTGCGCTTCCTTCTCTTTTAGATATTTTGCAGCACTGACCAACTTTGTGTGAGAGTTGGAATTAAGGAAGCAGTGGAGACACTTAGTGAAGTGGCGTGGTATTGATAAGGCCTCTCCCAGTACTTTTCATTGCCAATGCTTACTCTTCAAAGAATTTAGAAGAAGTGCTGCATACAGTATGTACAGCTAAATTGCCATGGAAACTACTTGTACCTTTCAGAGCTACAAGTTCCGTTCCATACAGTTGTGTTCATAAGTTTACATACCCTGGCAGAATTTATGATTTCTTAACCATTGTTCAGAGAATATGAATGATAACACAAACACTTTTCTTTCACTCGTGGTTAGTGGTTGGCTAAAGCCATTTATTCTCATGTGTTTACTCTTTTTAAATCATAATCACTACACAAACTACCCAAATGACCCTAATCAAAAGTTTACATACCCCAGTCCTTAATACCGTGTATTGCCCCCTTCAACATCAATGACAGCTTGAAGTCTTTTGTGGTAGTTGTGGATGAGGCTCTTTATCTTCTCAGACAGTAAAATGGCCCATTCTTCCTGGCAAAAAGCCTCCAGTTCCCATGAATTCTCAGGCTGTCTTGCATGAATTTGAGATCTCCCCAGAGTGGCTCAATAATATTGAGGTCAGGAGACTGAGATGGCAACTCCAGAACCTTCATTTTATTTTGCTGTAGCCAATGACCGGTCGACTTGGCCTTGTGTTCTGGATCATTGTCATGTTGGAATGTCCAAGTATGTCCCATGTGCAGCTTCGAGGCTAATAAGTGCAAATTTTCCTCCAGTAATTTTTGTATTTCACCTGAAGTTATTTTTGGGTTTTTCCTTGCATCATGAACAATTTTTCTGGCAGTTGTGGCTGAAATTTTTGTTTTATTTGGTTTGGTTTCAACAGACCCCCTAATTTTCCACTTTTTTTATTAGAGTTTGAACACTGCTGATTGGCATTCTCAATTCCTTTGATATTTTCTTACATCCCTTTCCTCTTTTATAGAGTCCAACTACCTTTTCCCGCAGATCCTTTGACAATTCTTTTGCTTTCCCCATGACTTAGAATCCAAAAAACATCAGTGCAGCACTGGATGAAAGATGCAAGGGTCTGTCAGGAGTCCAGAAAGTCATTGACCTTTTATACACACCCACTAATTACAAGCACACAGATCACAGGTGAAGATGGTTACCTTTAATAGCCATTCTAACCCTTGTGTCAAGTTGTGTGTGTGTTATCAGCCAAATCACCAGGCCAGGGTCAATTGGTTAGTTTTTGTAATGATTTAAAAAGAGTAAACACAGTTGTTTGACAATAAATGGCTTTAGCAAACCACTAACCATGAGTGAAAGAAAAGTTTGTGTTATCATTCATATTCTCTGAAAAATGGTTAAGAAATCAAAAATTCTGACAGGGTATGTAAACTTGCGAGCACAACTGTACATGCTATGGGCATATTCTAGTTTGCTGCTCCAGGCCCATATAAGCCTTAATCCTATGATAATCATCCTTGTTTGACTTGTCATTGGAGCATTAACATCCCACGTGCCCCCTGGCTGTCTGTGTGGGAAATGCTGTACTACAAAGAATCTGTCTTTGTTCTCTCCTGCCTTCTGTTTTTTTAAAACACTTCTTTTGGCAGAATATGCAAATCCTATCTTCTTACGCAATTATTAAATATTTTTGCTTCCAGCATCTTTTAATGTATCTTCAATGACTTGCTCAAAACTAGTACTTATTTTATATCTGAAGGAGCAGTTTTATACATTCCATAAATTTATTTACATTTATATCCAGTGAAATAGAGCAGGGATTACAAGCATTTGTGGCGTGTTGTTTTGGCCAGTTACTAATTTAGAAAAACTCGTTTTGTGACTTGCTAAGGGATAGGTTTTATGGGCCAGATTTATTAAGGGTCAAATTGAAAGTTCTAATTTTTCAAAAAAAATTTCATGGTCAAATTCGACTTGGGAATTATCCAAACTCCATTTGGGTTGAAAAAAAAAAATCGACTTTTTGCCACCTACAGTAAAAGCTACAGGGACCAAAAAGGTACAGGGATCAATTTGAAGATGTTTGCAGCCTTCCTGACATTCAAGTTTTTTTCTGAGAAAAAACTCGAATCGAGTTTCATCGAATTCAAATGAATTCAGAATTTTCTAGTAGACTTTAAGGAGAAGGAAAGGTGAAAACTAAGTAAGCTTTATTAGAAAGGTCTATATAAATTCACCAGTAAACCCTCAAATTAGTGCTGCTCTAGAGTCCTCTGTCAAAAGAAACACTGCATTTCTTTCCTTCTATTGTGTACACATGGGCTTCTGTATCAGACTTCCTGCCTTCATCTTAAACCTCCTTGAACTGGGGCGTGAGCATGCTCAGTTTGCTTTTCTTCCCTCCCCTGTATTCTGAGCCCAGAGCTATAAGTGAGCAAGTAGAGACTCTGGCAGGAAGTGATGTCACACCAAGCTAATACTGCAGCTGCTATCCTAAACGGAGAGCTTCTAGAGCTTTTTACTCGGGTATGATAAAACATTCTTCAGAATAAATATAGCATTCTAGCTTGCACTATTGCGGCTAATATATTGGCAATACAATGCCTCTGTAGCTTTCCTTCTCCTTTAAGGTATGAAGACCCAAATTACAGAAAAATACATTATCTGGAAAAAACCAAGTCCTGAGCATTCTGAATAATGGCTACATGTACAACAAGGAATATAATCTGTTTGCGTGTAGATTTATTTTCTCTGAAATCATTTTTGCTTGAAATTTAGACAGAATACATCTTTACCCTTTATTCCAAACTGTCATTGGTTTTATGTCATTCTATAGTAACGTTTTTAGTCTGATCATTGTACAACAAGGAATATGAACTGTTTGCGTGTACATTTCTTTTTTTTCTGAAATCATTTTTGCTTGATATTTAGACAAGAATAATTTTTTTTACAATTTATTTCCAAATTGTAATCCAACAGTTGACTGAACCCTTCCCATTTTAATAACATCATAAGCTACACGTGTCCTACATCTTTGATGATATTAGGAACAAACTTCTTACAAAGAAAAACGATTTGTCTGTTGTCTTTTACATATGAATCAAATGCTGTTGCTGGCTTTATTATTTTGTTAAATGGGCCCTGCTGGATGACGTTTGATATAGTGCAATGTGAAGAGAGGGTAAATTATCCTGCCATTTTTGCAATGTCCATGCTGTGTTCCATCAGGTTGTGCAGGCTCTATTTTCTAGGCAGCTTTCTAAATGCTGTTTTATCCATCTTTCTATCCTGCTCACTCTCTGGGATTTCTATTTAGTTGCTTAGAAACTATAGTTGTTTACTGATCTCCCACTGGAGAGAAAAAAAGAACTTTGGATTTTGGCTTTCCTCCATTAAATGATTCTGAAAGCAAAGTTTGTCATTATGAATTCAGACAAAGTCAGTATGACCCATTTCACACAATAGAGATTCAATTTAAACAACGCATGGTGGCTTAATCCTGAAGTGTGGAAAGTAGTCGTCACACTGCAAATTGTCCATTCTGCTTCTGCTGCCATCTGCTAATTGACCTTTTTAAATCGCCCAAAACAGCTATAATACAAATTGTCCATTATTTGTCTAAAAAAAATATATATATCTGTAGTTAAAAGTATATGATTAGGCTCCTCTTGTCAAATGTGTTTTGATCATTTTGAAAAGTAGGAAACCACTTCTAAAGGAATTAAAGTGAAAATAGTAATTGTAGCATGCGCTAAAGTTTGGAACTTTTCTCTACTCGTCTCATTACTTGAATAGGCCTTAGTAGCCATTAGGTGTTGACAATTGCATAGTTTTATAAACTCTTGACACCCCCAAATTTTGGACTGTCACACAACAGCCATGGGCTCCGCTAAGCAACTGAGGTTCTTCAGATGAGGCTAATGGTTGCCTATGAAACCTAGAAAATGTTTAAATTGCTTACAGATCACACATGGTCATAGAATATGGCTTTTTACATCATACTATTGTTGTAGACACTTGGATAGAGAACTGACTGAAGGATAGATTACAAATTGTGGGGGTACATGGAACATTTTCTTATTGAACTATTGTTGGTAGTGGAGTACTGCAGAGGTCTTTCCTTTGCAATTTTTTTCTAGAGAAAACAACCCCAACCTGGACAGTCTACCTTCATAATTTAAGTCTCTATTCCTCTATCCAGCTTAGTTGCACATCTCTGCACTCTCTCGAGCTTATTTATATCCTTCTTAAAGGGATACTGTCTCAGGAAAACATGTTTTTTTCAAATAGCATCAGTTAATAGCGCTGCTTCAGCAGACTCCTGCACTGAAATCCATTTCTCAAAAGAGCAGATTTTTTTATATTCAGTTTTGAAATCTGACATGGGGCTAGACATCTTGTCAATTTCCCAGCTGCCCCAGGTCATGTGACTTGTGCCAGCATTTTAGGAGGGAACTGCTTTCTGGCAGGCTGTTGTTTTTCCTTCTCAATGTAACTGAATGGATTGCAGTGGGACATGCGTTTTTAATATTGAGTGCTGTTCTTAGATCTACCAGGCAGCTGTTATCCTGTGTTAGGGAGCTGTTATCTGGTTACCTTCCCATTGTTCTGTTAGGCCGCTGCGGGGGTAGGGGGTGATATCACTCCAACTTGCAGTAAAGAGTGATTGAAGTTTATCAGAGCACAAGTCACATGACTTAGGGCAGCTGGAAAATTGCCAAAATGTCTAGCCCCATGTCAGATTTCAAAATGAAATATGAAAAAAAATCTGTTTGCTCTTTTGAGAAACAAGCACAAGCTTTGGGGCCACTGAGAGCAACATTCAACTGGTTGGTGAGCAACGTGTTGCAGGTTGGGTATCACTGGTATAAAGCAATTTTGAATATCTATTGTTAATAAACGTTTGACCAATCTATCTGTGTATAAAGCATTTTGAACCTTGCAAGGTTCTCTCCATCCAACTTCTCCACTTTTTGCTATATCTGGCTTTGCCTAGTGTATGTTACATCTTTCTAAATGTCAAACTGCGTTTTACAATGCTGCTGAATAGATTCACATGTTATAAATGGTAATATTTTTCACTCTAAGGAAATCCCATTCTGCTCTTTTAGCTATCATTACATTAAAAACCCCTGCAAGACAGTTACAGTGGAATCCATTCACTCAGCTTCAGGCAGTTTAATCTAATAAATTCGATGTCCTATTAACACATGAAAGGGAAAAGCCTTTGCATACTGTATATGTGTAATTAGGCATGATATGTCTCTAATTCACTTGTATGACCACGTTATCATAAAAGATATTCCTCTTCATGACCACCATACTTTTTAATGTGTATATATAAACTTGACAAGTTCATTATTTTCATTATTATGATTTTTTTCTGATTTTAATAAAAAAAAAAAGTCTGACCAAACTAGAATCCATGATTGGTCCTTATTTATTATTAAAAAAAAAAAAGCATGATTTAATCAGATTGGAGAAAAAAGCGGAGAAAAAAATAGTATCTATCTTTCCCTTCTGGCTTTTGGCAGAGAGCCCAGAATACATGGCAGGTGCAAATAGATTACTTTTGTAACAAATTTTTGTTAAGTCGCCATTGTAACAATTTAAAGGGATTCTGTCATGATTTTTGATGTAGCTTTTATTTCTAAATTACACTGTTTATACTTAAAATAATTCACTATACAATATCAAATTTCATTGCTGAGCCAGCAAGCGTTTTTTTTTTTAGTTGTAATATTGGTGTGTAGGCAGCCATCTTGTTTCATTTTACCTGGTCATGTGCTTTCAGAAACAGCCAGCACTTCAGGATGCAGCTGCTTTCTGGCAGGCTGTTGTTCTCCTACTCAATGTAACTGAATGTGTTGCAGTGGTACATGAATATTACTATTGAGTAAAATTAGATCTACCAGGAAGCTGTTATCTTGTGTTAGAACAATGGGAAGGTAACAGATAACCACGCCCTATTGTTGGGCTGCTGGGGGAGAAAGGGAGTGGGCTAATATCACTGCAATTTGCAGAGTTTATCAGAATGCAAGTCATATGTTTGGGGGTAGCTGGGAAACTGACAATATGTCTAGCCCAGTGTCAGATTTCAAAATTGAAAAAAAAATCTGCTCTTTTGAGATGCAGAATTCTGCTGGAACAGAACTGATGCATTTTGAAATTTTTTTTTCCCATGACCGTATGTATACTTTTTAAGCAAGTCTTTTTGTCCCTCTTTCTATTTACAAAATGTTGGTATGCATAATGTTGTATTACTTGGATGGTTCTTATGTATTGGGATTGGTGTGTGTGGTCTTATTCTGTATATATCTGAATTGAACTATGTTAGCTTATTCAGCTTATTATAACAAATATGATTAAATCCTTAAATATTTTTTTATTTAATGATACCAATAGAGTGTTTTAGAGGGTGCTGAATGGCCAATGCATTTATTTTTATTGATCCATTTACAGCTGATCTAGCTTTATTATTATAGGGCATCTTTTCCGCACATCTCTGTGATTAGCTTATTTTTTCCTCTCGGATGTTGTTGATCCCTTAACAATGTTCCATCACGCCATTGTCTTGCCTCTCTGACACTGTGTGTTTACATTCCCTTTTCCAAGCATACAACATAAAACCCCGCCAGCGTATGTTTTTATTACTGCAGGTGTCACGCTTTGCAACAGCAGATTTTATCAAGAAGATTTAGCCGCACTCCGAAGAGGATTTCTCTCCTTGGAAAACTGCAGGGGCAACAATTTAGTGCAGCAGAGAGGCGAATAATTCAGCCGCTGCAGACACAACAAAAGTGGTCATTAGCCGGGATGATAGGAGTCGATTTAAATGTGCATACCAGTTTTTGATATAGCTTTTTTTTAAGTGTTTTATATGTGTGTAGCATGGGATTCACTACAAAAATAAGAAATAACTTGCCTTTCTTGTGCAAATGATGCATGTGCAGATATTGCCTTTTAATGTACTTTCCTTTCCTACATTCACATTTATTCATCTTCTGTTCTTTTACAACATAAGTAGAGTAGGGAATTGTTTTCAATATTTGGAATTTTTCATATTTGCAACCTGACTTGCATCTAAGGGGGAAAAGAAAAGACACAGTGTTCATGCAAAGTGCCATCTAACTGGTGTCCTAATATAGCGATAATGATTCACTTACAGCTTTCTTCCTGCTGCCCAATTACAGTATGTAGTATCCTTATGGGTTCAGCTAAGAATATACATAGAAACTTATCAAGCATGCCAGAATAACAAGTGCTTAGTTTAAGCTGGAGGCCCACAGGGTATTTTCCCTGCTAATATATTTCAGCCAGAGAAGCTCCCAAAATCACAGGCTGTGAATCACCAGTACTAATTAGGATTGGTTCGGGAATCCAGGATTCGGTTTGGGATTCAGCCTTTCAGCAGGATTCAAATTCGGCTGAACTGAATCCTAATTTACATATATAAATTAGGAGTGGGGAGGGAAATCTCCCAAAACAAGGAAGTGAAAATAATGTTAACACTTTTTCATTTCCCACCCCTACTTTGCATATGCAAATTAGGATCCGGTTCGGTATTCAGCCGAATATTTAACAAAGGATTCGGTGTTCCCAAATAGTGGATTCAGTGCATCCCCAATACTAATGCTTCATGCCAGTGGTGTAACAAGAGTGTGCCAGGCTCCCTGGCAAGAAACCTTCAGAGTGGCCCAGTGCACTCTGATCCCCATCCTCCCGAACACTTCCTGCCTCCGCCACTCCCGCCTGGACTCCACCCTCTCCCTGCCCAGACCCCACCCACTCTCCACCCCATGCTGACATTCTCTGCTTCCCTGTCACTGCAGGTAAAAGAGCAGCTGGGGAAGGGGTGGGGGTCTTCTTGTTCACTATAGAGGAAGCTTCTGCTATAGTTAAGCCACTGCTTCAAGCAGTTAACATAAGTCAAAATGAGGTGGCAAGGGCAGTTTTGGGCAGTTTTCTGCTTCTAAAAATATACTGGTGGAAAAACTAGATGTGTGCATTTTATACAGTATTTTTTAAAAGAATGGACTATACATTTGGCTGACTTTTTTTTCCTGCACTGCCCCTTCTTCATTTACATGTGGTATGTGCCAGATGCATTAACATCTGCTTTTCTTCCTTAAAGAAACATTAAACCTTTCTCGTTTTTCTAGTAGTTCAGCCATCTAGCTTGTTAGATTGTCTCTCTTACTTTTATTGCACTTCCCTGTGCTATTTGTTTATTCTAGCAGCACACACCATCTGGACTGCAGTACTGCTTTTCACAATTTATAAACCGAAAGAGAATGAAAGAAAAAGCAACATGTAAGAAGCGTGTTGAGATATGTCTGTTGGTAGAGACATTAGTTTCAGTCAGTATTGCTATGTATTCCAGTTTTGCCAATAGTCGCCTTTTTGATTGACTTGGGAAACACCAGGAAGCATGAACATTTGTAGCTTGAAAATTCTATACTTTTTGCACCAAAAAACACCCATGACTACACTTCCTATCCAAGTGAATAGGATCAGTTGGAAGAACCACAGGCACTTTTTAGTTGGCTGCAATAGACCATGCTGAACAGTACCCAGTGGAACATGCATGCAGTGACGCCCCAAATCTATTTCTCAGCATCTGTTTCTCCTCATTTTGTCTTCTTGTAGCAGTTGGGTGTCATTGACAGTTGGATCCTAGCAGATGAATTAGAGCTCACTCAATTTATTCTAGTACAAACAAAATCTAAAAAAATAACTGCCTTTTGCACAAATTCTGCATGTAGAGAGACCTGATGTCTGGTGATTTGAATAGAGTGAGCTCTGATACATTTTCTAGGCAAATGGAGCCCTCCTATAAGAAATCTTGAATCTGTCAATGAATATCTGACACCCATCTTCTGAATGAAGACAGAATAAAAAATAAACAGATGCTGAGAGAGGGATAGTGAAAATTAAACTGGATCATTTCACAAATGTTACAGAATTTTTAATTGATTGCATTTTGAAAGTTTATTTCAGTGTGATAAAGCTTATAATAAATTAAAACTATCTCAATCTTTCCCATTTAATTAGAAAAAGGAATCTCCTTTAATGGACTTAACTCTTTAATATAAGTTCACAATTTGGTGAAAGCACATGTTATGGAAGATAACTGAACTCTTCATTTCCGACAGTATGTGTGTGTATAAGACAGACAAGTCTGGATTTGGAGTGCACATTGCAAGAATGGTGGATCCCCATATTTGTGCAAATTGAAGCTCCACAACTGTTTGTATATGTATAAGTTTACATACAGAATTTATGATTTCTTAACCATTTTTCAGAGAATATGAATTATAACACAAAAACTTTTCACTCATGGTTAGTGGTTGGCTGAAGCCATTTATTGTCAAGCAACTGTGTTTACTCTTTTTGAATCCTAATCACTACACAAACTACCCAAATGACCCTGATCAAAAGTTTACATACCCCAGTTCCTAATACTGTGTATTGCCCCCTTTAATATCAATGACAGCTTGAAGTCTCTTGTGGTAATTGTGGATGAGGCTCTTTATCTTCTCAGATGGTAAAGCCTCCAGTTCCCATAAATTCTTGGGCTGTCTTGCATGGACTGCACATTTGAGGTCTCCCCAGAGTGGCTCAATGATATTGAGGTCAGTAGACCGAGATGGCCATTCCAGAACCTTCACTTTATTTTGCTGTAACCAATGACAGGTCCACTTGGCCTTGTGTTTTGGATCATTGTCATGTTGCAATGTCCAAGTATGTCCCATGTGCAGCTTCCGGGCTGATGAGTGCAAATGTCTAAGTTATTTGTTTTTTACTTGCATCCTGAACAATTTTTCTGGCAGTTGTGGTTGAAATTTTAGTTGGTCTACCAGACAATGGTTTGGTTTCAACAGAACCCCTAATTTTCCACTTTATTAGAGTTTGAACTCTGCTGATTCTCAATTCCTTTTATATTTGATAGAGTTCCAACTACCTTTCCCCAAAGATCCGTTGACAATTGTTTTGCTTTCCCCATGACTTAGAGTTTTGGTGAACTGGGCTGATTTCTCTGTCAGCTACAGGCTCTTTGCTAGGGATGGGCTGGACCTCAATGATGAAGGTGCAGCTGTTGTGGGAGAGATGGGCAGACGGTTGGAGGTGATTTTAAACTAGGTGAGGTTCAATAAAAGATTCAGGAAGATAGGTTAGATGAGATGTTGGCAAAGGAAGGGAAAATGGGGGACGAGATTTGGTTGGGGTTACTGTTAAGGATAGGAAGGACCACATATCATATGTTCAATATGGTATCAGTATTAAATGAATGTTTGCAAATGCAAGGAGTCTTACTGGTAAAATGGGAGAGCAGGAAGCAAAATATGATTGATGTGATTGGTGTGGCCAAAACATGGCTGAATGAGTCATATGACTGGGCAGTTAATATAAGCATCTATACTTTATTATGGAGGGACAGAGGCAATAGAATAAGGACAGGTATGTCTGTTTGTTAGGCAGGATTTAAAAGCTTATATAAAGGAGGAGGTATGTTAGAAAATAAGGGGGCAGAAGGCTTATGGGTGGAGTACTTCAGCAATTGTACAGAGTCCAACACTTAAATTAAGGAAGTGAAGAGGAAGAGGCAGTGGCATAACTAGATCTTACCGGGCCCCACAGCAAATAATTGTTCAGGCCCCCAAAATGTCCAGTGGTTGACCTGTTTTACCAATATTTATTGTATTTGTATATGAATTAGGGCCTCATGGGTCTGCTTCCTCTGTAGTTATGCCCCTGGGAAGAGGCTAAGCTCCTGATGCAAATAGAAAAGGCTTCTAGTTTGGGTAAAGTAATGATAATGGGAGATTTTAATTACCCATATATTGACTGGAGCAACAGTACATCAAGGGCAAATAAGGTCTTGAGCTGTATTAAAAGGGGCATAGAGTCACGGGATGAGGGGATCATTCTTCCACTTAATAGAACATTTGAAAGGCCGTATTTAGCATATGCCATATAGTATTGGTGTCTACTATTCAAACAGGGCATTATTGTATTAGAGAGGGTACAGAGAAGGGCAACTAAGCTGGTAAAAGGTATGAGAAATCTTCGCTATGAGGAAAGACTGGCCAAATTGGGGATGTTCACACTGGAGAAGAGGTGCTTAAGGGTGATATGATAACTATGTATAAATATATAAGGGGATCATATAATATTCTCAAATGCTTTGTTTACCAGTAGGTCTTTCCAGCTGACACAAGGTCCCCCATTCCGATTAGAAGACAAGAGGTTCCACCTAAATTTTTGGAAGGGTTTTTTTTACAGTGAGAGCTGTGAAGATGTGGAATTCTCTGTCTGAATCAGTGGTACAGGCTGATACATTAGATAGCTTTAAGAAGGGGTTGGATGGCTTTTTAGCAAGTGAGGGAATACAGGGTTATGGAAGAAAGCTCATTACAAGTTGATCCAGGGACTAGTCCGATTGCCTTTTGGAGTCCGGAAGGAATTTTCTCCCCTTTGAGGCAAATTTGAGATGCTTCAGATGGTGTTTTTTGCCTTCCTCTGGATAAACTAGCAGTTAGGCAGGTTAAAAAAATTAAAAGGTTGAACTTGATGGATGTGTGTCTTTTTTCAACCTAACTTACTACGTTACTTTTTAGATATTAGGGATGCACCGAATCCACTATTTTGGTTTTGCCGAGCCACCAAATCCTTCTAGAAAGATTCGGCTGAATATCGAATCCGAACCCTAATTTGCATATGATGGGATGAGGGAAAACATTTTTTAATACCTTGTTTTGTGACAAAAAGTCTTGCAATTTCCTTCCCCGCCCCTAATTTGCATATGCAAATTAGGGTTCAGCTGGGCAGAAGGATTCGGCCGATCCTGCCCGAATCCCGAACCGAATCCTGGATTTGGTCCATCCCTAATAGATATATATATTAAAACAAGCAAGGGAAAGTTGTGCTCATCACTGATTTTTAAAACGATTAGGCGGGGATGCAATGAGCCTGTGACCACAAAATACAAAATAAATAAATAAATAATGTGGGCCAAAACGTTGGAAAAATTTTACTAAGAATAAATGAACACATTTATTCACGAAAAAGGAATTGGAGTGCAAGTCCTTTGATTACTTTATCTGAACAGTATTGACCCACGCACCCAAAATTGTTTGGAATATCTGGTAAGAGTGCATACACTGGATGGATATATATAATATGAGAGAGAGGTGGGGCCTTCGTTCTGCTATCCTCCTCATTTTGAATGTCTGTATATATAAGCACCTGTTTTAATTAGTTATGACTCATGAATCGTTTACTTTGACTTTATTTACCATATGCTGTGTGTGTGTTGCTATTTTACCATAAAGTATTGATTATCTGCACTTTCAGGTATGGCCTTACTGACTTTTTCAATGTGTATATAGTAGCTGTTGTAGAAAGGGTTGTTTACATTTAGCAGCTTCTTTAATTGCTGCGGGAAACAACTCTAAATTGTTCAAAATTCACGGTAATCAGCTGCCAAATAAAAATACTGGAGTATTGTGAGCGGTTAATGTTAAGTGAATGAAAGCCATTGAAAGCTGTACAAATCTGCTGCACTCAAAAGGCTAATATACATTTCTTTCCTGTTTTAACGTTTCTGAAATTTGTTTCCTGATTTATAATGAATGTTGTTGAATATACAGTAGGCAGCTGTTGGATTAATGATTATAATTAATATCTATCCTAACCCATATATTCTGCATAAAAAGGTAGAATTATGCTGTTATTGAAGTGTCAATGAAGCTGCGTTTTTAGCCAATGCTAAATTATATAAAGATACTTAAATGACATGGCAAAATAGATACTTTTCATTTTACACTGCATAACAGAAAGCACCATGCAGTATATATTAGCAGTTCCCTATTGACTACTGGCCTAAATTCCAACTAGATTACTATTGCCAGCTGCTGGGTCATTTGTTATGAAACATTTTTTTTTTCCTTTTGTTGAATCTTGTCCAGAATTTTTTGTTCCGTGGGGCTTAAAAAACGCCTGTTTATGAGCTGGTGAAACCACCATTCCTCTCTAGCTTCTATGAATGACTCCTGGTCGCATTTGCCATTGGTTCATTAGGATTTCTTCAAACCATTTCAGCTTGACATGCTTTGTCTAGGAGTATGATTTATGGGTTTTAGAGATTCACAGATACTTTATACACTTGACTTCTAATCATTTGCAATGCAGAGCTGGTGCACTGTTCGTGTACACTGTAGTTTGTAGAGGTAAACCAGATTTTCTTTTTATAGGAACTTGTGAACCAAGAACAAAACTATGCTGAGGCAAGAAATGCCAGGCAGCTGCACAAGCAAAAAGGGGCATAGATGTAAGGGAGGAGGGATGTTATTCTTCCACTTTACAAGAGTACTGATCATGCCCCATCTAGAATATGCCATACAGTTTTGGTATCCAGCACTCAAACAGGACATTATTACCTTATAGAGGGTGCAGAGTAGAGAAACTAAGCTGGTAAAATGTATGTAAAGTCTCCTTTATGAAGCAAGACTGGCCAAGTTTGGGTTATTTGTAATGGTGAAGAGGCACTTCATTGTGATACAATAACAATGTATTCGTGGATCAAATGATATTTGCCTAATAATGCTTTATACCAGTAGGTCTTTCCAGCAGACATGAGGACACCCATTCTGATTAGTAGTAAGGAGGTTCCATCTAAATATCACATGGAAGGGCTTTTTTTACAGTGAGAGCAGTGAAAATGTGGAAATCTCTCCCTGAATCAGTCGTACTTGCTGATATATTTGATAGCTTTAAGAAGGGGTTGGATGACTTTTTAGCAAGTGATGGAATATATGTATGTATATGTATATATGTATATATGTGTATATAT
>CM044438.1:19999892-20016421 GCA_024363595.1 Xenopus borealis
GTGTATATATGTGTGTGTGTGTATATATGTGTGTGTGTGTATATATGTGTGTGTGTATATTTATGTATATGTATATGTATGTATATATATATGTATGTGTGTATATAAATATCACATATATATCACAGGGTCATCCAGGGCTTGGTCCAATTGCCATGTTGGAGTCAGGAGAGAATTTTCCCCCTCTTTGTTAAATTAGTAGGCTTCAGATTGGGTTGTTTACCTTCTTCTGGATTAACTAGCAGGCAGGTTATATATAGACCTAAAATGTTGCACTAGATGGACGTATGTCTTTTTTCCAACCTAACTTACTATGTATTTGTTAATTACCAATATGATGACAAAATGAAATCAAAGAAAAATTCATTAACAGAATTAATTAAAAGAAGGGGATCTACATGGTAATGAACATACAGTATGCTTAGAGAAAAATAACCTTATTATGCCTTTGTCTCATCTGCAGGTGAGTTATGAAAATGCCGGCACAGTGGAGTTCTTGGTGGATAGACATGGGAAGCATTACTTCATAGAAGTCAATTCCAGACTCCAAGTAGAGCATACAGTAACGGAAGAAATTACAGAGTAAGTAATACTGAGATTTGTGTTGGAAAGAAAATAACTTTTAAAGATAACAGTTTATAGAAAATTGGGAAAATGGAGTGCAAAAAATAGCAAATTCTTTTATTCCTCACTTGCTTGGTCTGCAAAATAACCACACAAATATTGGTAGACTTTTTGTGTGATTACATTCCCCATTGCGTGGCAAATATTGGTGAACTTTCGGTTTAGTTTCAAAATGCTTAATCTATTATACTGGAGGCAAATTTCAGTAAGGGGCCATATAGATTGTAATTTTTTATAATGAAATGTTACAATGTTAAGCACACAGCCTATAATTCATGTTTCACCTAAATACACAACCATGGTCCTTTCATATAAAAATATGGGAAACGTAAAAATGTTCGTGTGTATAAAATATATTTATACACTTTGTTTATGGCCTACCAGGGCAACACCACTACCTCGTAACGTAAGTAGTGATGTGCTGGTTAACAAAAATTTATCATACCCTACCTTAACCTGGCCCTTCTGCACCTTACCCTAACCTGGTGCAATTACTTATTTATAGACCGGAGTCTGACCAAACCCTGCTCCAATGTCCGGTAAAGGGTGGGGCAAGCAGGCCCGAGTGTATAAAAAGCTGCACATGCTGGTGTAAACGGGGCACTGTAAAGTCGCATGCAGGGTAGACACAGACTAAAGTTCTGTCTGAACCCACTCAAAAAATTGCATGGAAGTTGGCATGAATCTGTAGGCTTTGGGCTGGCCTACACATTACTACTCCTCAGAGCCCCAAGATTTTGTAAACTGCAACACTAAGCTAGTTGTAAATGCAACTTCTAAGCTATGTGTGTATATCCAAAAATATGTAGAGCTATAAATGCAATAATACAAACACAGAAATGTAACACAGAGACCAGTGTATGAAGGCATATGTCTATTTTGAAATATGCACAGGAGAACAAAAATGTATACAAATTCACCAAACATGGAAACAGGAACTCCTTGCACCTATGTCGACACACACGGATAAACACAGAAAAAAAAACACAATGGAGAGTCCATACAGAAACATTCTCAGACTAATATAGATAAAAACTTTTGTTCCTTGAATGCATGGATCTTTTCAAACACAAAATATGTCTGCTTGTTCGGTCCTTGACACTACATTTTATAGCAGGGTGAATAATGGAGAGTTTTACTGCATACCATTCCATTTACAGGGTTATGTTTTGTATAGACCAAGTACAGTTTAGTCTGTTTTTTTCCCCAGAACTTTGTGGATAGACAGGTTTTATTTCCCATTGGAAGTTTGTTGGAATGTACTTTGCTACAAATGTATTATGAAAAGCAGGAGGTAAACTAAATATTGCAGATGGAATGTGAATGCAAGTATTCTCTGTACAGAACTATAAAAAAAAAAAAGGATCTTGAACGCAATGTTCCTTACACCATTTGATGCAGGTACCAGCCAGCATTAAGCTGAGTCTAAAAGCACTAACTCTCCAAACTGCAATAGAAAGTGTGACCCCTTACCTAATGCCTTTCTAAATCCATAAAAATATGCCAATAAAAAAAAAAAACAACAAATATGGCAGATTCAAAGGAGTGGAATGGACATGCAAACCGGGCCATGTATTTAAGCCATCAAGTAGAAATGGAAAAGCAGTCCTGTGTATGTACCACATCACTGATCCACCCAGTCACACCCAAAAATGCTGAAAACCCATGTATGAACCAGTCACCCTCAAGCTCTGACCATTTTCAATTGCATTTTCACATATATTAGGACCCCTCTGGTGTCCCTGGCTTTGCCTAGTGCTTCTTACTTACCATAGACATTGATTTGTTTGCTTATGTTCTCTACAGGGAATAGCTACAACATTGATATTTGCACCAATTTTAGTTATAGTCCCATGAGGGACTTTACCATCCATGGCTACTTCAATTTTGTCTGAGCCTAATTAGTTGAAGACTTTTTGCAGTTCACGCTTAATCTTTGCAGCTCGGTCTCTGTAGGATTATGGTTTAACATAAAATCATCTTCTGCATATTCATAACTGTAGCATGCTTGATGTTAGTATCCTATGATGGAGAGCATCAGTTGTTTTTAGTTTCAAAGTAGAGCTGTCCTCAAGACTAAGAATTTTTTCCCAAAACCCTTTCTTTTTTTATTACATAATTTCAATTTTATGGGAAACATTGCCATATTGCTCAGCAAGGTTCTTTACTGAAACAGCTCTTCCATTCCCTCCAGATAAAATAAAAGAGCATAGTTTATACTTCTTCACATATGCCGAGTTTTGTATTGAAAGCTCTACATATGTCGAGTTTGCATTGAAAGCTGAAATCGTTACTCAAATTCGTAATGATACAATACTTGGTGCACAAAAGTAATTCCACAAGAATGTAAAACACGTATTTAATTTGAACTTGGGTACTTAATTAACATGATGGGTGAAGTCTGCTTTTGTCAACTTCAACTCCCCAATTACCAATGAAACTTAACAGCAATATTGACACAATTTTGTAAGATGTTACTCTTGTCAATATGATTACATATGTACCTGGGCACATTGGCACCCTCTCATGATTCTCATACAAATTTGAAGGGTGAAGTGACACATCTGATACTGCTACTCCAGCCCGTTTCCTAAAAGCATCTCTTGAAGGGACAATGGGAAGTGGTTGGAAGAGGTGAAGCGCATGCAGAATCCTCAGTGGCTGACCATACACACTGGTTCAAAAGTGGGCAAACAATATGTGCCCTTCTATGTCCAGCTTATGCAGGTCATACATGTGGCCATCCTTTTATTTGAATTAGGATGTATAGTTTCTAAGTAATATTTGAGCACATGTATAAAAAAATGTTACTGATATCCATGGCATAGAACCTACCTTTTTGATCTACTAATAAAATAGTAACCCATTACACCCTATCCCATGCTCTGTGTTGCTGTCAGTTACTAGAGTTTGAGGCCAACCAACAATATATACGTAAGTACAACTCTAATGCAAAAGACACACAATAGAAGTCTAATTAGGAATATCTTCAAATTTACATGGCAGCATTTCTTTTACAGGACTCCTGGACATTTATGGTAGTGATCCCCAATCACTGGCTCAAGAGCAACATGTTGCTCCCAGTGGCCTCAAAGCAGGTGCTTGTTTTATTACTGTCAAACACTCTCCTGTAGGCTGCCGGTACACACACTGGCTACCGTATAACAAATCACAGCCTTTATTTGAAAGGAACGTTTTCATGCTTGTTTGATTTGCTCATGGGTGAAAAAGGTTGGGGACTCCTACTTTAGGCTAAAACAGCAAATTTTGTATGTAACCTAAAGCATTTCTAACCATTTATCAACTGGCTTTTAACCATGTTTCAGGAATCCGTCAAGAGTGCAGAGAATGTAAACCGACAGATACAACTTTCAATAGAAATTGCATTTACAGATACAGATGCAGCCACTTGGATTTGTGTGTTAAATGCGTCATGACTCAGGGCTAATTGAAGAAACTGTGTTATCTAAAGTTATCTTAACTCATTTAATGCATTTAACCTTTTCATTAGCATACCAAAGCCCCATTGTTCACAATGATGAACACTTTAATTAGATGGGATGCTGTGATGCAATTTTCTTTGTTAAATGAGAAAAGTTTGAAGTCTGAGTTTAGTTATTCTGTGTCAGATACACAATCCAAAGTGGCTTCATCTGTAACTGTAAAACCACAAATTGTTTACTGTATATTGAAATTTTCCTAGAATTAAATTTTTTGTCACTATGCAAACAAAAGACGTTTTAGGTGGAGGAAATTTTAACTGTTGTATGTACGTATGTATGTATGTACTGTAATTTTTTATTTTGTATAGCGCTCCTTGAGGGCAAAGCACTGTACAGCAACAATAAATAGATGCAACAAACAAGGGTTCACTGCTTTAATAAGTAACCATAAGTGTATTATTAGAAATACAATTAACATAAATGTAAAATATAATTACACAGTGTACACTGTGTCAAGAAGAAAAAAGGATGGAGCACCCTACCCAATGGGGCTTTCAGTCTAAATGGGAGGATAACTTACAGACACAATTCAGAGGGGTATTAAAGTGCTGTAATTTACAGTGGGTGACACTGTCATAGAAGTGCCAGTTTAAGTGTTATCCAGGTGCTCCCAGAGATAGTATTTGAGTTTTGTTTTAAAAACCTTGAAGGAGGATTCTCTCCAGAATTCCAAATATAAGGAGCTGCAAGTGAGAAGAGTTTGACGCAGGAAACAGCAGCAGTAGTAGTTGGGGTGCAACCAAGCAGTTGCTCTCAGTGGAGTGGAGGTTACGGTCAGGAACATATAGAGAAACAAGAGATGTGATGTAGTTAGGTGCAAAGGAATTTAGGGCTTTAAAGGTTATGAGGAGGAGTTTATAAATTACTAGACATTAAGCCCGTTAAATAAATTTTCCACAAAAAAGGGAAAAGGGGGGAAGAGTTCCCTGTTAAAAACAGAGAGAGAGTTTTCTGTTGGTAAAGTCTAGAATCCGAAAGTGGCAGTGAGTAGGGGTTTTTGTCCACTGCTGGAGCCAAAGGAGGAGGTTAGACGGAGAAAACGAGAGGGCCGGGGTTGTGAAGCATTATTGATGCGGAAGCTAAAATCCCCAAGGATGATTGCAGGACTATCGGTGCAGAGGAATAAAGAAAGGCAGGTGTCAAAGTCAGAAAGGAAGGCAGCAGAGGAGGAGGCTGAAGGGGGTCTGGAAATTATAGCTACACATACGGAGAGGGGGTGGAAAATCTCAAGGGCATGGCAGCAAATTCACTAAGATGCGCAAAAACGCTAGCGTACGACGTACTTCGCCAGGTGAATTTTTGCCAGCACTACGCAAATTCACTAAGATGCGAATTTGTGCTCAGGGCGGCGCTACCATTCGTTTGCCAGGCAGAGCGCAGTTACGCTAGCTAATTTGCATACGGCAATTAAGCGTAAATTAGAAGTATATGTTACAGCCACTACATTCCACTACACAAGCCCAGGAAACCTTTAATAAATTAAATAAAGTTGTCCTATTGCCCTACATGTGCCCCCTGTATAGTTGAGTTGCCATATGTTAGGAAATGTAGGGGGGAAGAAGGGTAACCCCCCCCCCCCAAAAAAAAATTATCGATCTTTGTCAGACTATCACCCTCCTATGCTAAAATACTCCAGTGTTCCAACATCCTATCTATTGTATTGAACTTCGCCTGGTCTGACCAGGCGAAGTAAAGTCTAGCGTAAGTACTAACATTGAGGAAAATGTTCATCTTAGTGAATTTGCGAAGTTACGCTTCTTCGTCAGTGCGCAACTTCGTTTGGTGTAAGGGTGCGAAGTTGCGCAAGTCTATCAAGTCCGTGTTCGTGAATTTGCGAAATGTCACGCTGGCGAATTAGCGCTAGCGTTGGACGCTTCGCGCTTTAGTGAATCTGCCCCATGGACTTCAAAAGCGTTAAATGAGAAGGCTGGTGGAATAGAAATGGGTTTGAACTGACGGCGAGAGGAGAATTCTAAATCCAACTGTTAATCTGGTTGCAAGGGTTGCATATGTACTAGTGCAATCAGGCTTTGGTTAATTAAGTAAGAACAATACTAATACAAATTAAGACTGCAAAGAGGCAATAATAGTAATGCTGTTTACAAAAAAAACAAACATTGAATTTATCTTGGAATATCACCGTCTAAAAGTCAGTGTTAAGCCATAATTTAAATATTGTCCCTTTAAGTTATAGCTATTTTATTTCTGTACCAACAAATGTATTTTTTAGCTGTAATATTGGGGTGTAGGAAGCCATCTAGCAACTAGGCAGTGACTTGAAGGGGAGACTGGAAGATGAATAGGAAAGTTCATGAACAGATATAAAACATGTTATAGCTTGGTGAGGCTACAATGTTATTTATCAGTATCATTTTTTTGTAATATATCTATAGCTAAACTTTAAGTTTAAATATGCCTTTAATAGGGTCCATCTTACTTCAAGAGCAAATCTGTTTATCTCTTATGTATGTATAATTTGCCTTAAAGTTTTTTAAAGCCGAGTTAAAAGCACATAGCCAATCCTTGGCAAAACAAAATGAAAGTTTGTATATAAAGGATATAAAGCACAAGGACATAAAGGAGACCATATTAAGCCCTAATGTATTTTTTTTATTGCATTGTTATAATTTTATCTTGATTTATCCATAACTTAAACCATTAAGGTATCGTAAACCGCCCACTTTACCTATAAAAATTAACTTCTCCCTTCATTAACCTTTAACTACTGTAAAAAGAAAAGGCAACCTTTAGAAATGCATAAATATATATAAAAACAAGCTTATGTTGCTCAAACTATAGCAGTTCTGAGAAGAAAAAAATAAAACCCATTAAAGAAGGATTGCTAAAAAGGATTTTATGTTCAAATCCCTTGGGTTGTTAACTGGTATAATTTATAGGGTGGTTGGGTGTAGGTTTAATGCATCTATTATTCACAGGATCCCTGTACAAACACAGTTGTCTGACAATAATAATAAAATTGGAGAACAGCAGTATGTAATTGTTTGCTTAGACAAGGGGCAATGTCATTCTGATCCTAATTTGATGCTTCAGAAGGTTTGGTCACTTACATATATTGATAAACAAATCTAACTGGTTTCAGGCATTAAACCTGACTACTGTACAATGAGGGTGCACCAAAAAAATGTTTTAGCCAGCATAAATGTAATATAGTGCACATGATTATTTTGAGTTTAAAGTAGAGCGGAAAGATGTATACGGACCCTGCCTTCATCTTTTTCTTTTACCATTCCAAGGGGGTTATATATTAAAGTTTGAAAGCCAAAAATTAATTTTTCAAGATTTATTATACCCCGAATTTCAAAAAGTTAGAATCTGTAAATCAGCCATGTCAGACCTGCCAAGGTTGTATACAAGTCAATGAGAGAGGTCCCTATCCTATTTGAAAGTTTTTTTGATCTGCACTGGAAATAGCCAGAAAGGTTGGAAAAAGCACGAACAAAACATACTATTTAGGAAAAACCTTCATATTATTTGGGGTTTCACTCGGTTTTATCAAGTTTTCCTATCTGATTAAATCATGCTTTTTTTAAATAATAAATAAGCTCAAATCGTGGATTTTCATTTGGGCAGACTTCTTTTTGAAAAATTAAATCAGAAAATTTCGGATTTTAATAAATAACCCCCCAAGTGTCTGTCTGTGTGTGTGTAGAAGCAGCCAGTGAACCAATGTTGACCCGAAGACCTCTTTTGTGCAGTAGAAAGCCAGAGGGTAACAATGTTGTTGCTTGTGACCAGTATAACCAATGATCCAGTCTAATTTCTTTATGTAGTGTGCACAAATATTCTCTTTTGTGTGCACTTTTAACCATGGGTGCAGAAAAGTTTCTTACTCACACCAAATTCTTTTTATAAAATACAGTTTATTACAGTTTAATACACTGCCCTCTTTACCCTATTGCATTGGGATCAGGGAATAGATCAGAATCACTGCATTCAGAGTGGGAACCAGGCCTAGTGTTTAACAGGGTGAGAGGGCCCAACTAGTGGTAGGGTAGGTGGGACTATTGCTGCTATTAAAGGGGAATTCAACCCCCCACTGGCCCCCACTGTTGGAAAGTCTTACCCATGAATTCTTTTCCCTCTAGAAATTGCGACCGCAAATGCAGAGTGAGAGCAGCAGAGCTCACAGCCGCCATCTTCATAATCTTCGTGAATGGAGCGGTGTTTTGGTGCATGCGCAGTTGTAGCAAGTTCCCGGGTTTTGACAGCTGCGCATGTGCCGAAAGTGTCGAAGGGGAGAATGAAGACACGCAAATTACCGAAGATGAAGGCTGTGAGCTCCACTGCACTCACTCTGTATTTGTGGTCGCTATTTGCAGAGGGGGAAGAATTCAGGGGGTAAGACTCTGCAGGGGTGAGGCAGTGGGGGGTTGAGTTCTCCTTTAAAGCAACAGTTCAGTGTAAAAATAAAAGCTGAGTAACTAGGCTGTGCAAAATAAAAAAGTTTATAACATAGTTAGCCAAAATGAAATATATAAAGGCTGGAGTGAGCAGATGTCGAAAATAATATCCAGAACCCAACTTTTTGCTTTTCAGCTCTCTAACTATAAGTTAGTCAGTGACTTGAAGTGGGACCACATGGGACCTAACTTTTCAGTGAGTTTGCAATTTAAGATTCAAAAGCAAATCGTTATGACCCATGTGGTCCCCCCCTCCATTCTCTGGTTACTGCCTGGTAACTAAGCAGTGGAAGCCAAGAGAGCTGCAAAGTGTTCTGGCTATTATGTTACACACCCAGTCACTCCAGCCTTTATACATTACATTTTGTCAACTATTTATATTGAAATTATTTTTTATTTTGCACAGCCTGTCTATTTACCCAGATTTTTTATAAACTGAACAATTCCGTTAAAAGTCTGTGAATTCCTTTAAACCTGGAAGTGTGGCGCTGCTGAGTTAAGAAACTTGCCTCAGGCAGCAGCAGCCTGCAATATACCTGGGTGGCATTATGTTGCTCCTGGTAAATTTAAGAGCTGAATTTCTGATTATTAAATTGGAAATCTGTCCTAGTGCAGAAAGTGCAGTTGCACTCTCTGTGCTAGAGGTACAGCTCCCAAGACCCACTCCTGTGCAAAAAAAAGTAAGCGCTGGAGAGTGAGTGCCATCAGAGGTGAGGTGAGGGAGATAGAATCTCTCTTGTATGATGTGTGGCATAAATGTTACAATCCGTGGCAGTTAAATATTAACAGTATTGCTGACCTAATTAAGAAATTTACAGGTACGAGTCCGTTGCATTAAAAGAGCAGTAACACCAAAAGAATTAGTGTTTTAAAGTAAAGAAAATCATGTAGTGTTGCCCTACACTGTTAAAACTGATCTATTTGCTTCAGAAACACTACTATAGTTCATAAAAACAAGCTGCTGAGTAGCAATGGTGGAAATTGAAAAAGGCTATATGGCATAGGATAGGTAATGGATAACAGATAACATTATGTTCTACAGAGCTTATCTGCTGTGTAACTTGAGCTTTTTTTTCTCCTTTGACTAGTTGCCCTCATGGCTATACAACAGATTATTTAAATAAACAATAGTAGTGCTTCTGAAGCAAACACTGCAGTTTTACCAGTGTAGGGAAACACTGCATTGTATTTTTTTTACTGGTCCTTTAATCCATTTCATTAAAACAAAGGCTTTGCCTCAGAGTCCAGCTGCAAACTGCATTTATTTTTGCATTACTTGCATTTTACTTATGGCGTCAATTTCATTTTTATAGCCTATATGTTGTCATTGATTCTTCTGACAGCACTAAATAAACGGATATTAATAATTGCATGTTTGTGTACTGTACCACGTTGTTCTAGAAGTGTTTCTATCTGAACAGCAGATGGATTTCTCACTGACATATGAACTTTTCTATTAATTATCAAAAGACTGCTCCTGGTCCCATAAAAATCATGTTAGTTGTGATTGCACCAGATTCCATCAGATGACATGCTGAAATAGATTAATTATAATAATGTAAAAGATTATTACTTTTACTGTTTATAAACGTATAAGCAGAATATTGAATGCCAAATGCTGCCATTTATCATTGCATCCAAGCAAGGAAATTGTATATCTGGCTGATGGCAGGTTCTGCTGCTGCTATATATCAACATTTTAGACACCATATTCAAGGCCAGGCTTATATCAGGATGATCATGTGCTGCAACATTTAATTATTACATTTGAGAAATGTATTCCTGATCAGGCAAAGGCAGGACTAGCAGAAGAGAAAGAAGGAATGGGGTTAGGATTCTGAAACTGAGAATCCAGAAAGGAACCTCAAAGGAACTGACCTAGGCTACACACCAGGATAATTTGAAGATAGCTGCAAGAATAAGATCCTGAAAGCAAATGAAAAGGTCAGGAAGCTAAGTTTCTATTCAATGCAAGGGTTCAACAAGAATCAAGATCTACCGAAAAAGGGCTTGTAGGCAATTCCTCCCCTGCAACTAGGGTTGCCACCCATCCGGTATTTTACCGGCTTAGCCGGTAAAACACCAGCCAAGACCGGGGCCGGTATTACAAATTTACCGGCAATGTAGCTGCCGGTAAATTTGTAATACCCCTTAAAAATGGCCCTTGCCTGACCTAAAATCCAGTGAAAAACTTACCTTTCTAGCGTCTTCATCGGATCGCTTGCGTGGCTCCGCCCCCTTTGACGTCCCGTCCCTTTCAACGTCATGCCCCCGCCCCTTTTGGTCCCGCCCCCGCCGGCCGGTAAAAAAAAATTCCAAAAGCTGACAACCCTACCTGCAACCAAGTGTTTTTTTTTTATGCACCAGAAAAGTCTAAGTTGCGAGGTAAAATGATCAATCTGTTGTCAGCCTTTTTACCCCACAGATCAGGGAATGCAGTTAATGGATTGCAGGCCCAGAAAACACAAATGTAGGTTAATGCAGCAAGAAAATCTCTGCAAATCACGTATTTTCAATATCTCCGACTGGTCTATATAGTGTACATTAAAATATACACACATGGCAAATTGCCTGCAGAGCTGACCTCAGTAGATGTTAATTATTTGTTTTAAAAAAAAATACAGGTATAGGACCTGTTAAACAGAATTCCCTGGAACTGGGATTTTCCGGATAATGGATCTTTGCGTAGCTTGGATTTTCATATTGTAAGTCTGCTAGAAAACTAAAATGAAAATTTAATATAAGCTTCGTCATAATGAAATAAGACTTTCTAAATGTAATCAATTAAATATTCGGCATCATTTCTTAATCAAGTTTAATTCATCATCCCTCTCGGCAACTGTTTCTCTTCATTCTGTCTTCTTGAAGGAATTGGATGTCAGATATTCATTGACTGTTAGATCCAATGTATCTTATAGGGGGGCTTTCTTACCTAGTAGATGTATTCGAGCTCACTCAAATAACGTATTCTAGTACAAACAAAATCTAACAAAATAACTGCCTTTTGCACAAATCCTGCATGTAGAGAGACCCGATGTCTGGCGATTTTAATAGTGAGCTTTAATGCATCTTCTAAGGATAAGAGAAGAAGCTGGTCCGGACTCCGATAAGTTAAAACTACTTTATTGATCCATGATTAAAAGGGAAGCAGGTTACACGTTTCTTGACACGTTTCGGGCGGAAATACCCTTAATCATAAGCATAATACATCTTAATTAATACATCTTCTAGGCAAAAGGACCACCCCCTTTAAGATATATTGGGTCATACTGTCCATGAATATCTGAAACCTAACTGCTACATGAAGACTGAATGAAGAGAAACTAAACTAAACCCTAAAGTAAAAAAAAAAAAAAAACTACCCCTCCCCCCCAGCCTAGCTGCTAGCCTGGGCAAATGCCCCAAAGTCTTTACTTACCCCTTGATGCAGATTCTGGGTTCTGATTTCACTGTTGCCATCTTCCGGGTCTTTGGTAATCTTCATGTCTTCCAGCGCACCGCCAATTTCTGCGCATGCCCAGTTGGTGCTAACCCAGAGAGTGCTCCATCTGCAAATGCGCCGATACGCTGCTCACATTCTCAGATTACCAAAGACCCAGAAGATGGTTACAGTGAAATCCGATCCCTGAATCTACACCAAAGGGTAAGTAAAGACTTAGGGGCATTTGCGCAGGGTAGCAGCTAGGTTGGGAGGGAGGGGGTCTATGTAGGGTAGGGGGGGTAAGGCCTTTTTTTAATTTAGGGTTTAGTTCTCCTTTAAGAGAGGAATAGTGAAGGTATACAATTTTTAATTATATTTACAAAACTTTTTATTTCAGTATTCTGAAGCTTGTATTACATTTCCATTTTCACCATAGTTCTCCTTTATATAAACCCAATCTGCTTTTTTTTCAATTGGGATTAAACGGGTTGTTCACCTTTAATTATATGTAGAGAGTGATATTCTGAGACAATTTGCAATTGGTTTTCTTTTTTTATTGTTTGTGTGGTTTTATAATTTATATAGCTTTTTATTCAGCAGTTCTCTAGTTTCTAAGGTACAAATTACCCTAGCAACCCTGCATTGATTTGAATAAGAGACTGGAATATGAATAGGAGAGGGACTGAATAGAATAAGTAATAAAAAGTGGCAATAACAATACATTTGTAGCCTTACAGAGCATTTGTTTTTAGATGGTGTCAGTGACCCCAATTTGAAAGCTGCAAAGAAACAGAAGACAATTGCAAATCATTAAAAAAACTATGAAAAATAAATGAAGACCAATTGAATTTTTTTTAGAATTGACCCTTCTACAATATACCAAAAGTTAACTTGAAGGTGAACCAATCCTTTAATTATATCTTAGTTTGGATCAAGAACAAGGTACTGTTTTAAAAATTTGGATTATTTGGATAAAATTGAGTCTATGGGAGACGGCCTTTCTGTAATTTGGAGCTTTCTAAATAACCGGTTTCTAGATAATGGATCCTATACTTCTAATGCAGATGTGCTTAAATATAGTAAGGAGCCAAGGCATTTTCGATAATGACTTCAAATGTAATGTCCAGGCCCGGATTTGTGGAAAGGCCACCTAGGCCCGGGCATCATGCTGCCCAACCACACCCACATTGGTTCAGAAACACTGGGGATACGCAGGCGATACAATAGCTTTTTGTTTTTTTTGTTTTTTTGTAACTTATATTTTTTTGAGTGTTTACAAGAAAAATAACAAGCTGATTTTATACAAAATAAATTATAAATACTGAGATGATATAAGAAAAGGAAAGAAGTTTAACAATTGGTTGTCTTGATATGTGGTATATAGTATGAGATTGACCTCATATTGGGGTAACAGTAAGGTTGTCAGTGTTAATACAATATATAATGTATTATATGGGAGTTCTATCTTGCCCCAATGTTCTTTCTGGCAGCCCAGAGTAGATGGATTACGAAGAATAATTGGTTTAAATGTTGACCCTTATGTAGATGGTTGTGAATTTATGGAGTTGTATATCCTTTATCCTTTTAGTCCTCACAGAGCCCAGATCTTGAGCTATCTATCAGATCGATTTTGTAAGAAGAATATTCTGTATTTGAAAAGTCTATTGCTGTTGATTCTCTTTTGTATATCAGACAATGGTGGGATTGCAGCAGATTTCCATTGCGAAGCAATTGCTATACAGGTTGCCGTTTGTACCTGGTTGATTAAGGTTTAAGTATTTTTAGGAGTCTTTGAGAAAGGTTTTCCTAAAAGAAAAGTTGGAATCTCAAAGGGTACTGTGTATCCCTGCAGATGGTTTAACAGATTGTGGACTACTTTCCACAGAGGTTGAATAAGGGGGCAGTCCCAAAATATGTGAAGTAAAGTGCCCTGTTCTCCACAATTACTCCAACAAGCAGAGGGACATTCTGGAAACCATTTATGGAGTTTGTCTGGTGTGTGGTACCAAAACATTAGCATTTTGTAAATTTGCTCTCTGCCTAGTACAGGTCACCATCTTTTTTGCGTTGGACCATATGGCGTCCCAGTTGTCTTGAGTTAGTGCATGTGGTAAAAGAGAATTCCATTTGGCCATATAGGCATGTGTTAATGGAGGATCTGAGTAGGGTTGAATCAATAATTTGTATATAGATGAAATGAGGCCTTTTTGAGGAAGGCCCTTAATAGCTAGTTTTTCAAATTTGGTTGGAGGTTTGGCCATTGCTGATTTATAATATGGGGTCAGAAAGTGGCATAGTTGAAGAAATTCAAACAGCAACAGTGTACTAGTTGGTGATCTGTCTTGGGTCTCTTGTAGTGAAATAATGTTTTGGGTTTGTTAATCCATCAGATCTCCAACTCTGGGAGAATTAGTATTCAACCATCTAGTGTAAAAAGAGGATTTCAGACCTGGTTGGAAAGAGTTGTGTTTTAACATTTTCCAGATGTGTAAAGTTAGATTTGTGGTGGATAACCAGTCCTGGGTCGTTTCTAGTATGGCTTTGTGGTGACCAAATGAGGGAGTTTATATGAACATCATCCACTACAGCACTCTCAATGAGGCCCCAAATAATGCTGGGGGTCCAATGGGACCACTCAAGGATTTAACGAATTTGTGCTGCTTCATAATACTTTCTTAGCCTCCGAGCAGTGGTGGAGTTGTTGGGGAATCGGATGTTTACGTTGGTTCCATATAAAATTATGGATAGTTTTTTAAATTTCCCATGCACCAATCCCCATTGCTCTGGTCCTGATGATGAAAATTTGCAAATAAAGAGCAAAGTATGGGGGCAACAAATTGCAGTGGGCCTAGGGGCTCCCACTATGTAAATCCACCCTGGTAATGTCCCAGAAATAATTGGGCTCGTTGATTAAAACTTGGAAGATTTTGACCATTGCAACAAATCAGCAATTAGGGTTTTTTTCACTCAGCTGCAGGTAGAACAATAAAAGCAGAAATGTGGTTGGTTGCCATGGGTTACTGCCAAGTTGCAGATTTTCAGTGTGTTTAAAAATAAGCATCATTAGGATGCTACATTAATTATCATTAGAGACAGAATGAAGCATATCTCCAACAATACTCAGGCCAAAATAATCTACCCTACATTCTGCATCTGTAGAAATTAGAATTTGGGTTGTCTAGCTTTGTCCACCCACTCCAACTATTGTGCTATGACCACAAAAATCACTTTAAAATTAAAATACTTGGTGAAAATTTACAAAGTAATATATAGCAGTCTCTTTGGGGGCATTAAACAACAAGGGGAGTTTGTAGGTCCTGTTGACCTAATACAAAGTCCCAACATTTCTAGGATTAAGGTTATGCTACTGGAGAAAAAAAAAGTGTTGACGGTCAGTACTTCTTATAGCGAAATATAAGTGTTAACATGTTGGTTTTTATAGTAACTTCCTAGGTTGATTTCATCAAACTTGTGTCTAAGATAAATACTCTTATCACAGATATGTCAGCTGTGCTGCTAAACACAGGCTCCCCGTGGGTTGGAGTGTATTCTGCCTCATTGGGTTCTCCCCCCAGTTCATTTTCTTCACTTGCTCACTTTCTTTCCTCAGTCCTATATCTGGAAGCTCGCTGCATGTTTCTGATGAGCAAATCAGAGGCTTTTTATCTGTGCACTTCAAGTATAGGAGACTCATAAAGCATAACACCTTGCGTTTACTGTGTCAGCAGAAGTGAGACCTATTTTATGTATAAAATTAGAAAGATCACAGCTGTAGTCTTCCTGCAGTGTTATTTTTTTCTGCCACTAAGGATGTGGAACTTGTAATGCTATACCTCCTTTATTTATACTGCTGTATTGGTATGCCAAAAGGTATTTTGTGTGTGTATGTATGTATGTATGTATATATATATATTTAATCACAAGTGTATATTTACAAAGACAAGAGGTCCTCTGCACTCAACCCATTATCAATATATTTAAGACATTGAGATAATGGGTTGAGTGCAGAGGACCTCTTGTCTTTGTCTATATGTATTTTGTGGTCACAGCCTCATTGCACCCCGCCTAATGGTTTTAAAAATTAGCGGTGAGCACAACTTTTCCTTGTTTGTATATGTAACCCTTATTTGGTTACTGTTTCTTTAAATAGCAACTTACCCTTGCAATCCAGGGGCCCTGAGTCCCTTTTGCGTATGAAAAGTACTGGGAACTGGGAATTACAGCGCAGTGCCTCCACCTAGGGAACACTGAGGAACACACCTCAGGGGGGATTCCACTAGGAATAATAAAACACACACAGTTGCAAATGAACTAATTTAAACTTTACATAAATGTATTAAACTTGGACAAACTAATACACCATGCACTCCTACACTGGGGAAACCGTGGGAAACTACCTAAATCACTTTAAGGTAATTAACTGTTGCTCCCACACAGTCCTTTGTAATATCAAAGTCCCAGTCCTCTGGAAGGGGTTAATAGCCACACTGTTCAAATAAAATCCCTTCCCCAGAGCTCTTATTCCCCAGGTAGCGCTACCTTTTCCCAAAAGTACCTCTC